>JARQOD010000002.1:152744042-152791909 GCA_033576555.1 Oophaga sylvatica | reverse complement strand
CAAAAACAAACCCCCAAAACCCCCCCCCCCCCCCCCCCTTAAACCAAAACGAGAAAAAGGATGAATTTCATCCCACAAAATAAAAAAAAAATTTTGGGGTTTTCCCTGTTGCAAACACTTTTGTATCCCCCGTCATAGCGGGGGTTTTGACTTACTTTTTAAAAATCTAATTTAAATCTAGAAAGATAAAAAGGTTTGGGAAATAAGCTCAGATGACCTTTGACACTCTTGTGCGGGAATAAAATATATCACGGTTTTATGTAATTCATATAAATTAAAGGAATCGCGCCTCCCCCTGGGGCAAAAAACAAACACCAGACCCCAACAAGGAAAAAAACTTTCTCCTTATTTATGAACTGTTCCAATTTTTTGTTAACCCCTTGCCATAATGACATTCTGCTTAGGCTTTTGTTTTCCCTATTGCACTATCCGGGTTCCTTTTGAAAATAAAATATGTGATTCTTCTTTTTTTTTTATCTTTGCCTTAAAGAGACCTGAGTAGCTCAAAGTTTGAAATTTGTTACCATCTTTTCATTTGCTCATTAAAAGGATCAACCCTGAGAACTTAAAGTCTAAATTTTTTTTCTTTCTTGGGAAATTGAAATTCTCTTTTTTTGTCCTGTAAAATTATTTATTCTTTTTTGAAGTACAACATTTGCAATGGCCCCGTAACAAGGCATAACTCAATTTTTTTATTTTTAAAACCCCCTTTGACCCTGGGCTTCAACACCGCAAGTTGCTGCTCAGAAGTGGGTGCACAAAAAACAATCCTGATTGTTTGTGGTTCATAACCCCTGCTTTCCCCTCTTGTGTTGGCAAAAAATTACTGCGCTAACACAATTAAACTTCAAACACTCATAAAGGCCCCTGCCTACCCCTCCTGACCCTGGCTTCAAAAACCGCCAGTTTTTTGCTCAGAAATTTTTTATGCACGTGAAAACAATCGTTGATGTGTTTTGTGGGGTTCGTAACACCTGCTGTTCCCCAGCTGTGTGTTCGGCAAAAATTAATGCTAGCTACCTACACATGGTGAAAAAAATATGACATGTCAAAGTGGCTAGTGCTACACATAGATATGAGGCTACACCCTGATTTCTAAGCTGTAAACAAGTGAAACGTCAGCTTTAAAACCATAACATGATTAGTCTTTGTCACAAATCTGGGACAAAATAATTGTGACATATTATTGTAGATATGCACATGTCGAACACAAATGCTAACACAAATGCCTAGTTATGCTATAGGATACTGATGGTCAACCTTGTCACTCCATAGCTTAGACAAATCCAACTCACATCATGACTCAAATGCTGCAATGTTGGAAGTGCATAATGTGGGTTGAACTTTGACAACAGCTGCAGTGCGAAGGTTAGACTTCAGTGTTCTTGGCTTTTAAATAAAAGCATACAAGTAAATATAATAATCCAATGTTGATTAAGGGACGTGATTTACACCTGTAATATTGTGCAAACAATGGATGTAGGAATAGTCCTCTTCAACATTACTTATATTTGTGTCATTTTTAAAAATACATATTTAATTAGAAAGTTAACAGCCCATATCATAAAGGTCCATCATGTAAACATGATAATCGGTAACAAAAATCATGCATTACCTTGTTAAAGTCAATAGTGCATAGTCACAATAGCAAAATATAAACCTGCAAGTGGTGCTGAAACAACGACAACTGATAGAAAAGGTGAATGATATCTAGTTATCAGACTGAATAGCGACACCTGTACAATGTCGATATAATACTGTACCTTAACAAAACAGCTATGTCACATCTCACACGCGTTTTTCTTGTAGTTTCTTATGTAATAGGGCACATGCGTGTATGTTTCATCATAGGTGCATGTTTACTGAGTAAAGCAGTCATGACAACGCCTTTGTGTTGTCGGTACGCTTGCGATGATGAACGATGCGCAACGTGAATGTTAGTCTGCGTCATAAGACGCACAGACGCTCCAATACCCAACGCGTCTCAGTAGGAAGCCAGTCTGTGCGTCCAAACAAAGGCGCAAGCATACATGCACGTACCCTGTTTCTAAAGATATATAAAAAAAAGATGTAGTAGTGACGCACACTTTATTGAGGTACAGTATTACATCGCCATTCACCATCTGTGGCTATGCAGTCTCATCCTATATATACCTTATCTATCCGTTGTCATGCTTGCAAGTCCACAGTCAGGCATAAATAGCTGTTTTCACTATGCACTATGCACTTTTTAAACGTTATGTTTGTTAATATAAATGATTGGCACATATTATCATGATGGAAAATTTATATATTTTTATAATCTGTTTAGTGATATTATTCTGCAAATGTAAAGTTTTATGAATGTCACAGATAACTTGTAATGCTGATTATGTTTTGAAGTCAGACATTCATTGTCTATACAATAAAATGGTGTACATACTGTTACTTATCCATCATTAATGGATTCTGATATGTACTTGTATGCTTTTATTTAAACCCGTATAGCAGATTACTTAACCAATTTTTTTTGTGGTTTGCATTGCTTTTCAACATGTTAATGTATGCGTTTATGTTTGTCAATTCTTAATTTATATTGATTTTTTTAAAGTAAAATCATCATCTTATGGTACTAAAGGTTATATTTCTCTTGTTTGGAGTAAAGACATTTTTAATTGACACGTAACAAGGAAAATACTTGATCTAGTATTTAAACATCGTCCTTGACCCTGGGCTCCAACACCGCCAGTTGTTGCTCGGAAGTGCTGTTAGCACAGTCAACACTTGCTCCTGTGTTACTGGGGTTCAGTAATGTCAGCTGTTCCCCTGCTGTGTGAACGGCAAAAAGTCCTGCTGCCTCCACTCTGTTCTCCTCTCATCCCTGGGCTCCAACACCGCCAGTTGTTGCTCGGAAGTGCTGTTAGCACAGTCAACACTTGCTCCTGTGTTACTGGGGTTCAGTAATGTCAGCTGTTCCTCTGCTGTGTGACCGGCAAAAAGTCCTGCTGCCTCCACTCTGTTCTCCTCTCATCCCTGGGCTCCAACACCGCCAGTTGTTGCTCGGAAGTGCTGTTAGCACAGTCAACACTTGCTCCTGTGTTACTGGGGTTCAGTAATGTCAGCTGTTCCCCTGCTGTGTGAACGGCAAAAAGTCCTGCTGCCTCCACTCTTCTCCTCTCATCCCTGGGCTCCAACACCGCCAGTTGTTGCTCGGAAGTGCTGTTAGCACAGTCAACACTTGCTCCTGTGTTACTGGGGTTCAGTAATGTCAGCTGTTCCCCTGCTGTGTGAACGGCAAAAAGTCCTGCTGCCTCCACTCTGTTCTCCTCTCATCCCTGGGCTCCAACACCGCCAGTTGTTGCTCGGAAGTGCTGTTAGCACAGTCAACACTTGCTCCTGTGTTACTGGGGTTCAGTAATGTCAGCTGTTCCCCTGCTGTGTGAACGGCAAAAAGTCCTGCTGCCTCCACTCTGTTTCCCTCTCATCCCTGGGCTCCAACACCGCCAGTTGTTGCTCGGAAGTGCTGTTAGCACAGTCAACACTTGCTCCTGTGTTACTGGGGTTCAGTAATGTCAGCTGTTCCCCTGCTGTGTGAACGGCAAAAAGTCCTGCTGCCTCCACTCTTCTCCTCTCATCCCTGGGCTCCAACACCGCCAGTTGTTGCTCGGAAGTGCTGTTAGCACAGTCAACACTTGCTCCTGTGTTACTGGGGTTCAGTAATGTCAGCTGTTCCCCTGCTGTGTGACCGGCAAAAAGTCCTGCTGCCTCCACTCTGTTCTCCTCTCATCCCTGGGCTCTAACACCGCCAGTTGTTGCTCGGAAGTGCTGTTAGCACAGTCAACACTTGCTCCTGTGTTACTGGGGTTCAGTAATGTCAGCTGTTCCCCTGCTGTGTGACGGCAAAAAGTCCTGCTGCCTCCACTCTTCTCCTCTCATCCCTGGGCTCCAACACCGCCAGTTGTTGCTCGGAAGTGCTGTTAGCACAGTCAACACTTGCTCCTGTGTTACTGGGGTTCAGTAATGTCAGCTGTTCCCCTGCTGTGTGAACGGCAAAAAGTCCCGCTGCCTCCACTCTGTTCTCCTCTCATCCCTGGGCTCCAACACCGCCAGTTGTTGCTCGGAAGTGCTATTACACAGTCAACACTTGCTCCTGTGTTACTGGGGTTCAGTAATGTCAGCTGTTCCCCTGCTGTGTGAACGGCAAAAAGTCCTGCTGCCTCCACTCTGTTCTCTTTTCATCCCTGGGCTCCAACACCGCCAGTTGTTGCTCGGAAGTGTAATTGGCACGGGTACTCACTCCTGCCCAGACTGGTAACAGCACGCCAGCTGTTTCCTGTCAGTCTAAATGTCACTTAGCCTCCAATAAGTTGTCCTGTCGTGTTGCGGTCGGGTTAGCCGACTCTATGGTGCCTGCAGTTTAGGTGCTTCCTATGTGTGCTGCGGGATATGTAAATAAAGGCTGTTTCCGTTGTGACAATAGGACAATCACCCACTGTAGGACTGTGGGATTCGGTAACTGCGGCCGGCTCGCGGCCTGTCAACTTAAATTTCCATGGGTACCTTCTGCTACCCGTCCGGGTTCCAGTACCGTCAGCTGGTTCTCCGCAGTGCCTTTGGCCTAGGTGCCTCCATCTCGGTATCCGAGTTCCAGCAACGTCTGCTGGTCCTTGGTAGTGCTGTGGAGCACAGGTACCTCCTGCTTAGTAATCGTGTCCCAGTAACGTCAGCTGGTCCTCGGTTGTGCCATTGGCTCTTTTCCTTCTGCTGCCCTCCGGGTTCCAGTACAGTCAGCTGGTCCTCGTTACTTCCATTGGCACTTGTACCTTCTGCTACCCATCCGGGTTCCAGTACCGTCAGCTGGTTCTCCCCAGTGCCTTTGGCCTAGGTGCCTCCATCTCGGTATCCGAGTTCCAGCAACGTCTGCTAGTCCTTGGTAGTGCTTTGGAGCACAGGTACCTCCTGCTTAGTAACCGTGTACCAGTAACGCCAGCTGGTCCTCGGTTGTGCCATTGGCTCTTTTCCTTCTGCTGCCCCTCCGGGTTCCAGCACAGTCAGCTGGTCCTCGTTACTTCCATTGTCTCTTGTACCATCTGATACCCGTACGGGTTCCAGTAACGCCAGCTGGTCCTCGGTTGTGCCATTGGCTCTTTTCCTTCTGCTGCCCCTCCGGGTTCCAGCACAGTCAGCTGGTCCTCGTTACTTCCATTGTCTCTTGTACCATCTGATACCCGTCCGGGTTCCAGTAACGTCAGCTGGTTCTCGGAAGTTAGTCAGCCTTCTTGTACCTTCAGCTACATTTCCAAATTGAAGATTTTTAAATGTTTTTTTGGGTAATCACTATGGATCTCCAACAATGAAGACGACGACCCTGATGACCACCCCGAAGAAGACGACGACCAGAAGGACGACGAGCATCAAGCCAACCAGCCTGAACACCATCACAAAGAACAAATAAAAGATTACCCAGAAGAAGATCACCAACAGGACAAAAGAAGGTTAAGACAAACTACAAGATACAGAACAAGAGAGAGAAGAACAATAAGCAGAAGAACATGAAGTACAAGACCAAAATTAAGAGCTTAATATATGCTCTAAATTATAAGCAGAAGAAGACTAAGCTGTTGTGAATGGGTTTGAGATGAGTTCTGAGCAGAGACTCCCTCTGGTGGTTACAAGCGGTGCTGGTCTGTTCAGTGAAGATTGTGAGGACTGGGAATCAGGTGTTACTGACTGGTCTTATATAAGGGAGTCACTTTCCCATCAGGGTTGCCGGTGATCAATTGTTCTGGTCTGAATCCTTTATTCCAGTTTCCCTTGTAGCCTGCTGTGTCGTGTCTGCATCTCCTGCTAACAGATAAGACATTTTCTTCTTTTGTGTTTGTGCTATATTTTTGCATTTTGTCCTGCACTTCTGTGGGGGCCTTCAGGGTCCCCTCCGGGGGCTTCTGCCCTCTCAGTTTTGTTCAGCCACTGATGTTTGTACTTTTGCTTTTTCCAGTTTTTTCAGTGGCTGCTGTTTTGATTTTGTTACACCAGAGAACTAATTTAGGTGGTAGAGGTCGTGTGATCTCAGGTATTTTTGAAATTAGTAGAGTTGGCGCTTTTCAGGGTTTTCTGGGATTGCAGTAAGTACCCTTCCTATCCTTTTCTATTTAGTTAGTTTGGGCCCCAGCGTTTGCTCATACTATTTTCTTTCTGTGTCAGTATTTCATCTTGTCTAACCGCCATTACATGTTTGGGGGCTTTCTAATATCTTTGGGGTTCTGCTCCGGGGCAGATAGCTTTCCTATATCTATCTTTAGGTGTAGTTAGTTTCTCAGGCTGTGACGAGGCGTCTAGGACCAACGTAGGAACGCTCCACGGCTGCCTCTAGTTGTGGTGGTTAGTCAGGGTACTGCAATCTCATAGATTCCAACTGCTCTGGTGTATTTCCTTTTTTACCTGCACTCCTCAGCTACCGAAACATAACATAAGCAGTGTATGGGGGTGAGTCCGTTCCTCCTCGTGGTGCCCCTGGTAAAGGCCTGCTGCTGCTGCTGCAGGCTAAACTGAACGCGGACAAACACTGTTGAAAATTTAAATCTTTGGTGACAGCATGAACGGAAGGATGAAAAATTCATACTTTTACAGATTACAAGTACAGGAATCTCTGTCACAAAATAAGAAGATAGATGAATAGGAAGAAGATGAAGAAGTAGAATATGAAGAAGAATAATAGTTTAATAAGAAGAATATGAGTAATGTTAACAAAAAGATCAATAGCAAGAAGTTTAAGAAGAATATAAATAAGGTGAAGATGAAGAATAATTTGATGAAAAAGATGATGCTGCTGAAGATTATGAAGGAGAAAGTGTGGCAGAAGTTAAAAAGGTGAAGAGCATGGAAGTTGTGAAACATACATATTTGCAAAAATAGAAAAAAGGTTAACAACATTGTCAATTTCTTCGTCAATCCAAACGTCTTTAAAAAAAAAAGGATTACTGCTATTTCATTTGATTGGGTTAAACATCTATGCCTTTAATGTCTCTTCAACCTCCCCCAATACATTCTACATTACTCTTTGTTGTTTTCCTTCATGTACAATTAACCTACAAGGCAAGAATGTTTTTTTTTTAATTCCGATATTTTGTTCCCATAGACTTACATTGGATTTCCGGTATCGGTATCGGGTATCGCCGATACTTTTTGGGTATCGGCGATACCCATTCCGATCCGATACTTATTGATATCGGAAAGTATCGCTCAACTCTAGACACCATTCTAAAAACTGCACCCCTCAAGGTGTTCAAAGCCACATTCAAGAAGTTTATTAACCCTTTAGGTACTTCACAAGAATTGAAGCAATGTGGAAGGAAAAAATTAACATTTAACTTTTTTTCCCAAAATTTTTCTTTCGACACAATTTTTTAAAATTTTGTCAAGGGTATCAGTAGAAAATGAACCACAATATTTGTTGTACAATTTCTCCTGAGTACACCGATACCCCATGTGTGGGGGTAAACCACTATTTGGGCGCATGGCAGAGCTCGGAAGGGAAGCAGCGCCATTTGACTTTTTTGGCTGGAATTGAGATTGGACACCATGTCGCATTTGGAGAGTCCCTGTGTGCCTAAACAGTGGAAACCCCCCACAAGTGACCCCATTTTGGAAACTAGACCCCCCAAGAAACTTATCTAAATGTGTTGTGAGAGATTTGAACCCCCAAGGGCTTCACAGAAGGTTATAACGTAGAGCCGTAAAATTAAAAAATCATATTTTTTCCACAAAAATGATCTTTTCATCCCAATTTTTATTTTCCAAAGGATAAAAGGACCCCAAAAGTTATTGTGCAATTAGTCCTGAGAACGCTGATACCCCATATGTGGGGGTAAACCACTATTTGGGCGCATGGCAGAGCTCGGAAGGGAAGCAGCGCCATTTGACTTTTTTGGCTGGAATTGAGATTGGACGCCATGTCGCATTTGGAGAGTCCCTGTGTGCCTAAACAGTGGAAACCCCCCACAAGTGACCCCATTTTGGAAACTAGACCCCCCAAGGAACTTATCTAAATGTGTTGTGAGAGCTTTTAACCCCCAAGGGCTTCACAGAAGGTTATAACGTAGAGCCGTAAAATTAAAAAATCATATTTTTTCCACAAAAATTATCTTTTCATCCCAATTTTTATTTTCCAAAGGATAAAAGGACCCCAAAAGTTATTGTGCAATTAGTCCTGAGTACGCTGATACCCCATATGTGGGGGTAAACCACTATTTGGGCGCATGGCAGAGCTCGGAAGGGAAGCAGCGCCATTTGACTTTTTTGGCTGGAATTGAGATTGGACGCCATGTCGCATTTGGAGAGTCCCTGTGTGCCTAAACAGTGGAAACCCCCCACAAGTGACCCCATTTTGAAACTAGACCCCCCAAGGAACTTATCTAGATGTGTGGTGAGAGCTTTGAACCCCCAAGGGCTTCACAGAAGGTTATAACGTAGAGCCGTAAAATTAAAAAATCATATCTTTTCCACAAAAATGATCTTTCCACACCCAATTTTTATTTTCCATAGGGTAACAGGACTCCAAAAGTTATTGTGCAATTTTTCCTGAGTACGCTGATACCCCATATGTGGGGGTAAACCACTATTTGGGCGCATGGCAGAGCTTGGAAGGGAAGCAGCGCCATTTGACTTTTTTGGCTGGAATTGAGATTGGACGCCATGTCGCATTTGGAGAGTCCCTGTGTGCCTAAACAGCGGAAACCCCCCACAAATGACCCCATTTTGGAAACTAGACCCCCCCAAGGAACTTATCTAGATGTATGGTGAGAGCTTTGAACCCCCAAGGGCTTCACAGAAGGTTATAACGTAGAGTTGTAAAATTCAAAAATCATATCTTTTCCAAAAAAATGATCTTTCCACCCCCAATTTTTATTTTCCAAAGGGTAACAGGACCCCAAAAGTTATTGTGCAATTTGTCCTGAGTACGCTGATACCCCATATGTGGGGGTAAACCACTATTTTGACGCATGGCAGAGCTCGGAAGGGAAGGAGCGCCTTTTTCAAATGCAGACTTTGATGGAATGGTCTGCGGGTGTCATGTCACGTTTGGAGAGCCCCTGATGTGCCTAAACAGTAGAAACCCCCCACAAGTGACTCCATTTTGGAAACTAGACCCCCCAAAGAACTCATCTAGATGTGCGATGAGCAATTTGAACCCCCAAGTGCTTCACAGAAGTTTATAACGTAGAGCCGTGAAAATAAAAAAATCATATTTTTTTCCACAAAAATAATCTTTTTGCCCCAATTTTTTATTTTTATAAGGGTAACAGGAGAAATAGGACCCCAAAAGCTATTGTGCAATTTGTCTTGAGTACGCTGATACCCCATATGTGGGGGGGAACCACTATTTTGACGCATAGCAGAGCTCGGAAGGGAAGGAGCACCGTTTTTAAATGCAGACTTTGATGGAATGGTCTGCGGGTGTCATGTCGCGTTTGGAGAGCCCCTGATGTGCCTAAACAGTAGAAACCCCCACAAATGACCCCATTTTGCAAACTAGACCCCCCAAGGAACTTATCTAGATGTGTGGTCAGCACTTTGAACCCCCAAGGGCTTCACAGAAGTTTATAACGTAGAGCCGTGAAAATAAAAAAATCATATTTTTTCCACAAAAATGACCTTTTTGCCCCCAAATTTTTATTTTTATAAGGGTAACAGGAGAAATAGGGCCCCAAAAGTTGAAGTGCATTTTGTCCTGAGTACGCTGATACCCCATATGTGGGGGGGAACCACTGTGATCGCCTTACTGCGATCTTTGGGAGGCAGAATGAACAAATCCACAAAAGGTGAAGAATTGGTTTTCTTTTTTACGTCGTTCCTCGTGCGGTATTAGTGATTAGGCGACTTTATTCCTCGGAACAGTGCGGTTATGGCGATACCAGATTTATACCCTTTTTCATGTTTAGCTTCTGTCACACACTAAAAGACGCTTTTTTTTGGAATAATTTTTTGTAAGAAATTTTTGTATCGCTGTATTTTGAGAGCAATAATTTTTCCATATTTCGGCCGACAGAGTTATCTGTGGGCTTATTTTTTGCGGGACGAGCTGACGTTTTTATTGGTATCATATTCGGGCACATAACGTTTTTTGATCGCTTCCTATTCCGATTTTTGTGGAAGCAGAATGAACAAAAACCAGCAATTCAGGAATTGTTTTTTTTCCTCCATTCCGCGTGTGGTAAAATTGATAAAGCAGCTTTATTCTTCGGGTCACTACGATTACAGCGATACCTCATTTAGATATTTTTTTATGTTTTGGCGTTTTTTACACAATAAAAAATTTTATAGAAAAAATAATTATTTTTGCATCAGTTTATTCCGCGAGCTATAACTTTTTTATTTTTTCGCTGATGATGCTGTATGGCGGCTTGTTTTTTGCGGGACAAGATGACGTTTTCAGCGGTACCATGATTATTTATATCTAACTTTTTGATCGCGTTATTGCACTTTTTCCATGCGGTATGATGATACCGCTTGGAAAAAGTATAATTTACTACTTTTTTGTGTTTTTTTTTTTTACGGCTTTCACTGAAGGGGTTAACTAGGGATACGCTTTTATAGATGGGATTTTTACGGACGTGGCGATACCAAACAGTGTATTTTTTTGTTTTTTATTTTTTTTATTACATAAAAATGTGTATTTTTTAGGGGATTTTTTTAAAATTATTTTTTAACATTTTTTTTTACAATTTTTTTAAAAAAATGATTTTTTTTAACTTGTCCCTTTATGGGACTTTCACTTTTTTACTTTTTATTGCAGTTACAATGCATTGCAATGCTCCAGCATTGCAATGCATTGTAACTATAGTGAAAGCTGCTGTGACCATGATCACAGCAGCTTTCCGTAGCTAGATGACCCGGAGGTTGTCATGACAACCCCCGGGTCATCAAGGCAGAATTCGGGCCCTGCAAATACATTGCAGGGCGCCGATCTGAGGCAGAGGGAGCTCCCGACCCTCTGCCTCCCCCCCTGAGCGCTGCGATCGCGCTCGATCGCAGCAGTCAGGGGGTTAACAGCCAGGGGCGGCGGGGGCGCCGCTCCTGGCTGTCAGTGCAGGAAGCTCGGCCACTGCAGGCCGGCTCCTGCACTGATCGCGCTGGAGATGCTGAAATTTCAGCATCTCCTGCACGATCGCTGCTGTGTTTGGTCAGTCAGATTGACTGACCAATCACAGCGCTGTGGGCGCGGGGACCGACGGCAAAGGTCCCCACACCGCTTGCTGTGCCTGTCAGCTGTCTGTGACAGCTGTCGGCACTGATCTACCACTGCGTTTTCACACGCAGTGGTAGATCAAAGGGATGACGTGCACAGTCCGTCTAGGTGCCAAAACTGACACCTTGCCATGACGGTCTGTGCACATCATTGGACATTAAGGGGTTAAAATAAGGTCTGGTGGAAGATTCTCGGGGAGATCTGTGTGTGGCCCATAGATTTTAAAAGCTCAATTACATATTAAGAAAGTTATGGATTTATCTTGAATAAAACATTGGATCGCCGATATTAAGGTATCATTTTATTCAACTTTCTATGACCTACATTCCTATATTGACGGCTCACCAGGTTTTTGCCACCTAGTCTGAGAGCAGCATATAATATAGAGACTGAGACCCAGATTCCAGCAATGTGTCCCTTACTAAGCTGCTCTCTGTAATTTTGGTAAAATCACTCTTTTATCAGCAGGGAACTATCACTAGAGGACTCTCATATCTGTAGCCAAGGTAGCCCTGCATATTTATGAGTTCTGTATAACCTCACTTCCACCACTTATTAACAACTTTCTGCCTAAGCACAGTGCACATGGAAAGATACCAATCAGTGGTGTGGTTGGGGTTATACAGAGCTCAGCACTTAGTGAAATGCAGCAGATTAAAGTGTGATTTTTGATAGATTCAGAACCTCTGCATCTACATTATGCTATTCTCAGATGGGGTAGTTAACCCCTTCATGACCCAGCCTATTTTGACCTTAAAGACCTTGCCATTTTTTGCAATTCTGACCAGTGTCCATTTATGAGGTAATAACTCAGGAACGCTTCAACGGATCCTAGCGATTCTGAGATTGTTTTTTCGTGACATATTGGGCTTCATGTTAGTGGTAAATTTAGGTAGATAGTTTTTGCGTTTATTTGTGAAAAAAATGGAAATTTGGCGAAAATGTTGTAATTTTCAAATTTTAATTTTTATTCTGTTAAACCAGAGAGTTATGTGACACAAAATAGTTAATAAATAACATTTCCCACATGTCTACTTTACATCAGCACAATTTTGGGAACAACATTTTTTTTTGTTAGGAAGTTATAAGGGTTAAAAGTTGACCAGCGGTTTCTCATTTTTACAGCAAAATTTACAAAACCATTTTTTTAGGGACCACCTCACATTTGAAGTCACTTTGAGGGATCTATATGGCAGAAAATACCCAAAAGTGACACCTTTATAAAAATTGCACCCTCAAGCTACTCAAAACTACATTCAGGAAGATTATTAACCCTTCAGGTGCTTCACAGGAACTAAAGCAACGTGGAAGGAAAAAATGGACATTTTAATTTTTCCAACAAAAATTTTCTTTTAGCATCAATTTTTTCATTTTTACATGGGCAACAGGATAAAATGGATCCTAAAATTTGTTGGGCAATTTCTCCTGAGTACACAGATACCTCATATGTGGTCATAACCACTGTATGGGTGCACGGCAGGGCTCAGAAGGGAAGGAGCGCCATTTGACTTTTTGAATGGAAAATATGCTGGAATATTTAGCGGTTGCCATGTCGCATTTGGAGAGTTCCTGTGTGCCTAAACATTGGAGCTCCCCCACAAGTGACCCCATTTTGGAAACTAGACGCCCTAAGGAACTTATCTAGATGCATAGTGAGCACTTTGAACCCCCAGGTGCTTCACAGAAGTTTATAACGCAGAGCCGTGAAAATAAAAAATCTTTTTTTTTCTCAAAAAATGATTTTTTAGCCCACTAATTTTTATTTTCACAATGGTTACAGGAGAAATTGGACCCCAAAAGTTGTTGTCCAGTTTGTCCTGCTAGTACCCCATATGTGGGAGAAAACTACTGTATGGGCACATGTCGGGGCTCGGATGGGAAATAGTGACGTTTTGAAATGCCCACTTGATGGAATGGTCTTCGGGCGTCATGTTACGTTTGCAGAGTCCCTGATGTGCCTAAACAGTAGAAACTCCCCACAAGTGACCCGATTTTGGAAACTAGATCCCCAAGGAACTCCTATAGATGTGTGGTAAGCACTTTGAATCTCCAAGTCCTTCACAGAAGTTTATAACGCAGAGCCGTGAAAATATAAAATCATTTTTTTTCCACAAAAATAATTTTTTAGTCCCCAATTTTTTTCCCAATGTTAACAGGAGAAATTGGAACCCCAAAGTTGTTGTGCAATTTTTCCCGAGTACGCTGATACCCCATATGTGGGGATAAACCACTGTTTGGGCATACGTCAGGGCTTGGAATAAAGGGAGCACTGTTTGACTTTTTGAACACAAAATTTGCAGGAATCAATGGTGGCGCCATGTTGCGTATGGAGACCCCTGATGTGCCTAAATAGTGGAAACCCCTCAATTCTAACTCCAACCCTAACCCCAACACACCCCTAACCCAACCCTAACCCCTACACACACATAACCTTAATACAAACCCTAACCATAACCCTAACCCCAACACACCCTAACCCTAATCCCAACTCTAACATAAACCTAACCACAAGCCTAACCCTAATTCCAACCCTAACCCAAATTCCAACCCTAACCCAAATTCCAACCCTAACCCTAATTCTAACCTTAACCCTAATTCTAACCCTAATGCTAACCCTAACCCTAGTTCTAACCCTAAGGCTGGGTTCATATTGCGTTTTACCAGCCCGTTCAACACGTAGCGTTGACCGGCTGGTAACGGTATAGCATAACGCGACCGCGTTATGCTATACCCGCTAGCGCAGATGAATCAGCAGATGATTCATCTGTGCTAGCGGTGACGGAGCCCAGACGCTGCAGCCCGTGTCCGAGGCTCCGTCACTGAATGACGGCACGTCGCGAACGCATGCCGCTTTACAGCATGCGTTGCGATGCGCACACAAATGGGGTGAATGGCAGCGTTAACGGACTGCGTTACACCGCGTTATACCGCGGTGAATCGCAGTCCATCTAACGGACTGCCATAATGCAATATGAACCCATCCTAACCCTAACCCTGAGGCCCCGTGCACACGTTGCGGATTCACTTGCGGATTTTTCTTAAATCCGCAGGTAAAATGACCTGCGTTTTACCTACGAATTTAGCGCGGATTTGCTGCGGTTTTTCCCTGCGGTTTTACACCTATAATGGAATAGGTGTAAAACCGCTGCGGAATCCGCACAAAGAATTGACATGCTGCGGATTTAAAACCGCAGCAAATCCGCATGTGCACAGCGTTTTTTTTAACCATTTATTTGCATTGTACTGTACATGGTTTCTGGATCTGCTGTGGATCCGCAGTGCCAAATCCGCTGCGGATCCGCAGCAAAATCTCCACCGCGGATCCGCAGCAAAATCCGCCGCGGATCAGCAGCAAAATCCGCCGCGGATCAGCAGCAAATCCGCCGCAGATCAGCAGCAATATCCGCCGCGGATCCGCAGCAAAATCGGCCGCGGATCAGCAGCAAAATCAGCCGCGGATCAGCAGCAAAATCCGCCGCGGATCAGCAGCAATATCCGCCGCGGATCCCCAGCAAAATCTGCCGCGGATCCCCAGCAAAATCCACCGCGGATCCTCAGCAAAATCCACCGCGGATCCGCAGAAAAATACGCCGCGGATCAGCAGCAAAATCCGCCGCGGATCAGCAGCAAAATCCGCCGCGGATCAGCAGCAATATCCGTCGCGGATCCGCAGCAAAATCGCAGGAGCAGGGGAGCAGATAGTGACGGCGGTGACCGATCACCGCCATCTTTCGGTGGCGGCGGCCGATCACCGCCGTGACTCGATGTGGGGGGGTCAGATCGCGGTGTCCAGCCATGGCAGATGCTATTGCAGCATCGGCCATGGCTGGATTGTAATATTTCACCAGTTTCATTGGTGAAATATTACAAATCGCTCTGATTGGCTGTTTCACTTTTAACAGCCAATCAGAGCGATCGTAGCCATGTAGGGGTTAAGCCAACCCCCCTGTGGTGATGCACTAAGGGTCCTGTGCCTGCGGTTCAGGTGACATTTCAGTGACCCCGGTCACCAGCAGGTTTTCATGACACCACGTTGGCGTCATGGGTGGTGCAGGTGAAAGAAGGGGGAGGTTAAAACCTAGTGACAGATTCCTTTTAAAGCAGATTTGTCACCAAGATTCAAAATACACACTGTATACACTATTTGGCTATGTGCACACATTGCAGATTTGTTTCTTTTTCGCAGCGTTTTTTCCACTTGGAAATGCTCCAAAACTGCAATGGAATACTTAAGCGATGTTAATCAATGACATTCCTGATTTGTGCACATGCTGCGGGTGTGTGCGGCTGTCTGCGGGTGTGTGCGGGTGTCTGCGTCTGTCTGCGGGTGTCTGTGTGTGTGTGCATGCGACGAACAGCCCATAGTGATTCTACTTAGGCATCGTCTGATGGGACTACTACTCCCATCCGGCTATGTCTGCTGTCACATATAACAGAGACAGCATGAGCCGATGATGGGAGAATAGTCTCATCCAGGGCCGGCTCCAGGTTTTCATGGGCCCCGGGCGAAAGAGTCTCAGTGGGCCCCTTTAACACAGACCACGATTCATGATGCACAGATACTGCAGTGAAATATGGGCATAGCACAACGCCAAACACTTCTCTTCTTCCATTACGACTGATAGCTATTGTAAATTGTACAATAGCTCAAAAACCGCAAATCCTCACAGCGCACAGTACAGACTGGACAGTACAGTCCTCCATACAATATTATGGGCACCACAGTCTCCCACTCATCACCCATATAATACTCTATGCAGGATGTCACCCCTCCATCCCCCATATAATACTCCATACAGGATACTGGTCTCCATATAAAGCTCCATACAAAATATGGAGCTCTCCTCTGCACTGTGCTGCGTTCTGCACTGTTACGGCTCAGGAAAGGGCGCCGTGGAAAGACTCCCATCATCATCATTGCCTGCCCATTATCATCATCATTGCCTTCCCATCATCACCATTGCCTGCCCATTATCATCATCGCCTCCCCATCATCATCATTGCCTCCCCATCATCATCATTGCCTCCCCATCATCATCACTGCCTGCCATCATCATCAATGCCTGTCCATAATCACCATTGCCTCCTCATCAATATCATTGCCTGCCCATCATCATCACTGCCTGCCCATCATCATCAATGCCTGCCCATAATCATCATTGCCTCCCCATCATCATCACTGTCTGCCCATCATCATCACTGCCTGCCCATCATCATCAATGCCTGCCCATAATCATCATTGCCTCCCCATCAATATTATTGCCTGCCCATCATCATCACTGCCTGCCCATCATCATCACTGCCTGCCCATCATCATCATTGCCTCCCCAGCATCATCACTGCCTGCCCATCATCATCACTGCCTGCCCATCATAATCAATGCCTGCCCATAATCATCATTGCCTCCCCATCAATATTATTGCCTGCCCATCATCATCACTGCCTGCCCATCATCATCACTGCCTGCCCATCATCATCAATGCCTGCCCATAATCATTGTCTCCACAGCAATATCATTGCCTGCCCATCATCATCAATCAACATTGCCTCCCATCATCATCATCACTGCCCTCCCCCACCACCATCACACATACAGCAGACACACACACACACACAAAGCATCGCACTACATACACACAGAGACACATACACAGACACACACACAAACATCTCACCTGTCCGGCGTCTGTGCACTCACTGCCACAGCCGGCCGCTGAATGATGACGTCATTCAGCGGCGCTGCTGTGAGAGGAAGCGCCGGCGTCCTGCAGGCGCCCCCTGGAGCCCGAGGCGGAGCTTCGGCAGCGGAGGCACGGGGAGAGGTGAGTATTGAGCCGGCCGCAGCCGGGGTCCTGAGCAAGCGGAGGGGGGCCCAGTGGCGGGCTGACACCGCTAACGGGCGCCGGGGTGCCAGACGGCGAGTGGGCCCCCCCACCTGCTCAGGGCCCCGGCACTTGCCCGGGTGTGCCGGGTGCTGACGCCGGCCCTGGTCTCATCATCCGGTGCCTGAGATCAATTGTAAAAAAAAATCACATTTACATAATCACATACAATATACATACTTACCGAACACCTGATCCCCGATGCCCGCGTCTCCTGCAAGCAATCAAAAATAATAAACCAACATATATACTCCCTGTCCGCCGTAGTCCATTTAATACCGGGTGTGCCACATTGATCTCACCCAGCTGCTGGCGATACACTAACAGGAGGTAATTGCTCCCGCAGTGTATCACAGAGCCACAGTGAGAGTTTACCAAAGTTCAGAAGCTCTGGTGCTCTCACTTACGGCACCGCTGCGTGAGAAAGTTATCACACAGCGGTAGTGCCATTAGTGAAGCACCGGAGCTGATGAACTCCGGTGAACTCTCACGGCAGCGCTGTGGTACACTGCGGAGCGATTACCTCCTGTCAGTGTATGGCAGGAGGCCGGGTAGAGCAGTCACATCCCCCGATGTGACTGTTCTACACATGAGATCGCCGTGGGACACTCGGTATTAAATGGACTACGTCGGACAGGATAATATTATATGTTGGTTTATTATTTTATTTTTGTTGCAGGAGACAAGGGCGTCGGGGATTAGACATTCAGTAAGTATGGTTAATTAAGATTCAATAAAGGAGTCTGTGTGATTATTTCTATATCCATATCCTCACTCCACGACACAGACAGTGCCACTGCTTTCTACTATGCCACTCTCGCATCAGCTATTGACACAGTTGCCCCTCTCATTCATGGCCGACTGCGACCTATCAGTAGACAACCCTGGCACAATAACATCACTAAAAGCTCCGGCAAGTGTCCAGGGTTGCAGAGCGACGTTGGAAGAAAACAAATTCGCAAGGTCATTTCACTGCATTCAAACAGGCAATGTTCACTTTCAAATCTGCCCTCACCTCTGCAAAACAGGCCTACTTCCAAACCCTCATATCTTCCCTATCCTACAACCCCAAACAGTTATTGAAAACTTTTAATTCCCTCCTCCGCCCACCACTGCAACCACCAACCTCCCTCATCTCTGCTGAGGACTTTGCCACACACTTCAAAATATAGATCAACCAAACAAGGCAAGTCTTTATTGTTCAATTATCACAACTCCTTTGTATACCAGACCAATGCCCAAACCCCATAACCTTCCTCTCCAACATCACTGAAGGGGAGCTTAATTGTCTCCTCTCCAAACCACACCTCGCCACTTGTGCACTAGACCCCATCCCATCCCACCTCCTCCCCAACCTCACCATCACACTTATCCCATCCCTAACCCACCTCTTCAACCTATCACTAACTTCTGGTATCTTCCCTTCTGCTTTCAAACATGCCACAATCACGCCTATCCTTAAAAAGCCAACCCTCGACTCAACCGCTATGTCCATAAATCGTCCAATATTGCTGCTCCCATTCACTTCCAAACTCCTGGAGCAGCACATCCATGCAGAACTTTCCTCAAACCTATCATCTAACTGATTCTTTGACAATCTACAATCTGGTTTCCATCCCCATCATTCCACTGAGATTGCCCTGACCAAAATTACTAATGACCTACTTACAGCCAAAGCGAACGGACAATACTCTATACTCCTCCTTCTAGACCTGTCCTCTGCTTTCGACACAGTTGATCACTACCTACTACTATAGATCCTCTCCTTCTTTGCATCAAAGACCTCGCACCTATCCTGGATTTCCTCATACCTTTCCAACCGCACATTCAGCTTCTCCCACTCCCACACTACCTCCTCATTCCACCCTCTCTGTTGGAGTCCCTAAAAGCTCTGTTCTAGGACCCCTACTCTTCTAAATCTATACACTTGGCCTGGGACAACTCATAAAGTCCCATGGATTCCAGTACCACCTTTATGCTGATGACACTCAGATCTTCCTCTCTTGCCCAGACATCACCCCTTTGCAGTCCTGAATCCCGGAGTGTCTATTAGCCATATCCTCCTTCTTCTCTCACTTTCTCAAACTCAGTGTGGACAAATCTGAATTCATCATCTTTCCTCCATCTCTCAGATCTTCCTTACCTGATCAATCTATCACAATTAACCCCTTAACAACCGCCGCTACGCCTTTTAACGGTGGTAGTTAAGGGAACTTAAACCACAGCGCCATTAATTAACGGCGCTATGGAGAAAGTATATAGCGCACCCAGAGTCGGATTTTCTCCGGGGTCTCGGCTACCAGGGGTAGCCGACCCCAGAGAACATAATTCAGGTCGGTTTTTACCGACCCCGCTTTTGCGATCGCCGTTATTAACCCTATAACGGCGACCGTAAAAAAAAAGCCACGATTCTCCATTTAATTTTTCTCTCCTCTGATGTGATCGCACATCAGAGGGGAGAGCAATAGGGTCCCTGGGACCCCGATCTGTCCCCCGCACCTCCCGGTGTCCCCCCCTGTCCTCCCATGGCTCCCGGAGCTGCCTGCGTCTTGTCCCAGCAAAGAAAATGGTGGGCGAGTCGGATTTTCTCCCGGTGTCCCCCCTGTCCTCCCACAGCTCCCAGCCTCCCAGCATCTTCTTCCTGTAAAAGAAAATGGAAGGCGCATTTGCAGTGCGCCCGCCGAATCAGCCGGCCAGCAGATTCATTCATTCTGGGAAAGTACATTTTGATCACTGTGATAAATTCTATCACAGTGATCAAAATAAAAAAAATGGTAAATAAACCCCCCTTTATCACCACCTTAGTAAGGGACATATAATAAAATAAATAAATTGAATTTATTTTCATTTTTCCATTATGGTTAGGGTTATAATAAGGGTTAGGGTTGGAATTAGGGCTAGGGTTAGGGTTACAATTAGGGTTAGGGTTACAATTACGGTTAAGGTTACAATTAGGGTTGGAATTAGGGTTGGGATTAGGGTTAGGATTAGGGTTAGGGTTAGGATTAGGGTTAGGATTAGGGTTAGGGTTAGGATTAGGGTTTGGAGTGTGTTGGGGTAAGGGTTGGAGCTAGAATTGAGGGGTTTCCACTATTTAGGCACATCAGGGGGTCTCCAAACACGACGTGGCATTCAAAAAGTCAAATGGCGCTCCCTCTCTTCTGAGCCCTGCTGTGCGCCAAAACAGTGGTTTAACCCAACATATGGGGTATCAGGGTACTCAGGAAAAACTGGACACCAATTTTGGGTTCTAATTTCTCCTGTTGCCCTTGGGAAAATAAAAAATAGCTGGCTAAAAAAATCATTTTGGAGGAAAAAATTAATTTTTATTTTCACGGCTCTGCGTTTATAAATTTCCATGAAGCACTTGGGGGTTCAAAGTGCTCACCAAACATCTAGATAAGCTCCTTGGGGGGTCTAGTTTCCAAAATGGTGTCACTTGTGGGGGTTTCTACTGTTTAGGAACATCAGGGGCTCTCCAAACGCAACATGATGCCCGCAGAACATTCCATCAGTCTGTATTCCAAAATGGCGCTCCTTTCCCTTCCAAGCTCTTCCATGCGCCCAAACAGTGGTTCCACCCCACATATGCGTACTCAGGAAAAATTACACAACAACTTTTGGGGTCCAATTTCTCCTGTTACCCTTGGGAAAATAAAAAAATAACGAGCTAATAAAATCATTTTTGAGGAAAAAATGATTTTTAATTTTCACGGCTGTACGTTATAAACTTCTGTGAAGCACTTGGAGGTTCAAAGTGCTCACCACACATCTACAGTCATGGACAAAAGTTTTGAGAATGACACAAATATTAATTTTTACAAAGTCTACTGCTTCACTTTTTCTAATGGCAATTTGCATATACTCCAGAATGTGTATAAAGAGTGATTAGCTTAACAGCAATTACTTGCAAAGTCAATATTTGGCTAGAAAATGAACTTTATCCCCCAAAACACATTTCAACATCATTGCAGCCCTGCCTTAAAAGGACCAGCTAACCTCTTTTCAGTGATTGCTCCATTAACACAGGTGTGGGTGTTGATGAGGACATGGCTGGAGATCAATCTGTCATGATTAAGTAAGAATGACACCACTGGACACTTTAAAAGGAGGCTGGTGCTTGGCATCATTGTTTCTCTTCTGTTAACCATGGTTATCTCTAAAGAAGCACGTGCAGTCATCATTGCAATGCACAACAATGGCCTAACAGGGAAGAGTATCGCAGCTAGAAAGATTGCACCTCAGTCAACAATCTATCGCATCATCAAGAACTTCAAGGAGAGAGGTTCCATTGTTGCCAAAAAGGCTCCAGGGTGCCCAAGAAAGACCAGCAAGCGCCAGGACCGTCTCTTAAAAGTGTTTCAGCTGCAGGATCGGGCTACCAGCAGTGCAGAGCTTGCTCAGGAATGGCAGCAGGCAGGTGTGAGTGCATCTGCATGCACTGTGGGGCGGAGACTCTTGGAGCAAGGCCTGGTCTCAAGGAGGGCAGCAAAGAAGCCACTTCTCTCCAGAAAAAACATCATGGACAGACTGATATTCTGCAAAAGGTACAAGCAGTGGACTGCTGAGGACTGGGGTAAAGTTATTTTCTCTGATGAATCCCCTTTTCGATTGTTTGGGACATCAGGAAAATGCCTCATTCGGAGAACACAAGGTGAGCGCTACCACCAGTCTTGTCTCATGCCAACTGTTAAGCATCCTGAAACCATTCATGTGTGGGGTTGCTTCTCAGCCAAGGGAATCGGCTCTCTCACAGTCTTGCCTAAAAACACAGCCATGAATAAAGAATGGTACCGGAATGTCCTCCAAGAGCAACTTCTCCCAATCCTGCAAGAGCAGTTTGGCAATCAACAATGCCTTTTCCAGCATGATGGAGCACCCTGCCATAAAGCAAAGGTGATAACTAAATGGCTCAGGGAACAAAACATAGAGATTTTGGGTCCATGGCCTGGAAACTCCCCAGATCTTAATTCCATTGAGAACTTGTGGTCAATCATCAGAGACGGGTGGACAAACAAAAACCTAAAAATTCTGACAAAATGAAAGCATTGATTGTGCAAGAATGGACTGCTATCAGTCAGGATTTGGTCCAGAAGTTGATTGAGAGCATACCAGGGAGAATTGCAGAGGTCCTGAAGAAGAATGGTCAACACTGCAAATATTGACTTGCTGCATTAACTCATTCTGTTCAAAATAAGCTTTTGTTACTCATATGTTCGCAATTATATTTCTGTCTGTGATAAAAACATCTGTCAAACACACATAAAAACCAGAGGGCAGCAGATCATGTGAAAATATAATATTTGTGTCATTCTCAAAACTTTTGGCCATGACTGTAGATAAGTTCCTTAAGGGGTCTAGTTTCCAAAATGAGGTCACTTGTTGGGGGTTTCCACTGTTTAGGAAAATCAGGGGCTCTCCAAACGCGACATGGCGTCCAGCCAATTCTGCGTTTAAAAAGTCAAACTGCTCCTTCCCTTTCGACCTCTGCCATACGCCCAAAATGTGGTTTACCCCCACATATGGTGTATCGGCGTATTCAGGAGAAATTGCAAATTTTGTGGTTCATTTTTTCTTTTAACACTTGTGACAATAAAAAAAATTGGCTCTGAAGTAAACTTTTTGCAAAAAAAGTTAAATGTTAATTTTTTTCCTTCCACATTGCTTCAGTTCCTGTGAAGCACGTAAAGGGTTAATAAACTTCTTGAATGTGGTTTTGAGCACCTTGAGGGGTGCAGTTTTTAGAATGGTGTCACTTTTGGGTATTTTCTATCTAATAGACCTCTCAAGTGACTTCAAATGTGATGTGGTCCCTAAAAAAAAATGGTGTTGTAAAAATGAGAAATCGCTGGTCAAATTTTAACCCTTATAACTTAGTAACAAAAAAAAATTTTGTTCCCAAAATTGTGCTGATGTAAAGTAGACCTGTGGGAAATGTTATTTATTAAGAAATTTTTGTGACATATCTCTCTGATTTAAGGGCATAAAAATTTAAAGTTTGAAAATTTCTAAATGTTCAAAATTTTCGCCATATTTCTGTTTTTTTCATAAATAAATGCAAGTCATAAAAAAAACTTTACCACTAACGTGAAGTACAATATGTCACGAAAAAGCAATCTCAGAATCAGCTGGATTCATTAAAGCGTTCCATAGTTATAACCTCATAAAGTGACAGTGGTCAGAATTGTAAAAGTTGGCCTGGTCATTAAGCTGCAAATTGGCTCTGTCACTAAGGGGTTAATGACATCACGCTTTCCCCCGTACCGGAAGTCCGCTGTTTCGGAGTAACCCTTGACTTTGTATTGTCTTTCAAACCGCACATCCAAGCTCTTTCCACCTCTTGTCGCCTCCAGATCAAAAATATCTCCAGAATTCGTCCTTTCCTCAACCCTCAATCTACTAAAATGCTTGTGCATGCCCTCATCAACTCCCGCCTCAACTACTGCAACATCCTTTTTCTGTGGCCTCCCTGCTAACACTCTCGCACCTCTCCAGTCCATCTTTAACTCTGCTGCCCGACTAATTCATCTCTCTCCTCGCTACTCCTCCACTTCTCCCCTCTGCAAATCTCTTCACTGGCTCACATTCCCTCAGCATATCCATCTCAAATTACTAATACTGACCTACAAAGCTATCAATTGACGCCTCTCCATTATTAACCTGTTGGCTTGATGTCACCCGACAATACAAAGGTGACATCATCCCCACAAATATGAACACCACTTGCTACTGCTACATGGCAAGTGGAAAGTGTGAGGCTAAGTGCCAGAATTGGCGCATCTATAAGATGTGCAATTTCTGGGGTGGCTGAGAGCTGATGTTTTTAGCCTGGTGCGTGCCAATATACATGGCCCATTCCAAGGATATTAATATCAGCCTGCAGCTGTCTGCCTAGCCTTTGCTGGTTCAATTTTATAGGGGGACCCCGTGTCAATTTTTTTCTGGGGTTCCCCTCTAAACTAGCCAGTTCAGGCTAAGCAAACAGCTGTGAGCTGATATTAATAGCCTGGGAACCTTTATGGCTATTGAATCCTTCCCAGAATATTAACATCAGCCCTCAGCCATCAGCTTTTCCTCTGCTGGTTATGAAAATTATGGGGGAAACCACGCAATTTTTCTTTCAAACTTTAAAAAAAATAAACATTGCGTTTCACGCGGATTTCAGACAGTTGCTGTTTTGTTACTGAATATGTGTGTGTCTTTATTTAACTCTTTATGTACTGTTTTAATAATGAGGGTATCTGGCTGTCACCTATATTCACTTATATTTGTTTTGTGTGTGTAAACATTATAAATTTATAAATTTGAACATGGTATGTAATGATATTATTGTAATGTATGTAGTACAGTTCATATAGCGTCTTGTGCTTGGGTGCGATGAAAATACATGAGACACAGGTTTGATATAGAAAGTCTTGTATTACTTCATACAAGTTGGCAAAAATAGTCACACAGTTTGCAGACACAGAAGCAGGAGACACAGCAGGCCAGAGTAATCTAAGCTCAGCAATCACTCTCCACAACAGGTTCAGGATCTTCTTCTCTGTTACCGTAAGTCCATGCAAATGTGGGTCTTTCAAAGAGCAGGGTTCAGAGTCCACAAGTGCTTCAGAGTTCCTCAGTAGGAATAGCTGGAGTACAAGGTCCAAGGCTTTAGGAGTCAGGTCACAGGTTCACTGCAGGCTAGATTCTGAAGCACTGATTGCTCAGCTGTGGCTGCTTAAGAAGCAAAAGGAGAGAATCAGGGCGGGAACATGCAAGCTGGAAACTCCATTTTGACTGAGGGCAAGATAGCTGCAGCAAGACAGAAAGTAAAATGGCTGACGAACAAACTGAGTTTCAGGAACATGTACACAGAACCTTACATTACTCCCCCCTTAGGGACAACCTCCGGATGACCTCAGGCCAGGCTTGTGTGGGTACCTCTGATGAAACTGACGGAGCAAGCGAGGAGCATTAACGTTATTGACTGGTTCCCATGAGTTGTCCTCCACTGGGTAGCCCTGCCATTTAATAAGATATTGTAACTGATTTCTATACAACCTGGAATCTAAAATCCTTTCCACCACAAATTCTTCCTGACCATCAACTAGCACTGGGTCAGGGCAAGGAGAAGAACGTCCAGGAAACGTATTGGGTGTCGCAGCCTTTAGTAGGGATACATGAAAGACAGGGTGAATTCTCATAGTTCTGGGCAGTTGAAGACGACAAGCAACGGCACTTATAATTTTACTGATTTTATAGGGTCCAATGTACTTATGTCCCAACTTAGACGATGGAATCCTTAACTTAAGATTTCTGGTTGACAGCCAGACCAAGTCTCCTACCTTGAAAGCTGGTGCAGGTTTACGAAATTTATCTGCTGCTTTCTTGTACCTTTCCTGAGCCGATTCCAGATTCTCCTTTAGAAGATCCATATTCTTCTGTAAAGACGTGATTCTTTCAGCCACTGCTGGTAAAGGCGTTTCTATGGGAAATCGTGGTAGAATGTTAGGATGATAACCTAGATTAGAGTAAAAAGGAGACTGCTTAGTGGAGGCACTCTGAGAGTTGTTATACGAGAACTCAGCTAATGGAAGTAGATCCACCCAATCATCCTGTAGGTGGCAGATAAAGCAGCGGAGATACTGCTCCAGGGTTTGATTGGTTCGTTCGGTCTGTCCATTAGTCTGGGAATGAAAAGCAGAAGAAAGGTTTACTTTAATGTCCAATGCTGCACAGAAATTTTGCCAAAACCTAGAAGTGAATTGCACCCCTCGATCCGAAATAACCTCATCCGGTACTCCATGTAAGCGAAACACATCTTTAATCATCAAATCTGATGTCTGTTTTGCAGTGGGTAAGCCGACACAAGGGATAAAATGAGCTGCCTTTGTTAGACGGTCAACCACCACTAGAATGGTGTTCTTCCCTTGAGAGGTTGGTAACTCCACAATGAAGTCCATAGAAATGGATCCCCACGGGCGGGACGGGGTGGGAAGAGGCTGTAACAGACCAGTTGGTGAGGAGCGAGGTGTTTTGCATCTTGCACAGACTTCACATGAAGTGACATAGTTTAAAACATCCTTCCTGCAAGTGGGCCACCAAAAGAAACGAGAGAGAAATTCCTGTGTCTTTAGAATTCCTCTATGCCCAGCTATCTTGGAATCGTGAATGAGTTGCAATACTCTCAATCTGACTGTTTCAGGAATATACAGGCGTTGTCCCTGAATCCACACACCATTCTTAAAGACAAGACTTACGTCCCTTGGGGGTTGTGCCAAAAAGGAATCCGCATGGTATGCTTCCTTGATGTCCTTAAGTAGGTCTTGATTATGAATTACTCCTAGGAATCTAGAGTCAGGAAGAATAGTCTTAGGAGGAGTAATTGGACGTGTCTCTGCTGAGTAAATCCTAGAGAGTGCATCAGCCTTTCCATTGCGCGATCCTGGTCTATAAGAAATGATAAAATTAAATTGGTTTAAGAAAAGATTCCAGCGAGCCTGGCGAGGAGTCAGGCACTTAGCCGACCTGATAAACTCAAGGTTACGATGATCTGTCAGGACGACTATTTGCTGTGCAGCTCCCTGAAGAAGGTGTCTCCATTCTTTGAAGGCGGCAATAATGGCCAACAACTCTCTATTGCCCACATCGTAGTTCCTCTCAGCCGAAGACAACTGCTGGGAAAAGAAGGCACAGGGATGCAAGACATTCTTCTCACCTGTTCTCTGAGAGAGTATAGCTCCAACGGCACAGTCTGAAGCATCCACCTCTATTATGAAGGCAAGCTCGGGGTTGGGATGTACTAGGATAGGTGCAGTGGTAAATTTATCTTTTAGACGGGAAAATGCTTCCTGGGCTTGGGGAGTCCGGGAGAACCTAGACTCTTTCCGGGTAAGTTGGGTGATAGGTGACACTACCTCAGAGAAATTTCTAATGAAACGTCTATAGAAGTTGGCAAACCCGATGAAGCGCTGTACCTCCTTCACATTTCTATGACTTGGCCAATCCTTGATGGCTTGGGTTTTGCTTCCATCCATACTAATTCCTTGTGTAGACAGTACATACCCCAGAAATTAATTTCGGTCCTATGGAATTCACACTTTTCAAGTTTGATGTAAAGATGATTTTGTCTTAGACGTTCCAAGACCATTCTCACATGTCCATGATGTTCCTCTGTGGAGTTAGAAAAAATTAGAATATCATCCAAATAAATTACCACGAATGTATCTAGGAGATCCCTGAAGATGTCATTCACCAAGTGTTGGAAAGTGGCTGGGGCGGTACTCAGACCAAAAGGCATAACTAGATATTAGAATATCATCCAAATAAATTACCACGAATGTATCTAGGAGATCCCTGAAGATGTCATTCACCAAGTGTTGGAAAGTGGCTGGGGCGGTACTCAGACCAAAAGGCATAACTAGATATTCAAAGTGTCCATAGCGTGACCTGAATGCAGTCTTCCATTCATCCCCAGGTCTAATACGGACTAAGTTATAGGCCCCACGAAGATCTAGTTTAGAGAAAATTTTGGCATGTCGCACTCTCTCCAATAACTCAGGGATTAAAGGCAATGGATAACGGTTTCTAATAGTAACCTTATTGAGTTCCCTATAGTCTACGCATGGTCTCAGAGATCCATCTTTCTTCTTTACAAAGAAGATGGGTGCACCTGCAGGAGATGAAGAGGGGCGTATGAAGCCCTTGGCTAGATTTTCGTCTATGTAATCCTTTAAAGCCTTTAGCTCGGGCCCCGCCAGGGGGTAGATCTTACCAAAAGGTATCTCTGCTCCAGGCAATAATTCAATTGGACAATCATATGGACGGTGAGGAGGAAGCTGGTCAGCGTTCTTCTTGTCACATAAATCCACATAGTCCTGGTATACAGCTGGTAGTTCAGGGACTGACATGGTTCCTTTAGGAACAGAGCAAGCTGAAACTTTTGGACTCATCTGTTTCTCTGGAAAGTGTAATTCCTTGGTCTCCAGTTAATGGTAGGATTCTGAGCCTGCAGCCATGGTAGCCCTAGAATAATGGGAAAGTGGGGAGAAGAGATAAGCATAAAGGACAGTTTCTCTTGATGATCTTTACCCATAAGAACCCTCAAAGGCTCTGTTTCCTGATCCACTGGTCCAGAGGTCAGCAGGGAGCCATCCACAGTTTCCATCTATACTGGAGTAGCCTTCTTCACTGAACGTATCCCCTGTTTCAGAGCAAAGGAGACATCCATAAAATTTCCACTTGCCCCTGAGTCGATCATAGCAGAGCTAGACACCCAAGCTGAGTCAACCCAGAGTTTGATGGAAAGAAAGCAATGAGAATTGTTTTTCTTACAACTCAGCTGGGACACCGCTGAGGAAACTTGAAAAATGGCAGCGTTTACACAGTCAACGTCCTCAGAGGTAACGGAGTTTAAGTCCGAGAAATCAAGATCTGTTGCTGCAGATCTCTCTGGAGCCTGAGGCTCGGACCTGACAGATCCCCTCTCGCAACACTCACAATGAATGAGTGCTGCAGTAGTCTTACGAGAACGGCTGGGGCAGTTTATAATGAAGTGCCCTGACTTACCACAATAGAAACATAGATTTTCCTTAAAACGATGTTCCTTGCGTGCATCACTAACCCGTCGTTGTAAAGAGTCTACCTGCATGGGTTCAGGTTCAGGTTCCCGTGTAATCCTACTCAAAGGTTCCTTAGCTGGAGAGGAAGGTAGGAAAAGGTTAGTGCGATTGCTTTCGAACCATCTCTCTTGCCTGCGTTCAGTCAGACGAGTATCAATACGGATGCAGTAGTTAATAAAGTCACCTAACGCAGTGGGAGGGTCGGCACGAGCAAGTTCATCCTTAATCAGTGGAGATAACCCCTTTCGAAAAATAGATTTTTTGGCGGAACTGTCCTAGGTGGTATCAAGGGCCCATCTCCTGAAATCCAAGGCATATTCAGCTACCGAGTGCTTACCTTGGCGCAAAGCTAACATGGCTGCTTCAGCTGTTGCACCTCGATTGGGGTCATCAAACACCTGCCCCATGGCTGAAATAAAAGCATCAAGGTGATTCAAACAATCATCCTCAGTCTCAATCAGAGGGTTTGCCCACATCAAAGCCTTGTTGGTAAGCAACATAATTATAGTAAGCACCTTAGATCGTTCAGTGGGAAATTGTGAAGCATGTGCAGAAAAAAAAATTACATTGATTAATAAATCCCCTGAATTTCTCACGTTCACCGCCAAAACGAAAAGGGGGCAACTTGGGAATCCCAGAACTCGGGGCTACGGCAGGAGCCTGGACTTGCTCTTCTAGAACCTCAATCCTGGCTCGCAAATCCTGGGCAGTCTGTCCAAACACTTGCAAATTGTGATTAGTGAGGTCCTGTAGGCTTGAAAAACGGGTCTTTATATTCTGCAAATCTGCAAGGATATTATCAGTCACTCCGCAAAGTTCCTTTATGCGGGCCTCCATTTTCCAGATCTTTTAAGACAGGAGTACTGGAAGAAGAGGAGAGGAGAAAAAAAAAACAATAGTGTTTACCTGTGGTAACACTGCAGAGAGAAAAAAAATTAAGGGAACTGCTCACCTGGAATGGTTGTGAGAAGTCACAACCACTATCATCACAGAAAGTTCACCCGGACATCTGATATCCACAGTTACAGCAGACAAAAAAGAGAAAAGAGAAAAAAAAAAAACAATAGTGTTTACCTGTGGTAACACTGCAGAAAAAAAAACACTTAAGGGAATTGCTCACCTGGAATGGTTGTGAGAAGTCACAACCACTGTCATCACAGAAAGTACAACCGGACATCCGATATCCACAGTTACAGCAGACACAGCCTTTCCAGACCCAGCAGACACTAATGTTTTGGCTTCAGAATCTTGTAATGTATGTAGTACAGTTCATATAGCGTCTTGTGCTTGGGTGCGATGAAAATACATGAGACACAGGTTTGATATAGAAAGTCTTGTATTACTTCATACAAGTTGGCAAAAATAGTCACACAGTTTGCAGACACAGAAGCAGGAGACACAGCAGGCCAGAGTAATCTAAGCTCAGCAATCACTCTCCACAACAGGTTCAGGATCTTCTTCTCTGTTACCGTAAGTCCATGCAAACGTGGGTCTTTCAAAGAGCAGGGTTCAGAGTCCACAAGTGCTTCAGAGTTCCTCAGTAGGAATAGCTGGAGTACAAGGTCCAAGGCTTTAGGAGTCAGGTCACAGGTTCACTGCAGGCTAGATTCTGAAGCACTGATTGCTCAGCTGTGGCTGCTTAAGAAGCAAAAGGAGAGAATCAGGGCGGGAACATGCAAGCTGGAAACTCCATTTTGACTGAGGGCAAGATAGCTGCAGCAAGACAGAAAGAAAAATGGCTGACGAACAAACTGAGTTTCAGGAACATGTACACAGAACCTTACATTACTCCCCCCTTAGGGACAACCTCCGGATGACCTCAGGCCAGGCTTGTGTGGGTACCTCTGATGAAACTGACGGAGCAAGCGAGGAGCATTAACGTTATTGACTGGTTCCCATGAGTTGTCCTCCACTGGGTAGCCCTGCCATTTAATAAGATATTGTAACTGATTTCTATACAACCTGGAATCTAAAATCCTTTCCACCACAAATTCTTCCTGACCATCAACTAGCACTGGGTCAGGGCAAGGAGAAGAACGTCCAGGAAACGTATTGGGTGTCGCAGCCTTTAGTAGGGATACATGAAAGACAGGGTGAATTCTCATAGTTCTGGGCAGTTGAAGACGACAAGCAACGGCACTTATAATTTTACTGATTTTATAGGGTCCAATGTACTTATGTCCCAACTTAGACGATGGAATCCTTAACTTAAGATTTCTGCTTGACAGCCAGACCAAGTCTCCTACCTTGAAAGCTGGTGCAGGTTTACGAAATTTATCTGCTGCTTTCTTGTACCTTTCCTGAGCCGATTCCAGATTCTCCTTTAGAAGATCCATATTCTTCTGTAAAGACGTGATTCTTTCAGCCACTGCTGGTAAAGGCGTTTCTATGGGAAATCGTGGTAGAATGTTAGGATGATAACCTAGATTAGAGTAAAAAGGAGACTGCTTAGTGGAGGCACTCTGAGAGTTGTTATACGAGAACTCAGCTAATGGAAGTAGATCCACCCAATCATCCTGTAGGTGGCAGATAAAGCAGCGGAGATACTGCTCCAGGGTTTGATTGGTTCGTTCGGTCTGTCCATTAGTCTGGGAATGAAAAGCAGAAGAAAGGTTTACTTTAATGTCCAATGCTGCACAGAAATTTTGCCAAAACCTAGAAGTGAATTGCACCCCTCGATCCGAAATAACCTCATCCGGTACTCCATGTAAGCGAAACACATCTTTAATCATCAAATCTGATGTCTGTTTTGCAGTGGGTAAGCCGACACAAGGGATAAAATGAGCTGCCTTTGTTAGACGGTCAACCACCACTAGAATGGTGTTCTTCCCTTGAGAGGTTGGTAACTCCACAATGAAGTCCATAGAAATGGATCCCCACGGGCGGGACGGGGTGGGAAGAGGCTGTAACAGACCAGTTGGTGAGGAGCAAGGTGTTTTGCATCTTGCACAGACTTCACATGAAGTGACATAGTTTAAAACATCCTTCCTGCAAGTGGGCCACCAAAAGAAACGAGAGAGAAATTCCTGTGTCTTTAGAATTCCTCTATGCCCAGCTATCTTGGAATCGTGAATGAGTTGCAATACTCTCAATCTGACTGTTTCAGGAATATACAGGCGTTGTCCCTGAATCCACACTGTTATGTTACGGTAGCTGAGGAGTGCAGGTAAAAAAGAAAATACACCAGAGCAGTTGGAATCTATGAGATTGCAGTACCCTGACTAACCACCACAACTAGAGGCAGCCGTGGAGCGTTCCTACGATGGTCCTAGACGCCTCGTCACAGCCTGAGAAACTAACTACACCTAAAGATAGAAATAGGAAAGCTATCTGCCCCGGAGCAGAACCCCAAAGATAATAGAAAGCCCCCAAACATGTAATGGCGGTTAGACAAGAGGAAATACTGACACAGAAAGAAAATAGTATGAGCAAACGCTGGGGCCCAAACTATCTAAATAGAAAAGGACGGGAAGGGTACTTACTGCAATCCCAGAAAACCCTGAAAAACACCAACATACTAATTTCAAAATCACCTGAGATCACACGACCTCTACCACCTAAATTAGTTCTCTGGTGTAACAAAAACAGCAGCCACTGAAAAAACTGCAAAAAGCAAAAGTACAAAACACAGTGGCTGGACTAAACTGAGAGGGCAAAAGCCCCCGGAGGGGACCCAGAAGGCCCCCACAGAAGTGCAGGACAAAATACAAAAATATAGCAAAAACACAAAATAAGAAATTGTCTTATCTGACAGCAGGAGATGCAGACACGACACAGCAGGCTACAAGGGAAACTGGAAAGAAGGATTCAGACCAGAACAATGATCACCGGCAACCCTGATGGGAAAATGATTCCCTTAAATAAGACCAATCAGTAACACCTGATTCCCAATCCTCACTAGTACCGCTTGTAACCACCAGAGGGAGCCTCTGCTCAGAACTCATCTCAAACCCATTCACAACAGTACCCCCCCTTGAGGAGGGGTCACCGAACCCTCATTTGAGCAACCAGGTCGGTCAGGATGAGTTCTATGATACGCACGGATAAGTCTCCCAGCATGGATGTCCGAAGCAAACACCCAAGAATTATCTTCCTGACCATAACCTCTCCATTTAACCAAATACTGGAGTCTTCGTCTAGAAAAACGAGAATCCAATATTTTCTCAACCACATACTCCAGATTACCCTCAACCAAAACAGGGTCAGGAGGCACAGCAGCAGGAACCACTGGCTCAACAAACCTCTTCAACAAGGACTTGTGGAACACGTTATGGATCTTAAATGTCCCTGGAAGAAGCAAACGAAAAGAAACAGGATTAATAATCTCCATGATCTTATAAGGTCCAATGAACCTAGGCTTAAATTTAGGAGATGCTACTCTCATAGGAATATTCTTTGAGGACAACCAGACCAAGTCCCCCACTTTAAACCGAGGACCATCAGTCCTATGCCGGTTAGCAAACCGCTGGGCCTTCTCCTGAGAGAGGGACAACCTCTCCACTACCTGGTCCCAAATCTGCTGCATACGCTCAACAACAGAGTCAACACCTGGACAGACAGAAGCCTCCGTCTGTCCTGAAGAAAATCGAGGGTGAAACCCAGAATTACAGAAAAACGGAGACATCAAAGTGGCAGAGCTAGCCCTATTATTAAGAGCAAACTCAGCCAAAGGCAAAAAAGAGACCCAGTCATCCTGATCAGCAGACACAAAGCATCTTAGATAAGTCTCCAATGTCTGGTTTGTTCTCTCAGTTTGACCATTGGTCTGAGGATGAAATGCCGAGGAGAAAGACAATTGAACACCCAGTTTAGAACAAAAAGTCCTCCAAAATCTGGAAACAAACTGGACTCCTCTGTCAGACACAATGTTCTCAGGAATGCCGTGTAAACGAACCACGTGCTGAAGGAACAACGGCACCAATTCAGAGGAGGAAGGCAACTTAGGTAATGGCACAAGATGTATCATTTTGGAAAACCTATCACAAATTACCCAGATGGTGGTCATTCTCTGAGAAACAGGAAGATCGGAAATGAAATCCATAGAGATATGGGTCCATGGTCTCTTGGGCACAGGCAATGGCATCAACAAACCACTAGAGCGAGAGCAAGGCTTGGAGCGAGAGCAAGTCCCGCAGGACTGCACAAATTCCCTGACATCGCGAGACAAGGTAGGCCACCAAAAGGACCGACTAACCAAGTCTCTGGTACCAAAAATTCCGGGATGCCCAGCCAATGCGGAACAATGAATCTCAGACATCACACTCTTTTTCCATTGGTCCGGGACAAACAATTTTCCAACAGGGCAGCGCTCGGGCCTATCCTCCTGACACCCCTCCAGAGCAAGTCTCAAATTAGGCGAGATGGCGGAAAGAACTACACCCTCCTTCAAAATAACAGAGGGATCAGATAGCTCAGGAGAGTCCGCAATGAAACTCCTCGAGAGGGCATCCGCCTTAACATTCTTAGTGCCAGGAAGAAAGGAAACCACAAAATTAAAACGTGTGAAAAACAAGGCCCACCTGGCCTGTCTAGGATTGAGTCGCTTGGCAGATTCCAGATAGACCAGATTCTTATGGTCCGTAAGGACCACCACCTGATGTTTGGCTCCCTCCAGCCAATGTCTCCACTCTTCAAAAGCCCACTTCATGGCCAATAACTCCCGATTACCCACGTCATAATTACGTTCAGTAGGAGAAAATTTTCGAAGAAAAAGGCACAAGGGTTACTTTTAGAGGTCTCTGGATCTTTTTGGGACAAAACGGCACCTGCCCCAATTTCAGAGGCATCAACCTCCACCTGAAATGGCAGAGAAACATCAGGCTGCCGTAGAACAGGAGCAGAAGTGAATCTCTGCTTAAGTTCCTGAAACGCAGAGACTGCCTCAGGAGGCCAATTCACCACATCAGAACCCTTTCTGGTCAAATCAGTTAATGGTTTAACAATAACAGAGAAATTACCAATAAATTTACGATAAAAATTGGCAAAACCCAAAAATCTCTGAAGAGCCTTTAATGAAGTAGGTTGGACCCAATCACAGATGGCCTGAACCTTGACCGGGTCCATTTCAATAACAGATGGGGACAAAATGAATCCCAGAAATGAGATCTTCTGTACGCCAAAAAGACACTTTGATCCCTTCACATACAGAGCATTCTCTCTCAAAATCTGGAATACAGTTCGAACATGTTTCACATGAGAGTCCCAGTCATTAGAAAAAATCAAGATATCATCCAAATAAACAATCAGAAACTTGTCCACAAAATCCCTGAAAATGTCATTCATGAAGGACTGGAAGACGGAAGGAGCATTAGTGAGCCCAAAGGGCATCACAAGGTACTCAAAATGCCCTTCAGGGGTGTTAAATGCCGTCTTCCATTCATCCCCGTGCTTAATGCGAATAAGGTTATACGCCCCCCTGAGGTCAAGCTTGGTAAACCAAGTAGCGTTTTTCACCCTGGAAAACAGGTCAGAAATCAAGGGTAACGGGTATTGATATTTCACAGTAATATTGTTCAAGAGACGATAATCAATACACGGCCTTAATGAACCATCTTTTTTGGCCACAAAGAAAAAACCGGCACCTAAGGGTGAAGAGGATGGTCTGATATAACCCTTCTCCAATGATTCCTTGATATAAGACCGCATAGCGTCATGTTCAGGTACAGACAAGTTAAAGAGGCGACCCTTAGGGAATTTACTACCTGGCACTAATTCAATAGCGCAGTCATAGCTCCTATGGGGAGGTAAGGATGCAGATTTACTTTCGCTAAACACATCAGAAAAATCAAACAAAAAGTCAGGAACATCCTCAGCCTGGGGGGAGGCAGAAAAAACAGGAGTGTTGGTATTAACACATTGGCAGCCCCAACTGGTTACAGACACAGATTTCCAATCCAAAACAGGATTATGAGACTGTAACCAAGGGAAACCCAGCACGATAATGTCATGCAGATTATATAGAACCAAAAATTTGCAGCACTCCTGGTGATCAGGTTCAACCCTCATTATCACCTGAGTAGAAAACTGGGGTTTATTCTCAGCCAAAGGGGTAGAATCGATCCCCAGTAGGGGAATAGACTTCTGTAGGGGTATCAAGGGAAATCCACAACGTTTAGCAAAATCATAATCCATCAGGTTAATAGCTGCTCCAGAATCAACGAAAGCCTGAGCAGAAAATGAGGACAGAGAGCATATCAGAGTGACAGTTAATAAAAACTTAGTCTGAACACTACCCAAGACAACTGAGCGTGCAAAACGTCTTCCCCGCTTAGGGCAGACTGAAATAGCATGAGAGGCATCACCACAGTAGAAACATAACCCATTGCGCTTTCGAAACTCATGACGCTGTGCCCCAGACACCACTCCATCACACTGCATGGGCTCAGCAGCTGGCTCACAAGGCAACACCACTCCACGCATACTTCTCCGCTCACGCAAACGTCTGTCAATTTGAATCGCTAATGACATAGAATCATTGAGACCAGAGGGACAGGGAATCCCACCATAACATCCTTTACATTATCCGACAGACCCTTCCGGAAAAGGGCCGCCAAAGCGTCGTCATTCCATTTGGTCAGGACTGCCCACCTACGGAATCTCTGACAGTATAACTCAGCGTCATCAAGCCCCTGATTTAATGCCAACAAGGCTTTTTCAGCTTGATCAGTGATATTAGGCTCATCGTACAATAACCCCAAAGCCTGAAAAAATACATCAACATCACTCAAAACAGGATCCCCAGGTGTCAGGGAAAAAGCCCAATCCTGAGGATCGCCGCGCAAGAGAGAGATGATAATTTGAACCTGCTGCGCTGCGTTTCCTGAGGACTTAGATTTTAAGGCAAGAAACAATTTACAATTATTTTTGAAATTCTGAAACTTAGCTCGATCCCCTGAAAACAAATCTGGCATGGGGATCCTAGGTTCCACAACAGGCAACCTAGCAAGATATGCAGCAATACTCTGAACCTCAGTGGCAAGCTGATCCACACGGCCAGACAACTGTGCAAACTCCATTGGGAGAAAAGATCCTCCCCAGCACCCAGAGATACAGAGGAAAAAAAAAAAAAAAAAAAATGCAACAAACAGAAAAATATCTCTGACAACTTTTCTTCCTTCAAAATATATATATATTTTTTTTTTCCCTTCTGTGAGTACCATATAATTTTTTTTAGGCCGGTGATACTGTTATGTTACGGTAGCTGAGGAGTGCAGGTAAAAAAGAAAATACACCAGAGCAGTTGGAATCTATGAGATTGCAGTACCCTGACTAACCACCACAACTAGAGGCAGCCGTGGAGCGTTCCTACGATGGTCCTAGACGCCTCGTCACAGCCTGAGAAACTAACTACACCTAAAGATAGAAATAGGAAAGCTATCTGCCCCGGAGCAGAACCCCAAAGATAATAGAAAGCCCCCAAACATGTAATGGCGGTTAGACAAGAGGAAATACTGACACAGAAAGAAAATAGTATGAGCAAACGCTGGGGCCCAAACTATCTAAATAGAAAAGGACAGGAAGGGTACTTACTGCAATCCCAGAAAACCCTGAAAAACACCAACATACTAATTTCAAAATCACCTGAGATCACACGACCTCTACCACCTAAATTAGTTCTCTGGTGTAACAAAAACAGCAGCCACTGAAAAAACTGCAAAAAGCAAAAGTACAAAACACAGTGGCTGGACTAAACTGAGAGGGCAAAAGCCCCGGAGGGGACCCAGAAGGCCCCCACAGAAGTGCAGGACAAAATGCAAAAATATAGCAAAAACACAAAATAAGAAATTGTCTTATCTGACAGCAGGAGATGCAGACACGACACAGCAGGCTACAAGGGAAACTGGAAAGAAGGATTCAGACCAGAACAATTGATCACCGGCAACCCTGATGGGAAAATGATTCCCTTAAATAAGACCAATCAGTAACACCTGATTCCCAATCCTCACTAGTACCGCTTGTAACCACCAGAGGGAGCCTCTGCTCAGAACTCATCTCAAACCCATTCACAACACCACACACCATTCTTAAAGACAAGACTTACGTCCCTTGGGGGTTGTGCCAAAAAGGAATCCGCATGGTATGCTTCCTTGATGTCCTTAAGTAGGTCTTGATTATGAATTACTCCTAGGAATCTAGAGTCAGGAAGAATAATCTTAGGAGGAGTAATTGGACGTGTCTCTGCTGAGTAAATCCTAGAGAGTGCATCAGCCTTTCCATTGCGCGATCCTGGTCTATAAGAAATGATAAAATTAAATTGGTTTAAGAAAAGATTCCAGCGAGCCTGGCGAGGAGTCAGGCACTTAGCCGACCTGATAAACTCAAGGTTACGATGATCTGTCAGGACGACTATTTGCTGTGCAGCTCCCTGAAGAAGGTGTCTCCATTCTTTGAAGGCGGCAATAATGGCCAACAACTCTCTATTGCCCACATCGTAGTTCCTCTCAGCCGAAGACAACTGCTGGGAAAAGAAGGCACAGGGATGCAAGACATTCTTCTCACCTGTTCTCTGAGAGAGTATAGCTCCAACGGCACAGTCTGAAGCATCCACCTCTATTATGAAGGCAAGCTCGGGGTTGGGATGTACTAGGATAGGTGCAGTGGTAAATTTATCTTTTAGACGGGAAAATGCTTCCTGGGCTTGGGGAGTCCGGGAGAACCTAGACTCTTTCCGGGTAAGTTGGGTGATAGGTGACACTACCTCAGAGAAATTTCTAATGAAACGTCTATAGAAGTTGGCAAACCCGATGAAGCGCTGTACCTCCTTCACATTTCTAGGACTTGGCCAATCCTTGATGGCTTGGGTTTTGCTTCCATCCATACTAATTCCTTGTGTAGACAGTACATACCCCAGAAATTGAATTTCGGTCCTATGGAATTCACACTTTTCAAGTTTGATGTAAAGATGATTTTGTCTTAGACGTTCCAAGACCATTCTCACATGTCCATGATGTTCCTCTGTGGAGTTAGAAAAAATTAGAATATCATCCAAATAAATTACCACGAATGTATCTAGGAGATCCCTGAAGATGTCATTCACCAAGTGTTGGAAAGTGGCTGGGGCGGTACTCAGACCAAAAGGCATAACTAGATATTCAAAGTGTCCATAGCGTGACCTGAATGCAGTCTTCCATTCATCCCCAGGTCTAATACGGACTAAGTTATAGGCCCCACGAAGATCTAGTTTAGAGAAAATTTTGGCATGTCGCACTCTCTCCAATAACTCAGGGATTAAAGGCAATGGATAACGGTTTCTAATAGTAACCTTATTGAGTTCCCTATAGTCTACGCATGGTCTCAGAGATCCATCTTTCTTCTTTACAAAGAAGATGGGTGCACCTGCAGGAGATGAAGAGGGGCGTATGAAGCCCTTGGCTAGATTTTCGTCTATGTAATCCTTTAAAGCCTTTAGCTCGGGCCCCGCCAGGGGGTAGATCTTACCAAAAGGTATCTCTGCTCCAGGCAATAATTCAATTGGACAATCATATGGACGGTGAGGAGGAAGCTGGTCAGCGTTCTTCTTGTCACATAAATCCACATAGTCCTGGTATACAGCTGGTAGTTCAGGGACTGACATGGTTCCTTTAGGAACAGAGCAAGCTGAAACTTTTGGACTCATCTGTTTCTCTGGAAAGTGTAATTCCTTGGTCTCCCAGTTAATGGTAGGATTCTGAGCCTGCAGCCATGGTAGCCCTAGAATAATGGGAAAGTGGGGAGAAGAGATAAGCATAAAGGACAGTTTCTCTTGATGATCTTTACCCATAAGAACCCTCAAAGGCTCTGTTTCCTGATCCACTGGTCCAGAGGTCAGCAGGGAGCCATCCACAGTTTCCATCTGTACTGGAGTAGCCTTCTTCACTGAACGTATCCCCTGTTTCAGAGCAAAGGAGACATCCATAAAATTTCCACTTGCCCCTGAGTCGATCATAGCAGAGCTAGACACCCAAGCTGAGTCAACCCAGAGTTTGATGGAAAGAAAGCAATGAGAATTGTTTTTCTTACAACTCAGCTGGGACACCGCTGAGGAAACTTGAAAAATGGCAGCGTTTACACAGTCAACGTCCTCAGAGGTAACGGAGTTTAAGTCCGAGAAATCAAGATCTGTTGCTGCAGATCTCTCTGGAGCCTGAGGCTCGGACCTGACAGATCCCCTCTCGCAACACTCACAATGAATGAGTGCTGCAGTAGTCTTACGAGAACGGCTGGGGCAGTTTATAATGAAGTGCCCTGACTTACCACAATAGAAACATAGATTTTCCTTAAAACGATGTCCCTTGCGTGCATCACTAACCCGTCGTTGTAAAGAGTCTACCTGCATGGGTTCAGGTTCAGGTTCCCGTGTAATCCTACTCAAAGGTTCCTTAGCTGGAGAGGAAGGTAGGAAAAGGTTAGTGCGATTGCTTTCGAACCATCTCTCTTGCCTGCGTTCAGTCAGACGAGTATCAATACGGATGCAGTAGTTAATAAAGTCACCTAACGCAGTGGGAGGGTCGGCACGAGCAAGTTCATCCTTAATCAGTGGAGATAACCCCTTTCGAAAAATAGATTTTTGGCGGAACTGTCCCAGGTGGTATCAAGGGCCCATCTCCTGAAATCCAAGGCATATTCAGCTACCGAGTGCTTACCTTGGCGCAAAGCTAACATGGCTGCTTCAGCTGTTGCACCTCGATTGGGTCATCAAACACCTGCCCCATGGCTGAAATAAAAGCATCAAGGTGATTCAAACAATCATCCTCAGTCTCAATCAGAGGGTTTGCCCACATCAAAGCCTTGTTGGTAAGCAACATAATTATAGTAAGCACCTTAGATCGTTCAGTGGGAAATTGTGAAGCATGTGCAGAAAAAAAAAGATTACATTGATTAATAAATCCCCTGAATTTCTCACGTTCACCGCCAAAACGAAAAGGGGGCAACTTGGGAATCCCAGAACTCGGGGCTACGGCAGGAGCCTGGACTCGCTCTTCTAGAACCTCAATCCTGGCTCGCAAATCCTGGGCAGTCTGTCCAAACACTTGCAAATTGTGATTAGTGAGGTCCTGTAGGCTTGAAAAACGGGTCTTTATATTCTGCAAATCTGCAAGGATATTATCAGTCACTCCGCAAAGTTCCTTTATGCGGGCCTCCATTTTCCAGATCTTTTAAGACAGGAGTACTGGAAGAAGAGGAGAGGAGAAAAAAAAAACAGTAGTGTTTACCTGTGGTAACACTGCAGAGAGAAAAAAAATTAAGGGAACTGCTCACCTGGAATGGTTGTGAGAAGTCACAACCACTATCATCACAGAAAGTTCACCCGGACATCTGATATCCACAGTTACAGCAGACAAAAAAGAGAAAAGAGAAAAAAAAAAAACAATAGTGTTTACCTGTGGTAACACTGCAGAAAAAAAAACACTTAAGGGAATTGCTCACCTGGAATGGTTGTGAGAAGTCACAACCACTGTCATCACAGAAAGTACAACCGGACATCCGATATCCACAGTTACAGCAGACACAGCCTTTCCAGACCCAGCAGACACTAACGTTTTGGCTTCAGAATCTTGTAATGTATGTAGTACAGTTCATATAGCGTCTTGTGCTTGGGTGCGATGAAAATACATGAGACACAGGTTTGATATAGAAAGTCTTGTATTACTTCATACAAGTTGGCAAAAATAGTCACACAGTTTGCAGACACAGAAACAGGAGACACAGCAGGCCAGAGTAATCTAAGCTCAGCAATCACTCTCCACAACAGGTTCAGGATCTTCTTCTCTGTTACCGTAAGTCCATGCAAACGTGGGTCTTTCAAAGAGCAGGGTTCAGAGTCCACAAGTGCTTCAGAGTTCCTCAGTAGGAATAGCTGGAGTACAAGGTCCAAGGCTTTAGGAGTCAGGTCACAGGTTCACTGCAGGCTAGATTCTGAAGCACTGATTGCTCAGCTGTGGCTGCTTAAGAAGCAAAAGGAGAGAATCAGGGAACATGCAAGCTGGAAACTCCATTTTGACTGAGGGCAAGATAGCTGCAGCAAGACAGAAAGTAAAATGGCTGACGAACAAACTGAGTTTCAGGAACATGTACACAGAACCTTACAATTATGGTCTTAGATGGAGAATGAAAAAGAAGAGGTTGAACAAGGAAATTACATCACAATTCTTTTTTTTTTTTAAATAATATATCTTTATAAAGCTCTATGGAATTACAAAAAAGCATACAAATCCGCATGAAAATCCGCATGAAAAACTGCAACAAAAACACATAAAAAACGCATGCAAAATGCACGGATTTCCACTGCGTTTTCTGCCAAAAGATGCAGAAACCGCTGAGAAATTTCTGCAAACAAATCTGCAACGTGGGCACATAGCCTAAAATAGATCTCTCCTACACGGTTTACTTATTTTGAAAAAAAAAAAAGAAAAAGATTTAACTGACTTAAAATTTAAAAATTGTTACTCCTCTTACAGAGGGATGCAGCATACTTGAATTTGCTAAGATGTTGGGGTGTGATCACAGAACAATCAACAGTTTTAGTCAACAGAATTACAAAAACGTGTTGAGCAAAAAGGAAGCACACAATTAATGCCAAAGATTTGTGAAGAATCAAACGTGAAGCGACCGGGAACCCATTATCCTCCAGTGCTGTCATATTCCCGAACTGCATCCTCCATGTAAAGCCCTGAAGTCCAAGGTGATCAGTGCTCAGAGACATGGCCGAGGTAAGGAAGGCTGAATCTCGATCATCACCATCGAGACATAGAAGTTGAAGACTGGATCATTAAATATCTGAAGACAGATTTTTTTTTTAAAGTTTTATGGACTGATGAGATGCGAGTACTTTTCTGAAAACAGCTATTTGAAATTCAAGGCCTATCCATAGGATAGGTGATCAATATCAGAGTGATGGGAATCTAACACCCAGCAACTCCACAGATCAGTTGTTACCCAAGTACATAGTGTACAAAGCCATAGCACCACAACTCCAAAAATTGAGTGGTGGCCATTTTTGGGTATTGCAACTCAGCTTCAACTGGAGTGACTCCACAAGTGCTTTCTAGGTGGTCTCGTGGTCTCTAACATTGTAGTTGTGAGAGGCAAAGCCAGGGCCATAGTCGTGGCTGAGGCTAGTGGCTTTGGCGTGCCCTGGCTCCCAATCACATGAAAATAATGTCCATTTTTCTGCATACCTGTGGCTTCACCTTTTGCACCGTCAGGGTCTCCTCTACGCTGCTGGAGACTTCCTCTGTCCGGCTGCACACAAACTGAGGCACAATCCATATCAACTTTTAAACAAACAACTTTACTGTCTTGTTTTTGCAGCACATCCATATTCGTTACAGCATCAACATCAGAATTCAGGCAATGCAACTCTTCCTCTTTCCCTGTACTCCTCTCTGTCACACAGCAAGTGCCCAGGTCGGACCTATCATACAGTCCCTCAGCGTCCTCCCTGTTCAGCTTTCCTATGGTTAGGCATTCCCTCTTCTGTTTCACCCCAGATATGAGGGCATCAGCACACAAAGTCAGCTGCCACATGGTGAGCGACCTGCCCTTCTGTATGGTCGTGACTTCTCCTGCAGCTCTTCCTACAGCCTTCAGTACATTACTGGGTCTTAGCGTCTCACATGGTAACACAGCATCCTCCCTGTCCAAACTCACTGCGCTTGGGAGTTCACTCAGCTGTTCGCCGGGATCTGAGGGCATCAGCCCATGTGATAAGTTACGACATTATGGAGCCACCTGCGTCCCTGTACTGTCCTGACTTTTTCTTCAGCCTTTGTTCCTTCACTGCTGAATCCACTGCTTCTAGGCTGTACTTCTGCCCCTCCGTGGGCCCTGGATGGCTGGGCTTCTCCTTAATAACGTTACAGGGACCCTGTGGCATCCTGGGCATTGAGCCCTTGTGGACTGCACGGACACCCTGGCCCTACTAAATCTAATCAGGAAATCCTTCCTGCCTTATCCACAGTGACCCCTCCTATATTAACTATTCACAGTGTGCTGTATCACTAAACACTATTGATTAAACTAAGGTGTCATGTACCCCATCTAGTGGACAAACTAAGGTACTATGCTTTCCTTAGGTTAACAGCTATGTACATTACAATGCAATGCACAGCATTACAAAACATTCATATAGAAGCATAACTATATAAACAACTGTAAGGGGGTAGAGGTGTGGTACTGTGAGGCCCAGCTGCGCTTGGTACACATGTTCCCAGGAGTATGCACAGAAAGGTAATTACAAAAACCTGATATTCATTCACATCTCCACACTTCCCTAGATTGCCACCAGAGGGAGCCCTTTAGAGTATTTAAGGGTGTGGGAGACGTTAGCAGTAGTTCAGTTCAGCCAGTCTAGCTTGGGGTGATTCAGGAGTGAGTCATTCCTGTCAGAGCTAGTTCCTGTCAGAGTTGATTCCTGTCAGACGAGACAGAGGACGAAAGAAGGAAAACTGTTATCTCAGAACATCCTGACGGATAGTACCCAATGAATGTGGGAAGTGACTCTCGGAGCGAGCGTGTATTCAGTCTGACGGAAGGTCCTGAGAGCTGCTCTGGACAGAGTCTATGAAGGAAAAGAAGGAAGGGGACTACAGTTATTATAACATCGAGTTAACTGAGAAACGGTCAGTGAGCTGTGGAAGGAAGAAAGCTGACAACTACGCCTACTGCTACCCGTGCTTATGTTAAGGGTGAGAGTAGGGCGACGGGCGAGTGGTGACAAAAGGGAAAGAGTGACCGAGGCGTTATAGCAACATTTGCTGTCTCCACTCTGCTTAACCGGACGCCGGGTCCGAAGCCTTGCTAGAACTTTCACGGCTAGTAGGAGAAAACCGGAATCCCTGCTGGACTTCAAGTCACAGAGGGGCCTATAGTGCTGATACGTAACCGGGGTCAGGGAGAACTGGAGTCTAGCGGGATGCTGCATATAAAGACTTAGTTCTTGCCAAAAGAAGGCTCCACCACAATGTCGGCCGGGCATAGCTGTTCTATACAGAGTTAAACTTCGCTTCACGCAAGTTAGGACTCACACACATTAAAGAAAAAGGAGGCCTTAAACCTACTCAGTGATTACCTGGATGTGCATCCTCCACCCTGAGGAGCTTCCCGGGACATACCTGCAACCATCACCAGTAAAGGTATGGAAAGAGACTGATTTGTGTGTGACTGCCTTATTACTTGCACCCCTGCATCGCCATATACTTTGAGGGATCCAGTCTTACCTGTGGAAGACTTAACACCTTGCTACCCAGAACATCCCCTCAGAAGATTCACCCTGCAGCGCTGGTCACCTTGATCAGAAACCACAGGTGGCGTCACAAACAATTCCTAAAATCCCCTGTAAATATCCCCCTTTGTATGAGCGCCCAGGACAACGGACCGAGCTGTGCTACTTGTGACATACCCCATAGACTTCAACGGGCTCGGTGCCGAGTACCCCATAAGCCCTGGTACTACGTGCGACTCAGTACCCCCTTACATAGTGCTGTCACATCTCTGCAATAACAACAATATTTCCCTTTTGTTGTTGAGTAACAGCTGCAGCAGAATCTTGGCTGGGGGCTGTGGAGCATGCAGTGCAGAGAGAAGAGTCGAGAGCTCATCAGTGTTAGAGGCAGTCCACAACACACTTGATGCTAGATTATAACTACATTTTCTTATCTATGCTGTTATTAAATCCTACAGAAAGCTATGGTCAAACCACCTATCTAGTGCTGTCAGCAGTTTTACAAAGCCAAAACTACCTTTAAATCTCTGCAAAGAACTGAAAGCAGAATTCTGCTGGTCGCTAGTGTTGAGCGATACTGCTCGATATCTAAAAATATCGGATCGGAATGGCATCGCCGATATCACTAAATATCGCCGATATCCGATTCCGATACCGGAAGTCCCATGTAAGTCTATGGGAACAAAATATCGCAACTAAAAAAAACCTTTATTTCCTTGTAAACACTAAATATACACACATAGAATACATATATATATATACATGTCATTGTGACATATATATATACATATATGTATAGTTTATACACTTCTACATAGTAAAATATCCTCTGATTCAATTGCCGGGTAAAGCCGGCTTCTGTGAAAAGACAGAAGCACCCGACATGAAATGACACTTGGTGTACATAGGGTTAACCATGTCTTTTCATGTCGTTTGCAATCTGATTTGCACAAACAATTACATCAGTCTATGTGTGCAAAATTTCACACTGTAGGGGTTAATTAAAGTGTAAATTCGTTGTAAAAAAAACGGACTTTTTTGCTACGAATTTACACCTTTAATTAACCCCTACAGGTGTGAAATTTTGCACACATAGACTGATGTAATTGTTTGTGCAAATCAGATAGCAAAGGACATGAAAAGACATGGTTAACCCTATGTACACCAAGTGTCATTTCATGTCGGGTTCTGCATTTTCACAAAACTGGTACTACGTGCGACTCATCTTTGGCGTCACGAATAGGATACGAAGCTTACTAAATGTGAGTCCTGTGTTGCCTAGAATTGGACTGTTTTTGTGAAAAAGACTGTGTGCAGTTTTTGTAATTTTTGGCGCCATTTTCCGCCATTTTGCCGCCATATTCGCGCCCTGAGGCGCTGGTGAAGAAGGTGGGTGTGCCTTCGTGGGCGTACCCCCCCTGTGGCGCGAAAGCAATGGGCGCCCTGTCTAAGTGCTATTACAATGTGAGAGCCTGCCCCACTGCGAGAGAGATCCGCCTACTCTTCATCCTATATGCCAGGAAGAGAAAGCGAAAGTCCCACCTCCACGGAAGAGACCAGATTGTTCCAGATGGGAAACACAGTCTGGCCTGGAGTGAGATGGCGGAAGGACAGGAGACGCTGTGTGGAGGAATGGCGGTGCGCAGACCCCGTTCCCCTGAAGAGCTACTGCCTGTGCCTGAGCCGTCCCCAGGTCGGGAGACCGACCCAACAATGCAGAAAGTGGAGGAGGTGGATGCGGTGCTAAGGGACATGGCCCGACACCGTGAAGAAATGGAAGCGATGGAGCAGAGCTGGCGTGCCCTGAAACAGCGGCTGCTGTGGGACACGACGCTCTCCCCCCTGGATGCACCACCGTTACCTGCGCCACCACTGCCAGCGGCTGATGAGGAACCGGAGGCCGGCCCCAAAAGTGCTGATCCTGACTCCGCCGGGGACGCGGCGCGAGGGAAGGAGGCTGAGGAGGCCCTGCCTGCACCGGAGTGCCAGCCCGGCCTGGAGGCCACAGCGAATGCAGTCCCCCGGTAGGGACGCCGGAGGAGACCCAGCCGTCCGTGATGGAGGTCGACTGGGAGGAGATGGAGTACCTGGACGAATTAGAATACGCCGCCCAGCTGGAGAATGAGTGGCGGCGCCGTGAGCATGAGCAGCAGCAGCAGCAGGAGCAGAGAGAGGCGCAGCAGCTTCGCCAGAGGTACCGGGAAAAGGATCTCGCTGACAAGGATAACGTCAGGCGAGACAAAGGTACGCTCCGGGAACCGCGGCGCCAGGGGACGGTGTGTGCCTCTAAGGCCCGAGGAGTTTGGGGATACATATGCGAGCCTGGGTTCTCTCCAGAAATCTTTGTTCACTGCTGCGATGCGGGGTTCCACCTGTTAAAAGGGGATGTTATCACCTACACACGACACTGTAGTCGTCAGGGGTGGTTTGCCCTGAATGTCTCCCGAGTCAGCGACCCCGTCCCTGAAGCCGGCAATGTACCCCGTGTCTCAGCTTCCCTAGTCACAACCCCATCAGTGCCAGGCCGCGCACCTGCATCTTATACTGCATCCTACTCTGCATCACAAAAGCCTAGTGCGCATTCAACTGAGCCACTGCGCGCACCTGCATCGTATACTGCGTCCTACTCTACACCGCAACAGGCTAGTGCGACCTCCATGGATCCAAATCTATATTCAGAAGAGGCACCTGTAAGGCCTCCAGGAAGTCGCAAAGCCAATCGCAAAAGTGAAACAAGGACTGTGGCTACCCAGACACAGGTAGCAGGACATGATCTATTTGTGATGCGTTCCAGAGCGCACCGCATACTTCCAGCCCCAGGTATGGAAGAAGTCATCGCAATTTACAAAGAAGAACAGTAGGACCCAGACAGGGTTTACTGCATCTGTAAAAAAGTTAAAAGAAGAATTGCACTTTATTGAAATGTGATGATGTTTGCATAGTATGTATAGTAT
>JARQOD010000002.1:152714987-152743942 GCA_033576555.1 Oophaga sylvatica | reverse complement strand
ACCCCAGTTGGGTAATGAGTAACAAAGTATTAATGTGATATGATAGAAATGTGATTTTCTAGGAATGTTCTTATGTGAAGGACTGCGTGGCTGAGGACTTTGCCAGCCCAAAAACTTTATTTGTAAATAGTTAGCACTTCGGTGCCCCATCTTGGTTTTACATAAAGCCATACTACCTCAGAAGAAAAACCCCTATGGTGTGGCCTTGAGTGAGGTCTGCAGCAATGAAGTCCTACAGCCCACCCAGGACCCACGTGGGAGGTTTTTGGTGCGGGTCCTCCACAAGAATCTTGTCTTGTATTTATTTAATATGAAAAGTATTTTGATATTTTTCTATTGCCATTTGTACACACTGTAACGTTGAAGTGTCCTTACCTCCCGCAAGGGATGAGTTATGTTGATGTTATTATAAAAATTGTTTTTCTATTTCAGCCCGGGAGTGCTGATGATAACTAGGGGGGATGTGTGGCCCAGCTGCGCTTGGTACACATGTTCCCAGTCAATTGAATTAGCGGCTATTATACTATGTAGAAGTGTATGAACTATAAATATATATATATATATATATATGTGTCACAAACTCAATGACATGTATATATATATGAGGTGTAAAATTGCTGAAAAAAAATGCGTGGGCTCCCGCCCTATTTTCGCAACCAGACAGACAAAGCCAGTGAGTGGGGCAGATAATAATAGCCCAGAGAGGGACCATTATTTTTGGCCCCCCCCGGCTACTAACATCTGTCCCCAGACACCCCAGAAAGGGCAAATCTCTAAATAGATTTGCCCTTTCTGGCACTTTGCCCGTCTATTCCCATTGCCCTGTAGCGGTGGGAATGGGTTAATAAGGGGTTAAAATGACCTTGCAATTGAAAGGTCACTTTAAGCCAGGTTAATAATTGAGAGCTGTCAATTAGACAACTATCAATTATTAATCCTATTGTATGAAAGAAAAATCAAACACACACACTTTAATAAAAAATAAGTTTAATGAAATAATCACACAGTTTTTGACCATATTTTATTTACCTGCTAAAACCATTTCCTGTAATAAAAATAAAATAATAAAGCAAAATTATTCTTACCTATCCCATGCACAGTCAGGTCCCACGGTGTAATCCTTCAGAAAGGGTTAATGTTTACTGCAGGGACCGCAGCTAATGCTGCAGCCTCACAGTAAACCCCCAAATGAATGAGCTCCTCTCCTGGCTGACAGGAGAGGAAGTGGAAAGCTTAATTGATTGCTTTCCACTTTCACTTCAGGTCAGCCAGGGACACCATCAGTGACGTCAGAGCGAACTGATTAACAAAAATAGGGGTTCCCTTCGAAAAAAAAATGGCGTGGGGTCCCCCCTATTTTTGTTAACCAGCCAGATGAAGCAGACCGCTGAGGCCTGGATTTTCAGGCTGTTAAGGAGCCAAGATCCATGGACCTTGCCAGCCTGATAATACCAGGCCACAGCAGTCTGCATATCTTGGCTGATTAACAAAAATAGGGGATCCCCTCGAAAAAAATTGGCGTGGGGTCCCCCCTATTTTTATTAACCAGCCAGATGAAGCAGACCGCTGAGGCCTGGTTTTTCAGGCTGGTAAGGATCCAATATCCATGGACCTTGCAAGCCTGATAATACCAGGCCACAGCAGTCTGCTTAGCTTGGCTGGTTAACAAAAATAGGGGATCCCCTCGAAAAAAAAACGGCGTAGGGGTCCCCCTATTTTTGTTAACCAGCCAAGTAAAATGCAGACTGCTGCGGCCTGGTATTAAAAGACTGTCAAGGCCCATGGATTTTGGCCCTCAACAGCCTGATAATACCAGGCTACAGCAGCCCCACATTTGGCGCATCAAAAGATGTGCCAATTGTGGCACTTTACCCGGCTCTTCCCACTGCCCTGTAGCGGTGGCAAGTGGGGTAGTAAGGGGTTAATGTCACCGTTGATTGCACGGTGACAATAAGCCCGGTTAATAATGGAGAGGTGTCAATAAGACACCGATCCATTATTAATCCCAAAGTTATTAAATGTATAAAAAAAAGACAAAGCAAGAAAAAAGTCTTTTAATGAAATAAAAGAGACAACACAGTTTTCATTAATTTTATTATACACTCATTCCTGCGACGCCATCGATCTCCTGTAAAAAAAGAAAAAAAACAAACCAACAGTATACCACCTGTCCGACGCAGTCCATAGTAACGACAGTCCCACGACGATCCAGCTCTGCTACATCGCAATGACAGGCAGAGCCTGTCATCGCAACGCAGCACAGCTGATTACCTGCTTCCCCGGCGGTGACGTCATCGGACTGACTGCTTTACGGCCGGGATTACCCAGCAGTCACTGCAGTTATCGCGAGAAACTGCATGTGACCGCCGGGGAAAGATGATGGCGGCCATGAAGCAGTCCAGCCCGTGACCGCCGGGATCTTCTGCCAGGTAAGTGCCGCTGACTCCTGACAGACCCGACCGACGGACACTGACAGACCCGACCGACGGGCACTCACAGACCCGACCGACGGACACTGACAGTGACAGTGACAAATCCGATTCCGGTATCCGATATGACGAAAATATCGGTACTCGGAATCGAAAGCCCGATACAGCTAATATCGGCCGATACCCGATATTTGCAGTATCGTATCGCTCAACACTACTGGTCGCCCTTAGAATCAGACAGTGCTTTAGCATCACTGGACTATCAGAGATGTGACCTACCAGAATTATATTGTATTGATGTCAGAATTACCACAATGCATTGTACTATCATATCAGAACATCAATAAACTTTTTAGTTCAATTTACATATATAAAATACACAAGAAAAATACAACTAATATTGGTACAATGAGTACTGGATTTTAATTTAGATTTTAAGAGTGGATGGTGTGTCGTCGCTGTTATCTCGTTAACCCTTTCCTCCTCGGAATGTGGTACCAGAGAGAATAAGACACAGACAAAAGTATGCGTCAATAAGCTCTGCGGTTTATTGCTAACAAAGGGATTTATATACACCCCTGAAGCAGGAAGCGGAATTACCATATATGGTGTTTACACAACTTATCACTAAAACACGTAATATACTGATTTTTAACCGAACACTCCATCCTTGCCTTTAGCCCCTGTTTTGCTCCTAGCACAGAGCGTCTCTTCAACTCAGGGGGGAGGAAAGTATAATCTCAAAAGAAGGAACATTCTTTTCTTATCTTACCTTCTGCTATGCGTCAGCGTGTCTGACAAACCCAAGGTCTACTGAAGAGATGCTGATTTTAACTCTAACATCCCCTCCTTTTGTTCCTTCATTTGATCAATACACATCTTCATACCTCCTCTGTGTCCTAGTACATCGTTTAATACACATCAAACAAATTTTAAACACTAAATAGATGGCAAGACATATCAATAGAGCTTGTAGGCCAGCTTGTATTATCCCAGTCAGCCATCCCCCTATGCCTTTGAACCAATTTGCGGGGTTAAGAAAGGAGAAAGTATTTGCCCACCATGAATCTTGATTCTTCAGATTTGCCTCATCATATAGTTTCCTTAACTTTATGACATCCTCTAGCTTATGTTTAAGGGTTAAAACAGTAGAATTATCAATATAATGACAACATGCAGGTCCAATAATCTGGCACATCCCTCCTTGAGCTGCAGTCAGTTAATCTAACACGAGGGTATGTTGGTTAGTAACAATAATTAGCTGGTTCTGTACTGCAAGGGACCCATTCATGATATCTAAAATATCCCATATTTGATCATCTAGGTAATCTGTGGATTCTACCAACTTATCCCACGTCTGAGTTATCATAGGGTAGATGAATAATGCACTGAAAAATTTATTTGCTATCCCCATCTCCACTATGTGTGGTCTCCCATTTGGGCGAGGTCTATTGTCTGCAGATTGTTTATGTAGTGTATATTTTGGAATAGACAATGGATTTAATATATCTGGATTGATGAGATAGGTGGCTGGTGTCAATCTAGCTAGGGTGCATTTCCCAGTGACTCCTACTGGAAGCCACTTAAATGCCTTGTCCCCACATACCCAATACATTGATGGTGGAAGGTTCCATATAGCTGAATGCTGTAATACTAATCGGTGTGCCAAATCTATAAACTTTGAAATATTACTCATCATGCATCATCCGGGCTTTTGTCCTAGTGGGGAACAGTATCCTGCGGTAGGTTCTCCGCAGGTGGGAGTGTTCTTCTGATAACCTTCATCTTTATTACACCTCAGGTTACCTGGTTTGTTAGCACAAGTTTCATCATTTCCATTCTCAAAGAAAACATTATTTTCCCATTTATCAGTGTGTAGATATCGTTCTAATAGGGAGGGTTTGAAAGCATCTAAGCTTCCTGTAGTGACCCCAAAACTTATCTTTAACCCCTGTGTCGGTATTTCTCCCAAAAAGGTTATGCTAGTTCTATTTCTGGGTACCCATGCCCCACCTTTAAAAAATAGATACTGTCTTGGAGTTATCTGTCCTGTTAGATTTCCCTGCCACCATGGAAAATCAGTCCAACCCACTACCGGTATTCCTACCGTAGTGTTCCAAAGTTTTTGAGTGGCATTGTTGCTTAATGTGTCTGCACAGTTTACCTAAGAGTTAATTTCTTCCCACGAGACTGGGACTGCAAGAAATGGTAGACTGGTGGATGTCACCGGCACGTGTGTACAAATCCAACAGTTTGCAACAGGTTGGTTTTGTTTTTCAGTCCATCCACTAAAGCTAAGTGGTGTCTAATGAACCTGTTATCATCACCATCTACACGGCTAAGTCTGTTCCAAGCATCCGTTACTGCAAGAATGCAAGCAAATGTCATTAGTAGCATCATTCCACTTCTGGAGGCTCTCCAAGGATCTTCTTACAATGAGATGCGTGGATCCAAGTTTCCTTGCCTTGTAGCTTGACTGCGGTACTTGTCGTCAGTAGAACTTGAAAAGGTCCGTCAAATGTCGGATCCAGACTCTTTCTCACGTGTCTTTTAATGACTACCCAGTCTCCAGGCTGCAGGCTGTGACTCCCAGGATCCTGGTTCGGATCTGGAAGAGAACTGAAGACATTATCATGTACTTTCTTAAGTCTTTTATGCAAATCCCTTACATATGAGCTTAATACATGGTTACTCATTTCCAGTGCTTGGGGAAAGAAACATCCTAAGCTAGGCACTTTGCCAAATAGTACTTCATACGGAGAAAGTCCAGTTTTTCTATTTGGAGTGTACCTTACTGAGTATAGGGCTAATGGTAAACATTCAGGCCAAGATTTCCCTGTTTCAGCCATGGCCTTTTGGATTTTTAACTTCAGTGTCCCATTTAGTCTTTCTACTTTTCCACTGCTTTGTGGATGATATGGGGTATGAAAAGCTTGTTGAATTCCCAGAGCTGTCAAGACTTCATTCATTATTTCACCTGTGAAATGTGTACCTCTGTCACTTTCGATCACCTCTGGTACTCCATACCTGCACACCACCTCCGCAAGCAGCTTCTTTGCGGTTGCCGCAGCCGTAGCCTTGGCAATCGGGAAAGCCTCCGGCCAACCTGAGAATAAATCAAAACACACCAACACGTACTCCCATGACCCTGATTTTGGCAGCTGAATATAATCAATCTGCAATCTCTGGAAAGGATAGAGGGGCCGAGGGGTGTGTTTGGGTGGTGTCTTGACTACCCTTCCCTGATTATGTGTAGCACATACCATGCATCCCTGGATCAAACCTTCTATACAGGTGGAAAAGCCTGGTGCCACCCAATGCTTCTGCATCACGCTCATTACAGCAGTTTTGGACTGGTGGGTTGGCCCATGTAACATCTGGGCTACCGCAGGGTACAACGCCCTTGGAAGGCATCGACGCATCCCTCTTCCCCATACCCCATTTGCTTCATTCAGACATGTACCTTCTTTTTCCCACTTTTCTACTTCCTCCTGGCGCACCTGAGCCTGCATCTGGGATAAGGCATCCTCCGACACAAACGGATTTTTGGGAGCGCTTACCTGGTGCATCGTTACCCCTTGGAGTGGTCTACTGGCTGCTGTTTTTGCTGCTGCATCGGCCATTGCATTTCCTTTACTCACCTGATCAGTGCAGTGCTTTAACTTTTATGACAGCTACCTCTTTTGGTAATTGTAATGCATCAATGAACTGCTGGACTGCGTCAGCATTTTTAATGGGATGTCCTGCTGCCGTCAGGAATCCTCTAGATTTCCAAATTGGACCAAAATCATGAGCTATACCGAATGCGTATCTAGAATCTGTGTAGATGTTAACAATTCTACCTTCAGCTATGTTACAGGCCTCGGTCAGAGCCTTAAGTTCAGCCTCCTGGGCCGACTGATGTGGGAGCTTTGATTACTGCATTCAGGGAGACGATGGCATACCCAGTATGGAAGGTACCTGAGTCATCTTGGTGGCGAGATCCATCTACAAAAAATTCAAAATCAGCATTAAGTCTTTCAGTTTCAAACACTGTGGGTAGGCCTGCTGTTCCCTGTGCCATAAGCTGAACACAATCATGAGGAATCTCCTCTCTTGGATCTTCTTTGTACAATACCGTACCTGACCCCTCCTTTAGATCCGAGAGAGGTAACAACGTGGCAGGATTAAGTGTGGTACATCTCTGCAAAGAAACATTTGGAGGCATTAAAAGTGTACATTGCAATCGAAGGTGACGTGCAGCTGAAAGGTGTGCCGGTTGCACCTGGTTCAGTATGGTGTATACATCATGAGGTGTAAGTACTGTCAGTGGATGATCAAGCACGATGTCTGACGATTTGTGGAGCAATAGTCCTACAGCATGTACCGCCCGTACACAGGACGGTGTTGTGAATGGACTTGAAATGAGTTCTGAGCAGAGGCTCCTTCTGGTGGTTACAAGCGGTACTGGACTGTCCAGTGAAGATTGTGAGGAGTGGGAATCAGGTGTTACTGACTGGTCTTATATAAGGGAGTCGCCTTCCCATCAGGGTTGCCGGTGATCAATTGTTCTGGTCTCAATCCTTGAGTCCTGTTTCCTTTGTAGCCTGCTGTGTCGTGTCTGCATCTCCTGCTAACAGATAAGACATTTTCTTCTTTTTGTTTTTGTGCTTGATTTTTGCATTTTGTCCTGCACTTCTGTGGGGGCCTTCAGGGTCCCCTCCGGGGGCTTTTGCCCTCTCAGTTTAGTTCAGCCACTGATGTTTGTACTTTTGCTTTTTCCAGTTTTTTCAGTGGCTGCTGTTTTGATTTTGTTACACCAGAGAAAAATATTTTGAGTTGCTACTAAAATATTTAGAGTCTACTGGCTAACACGGTACGAAGATATACATCTTTACTGTTACACCAGAGAACTAATTTAGGTGGTAGAGGTCGTGTGATCTCAGGTGATTTTGAAATTGGTAGTGTTGGTGCTTTTCAGGGTTTTTTGGGATTGCAGTAAGTGCCCTTCCTATCCTTTTCTATTTAGGTAGTTTGGGCCCCAACGTTTGCTCATACTATTTTCTGTCTGTGTCAGTATTTCATCTTGTCTAACCGCCATTACATGTTTGGGGGCTATCTATGTTCTTTGGGGATCTGCTCCGGGGCAGATAGCTTTCCTCTTTCTATCTTTAGGTGTAGTTAGTTTCTCAGGCTGTGACGAGGCGTCTAGGACCAACGTAGGAACGCTCCACGGCTGCCTCTAGTTGTGGTGGTTAGTCAGGGTACTGCAATCTCATAGATTCCAACTTCTCTGGTGTATTGCCTTTTTTACCTGCACTCCTCAGCTACCGAAACATAACAGTATCACCGGCCCGAAAAATTTAAAATTGTATGGTACTCACAGAAGGGAAAAAATATTGTGAAAGAAAAAAGGTTGTCAGAGTTGTCAGAGATATTTTTCTGTTTGTTGCATTTTTTTTTCCCTCTGTATCTCTGGATGCTGGGGAGGATTTTTTTTTTTCTCTCAATGGAGTTTGCACAGTTGTCTGGCCGTGTGGATCAGCTTGCCACTGAGGTTCGGAGTATTGCTGCCTATCTTGCTAGGTTGCCTGTTGTGGAACCTAGGATTCCCATGCCAGATTTGTTTTTAGGGGATCGAGCTAAGTTTCAGAATTTCAAAAATAATTGTAAATTGCTTTTTGCCTTAAAATCTAAGTCCTCAGGGAACGCAGCGCAGCAGGTTCAAATTGTCATCTCTCTCCTGCGCGGCGATCCTCAGGATTGGGCTTTTTCCCTGACACCTGGGGATCCTGTTTTGAGTGATGTTGATGCATTTTTTCAGGCTTTGGGGTTATTGTACGATGAGCCTAATGTCACTGATCAAGCTGAAAAAGCCTTGTTGGCATTAAATCAGGGTCTTGATGACGCTGAGTTATACTGTCAGAGATTCCGTAGGTGGGCAGTCCTGACCAAGTGGAATGACGACGCTTTGGCGCGGCCCTTTTTCGGAAGGGTCTGTCAGATAATGTAAAGGATGTTATGGTGGGATTCTCTGTCCCCTCTGGTCTCAATGATTCTATGTCATTAGCGATTCAAATTGACAGACGTTTGCGTGAGCGGAGAAGTATGCATGGAATGGTGTTGCCTTGTGAACCTGCTTCTGAACCCATATAGTGTGATAGAGTGGTGTCTGGGGCACAGCGTCATGAGTTTCGAAAGCGCAATGGGTTATATTTCTACTGTGGTGATAAGCGGGGAAGACGTTTTGCACGCTCAGTTGTCTTGGGTAGTGTTCAGACTAAGTTTTTATTAACTGTCACTCTGATATTCTCTCTGTCCTCATTTTCTGCTCAGGCTTTCGTTGATTCTGGAGCAGCTATTAACCTGATGGATTATGATTTTGCTAAACGTTGTGGGTTTCCCTTGATACCCCTACAGAAGTCTATTCCCCTACTGGGGATCGATTCTACCCCTTTGGCTGAGAATAAACCTCAGTTCTCTACTCAGGTGATAATGAGGGTTGAACCTGATCATCAGGAGTGCTCTAAATTTTTGGTTCTGTATAATCTGCATGATATTATCGTACTGGGCTTCCCTTGGTTGCAGTCTCATAATCCTGTTTTGGATTGGAAATCTGTGTCTGTAACCAGTTGGGGCTGCCAATGTGTTAATACCAACACTCCTGTTTTTTCTACCTCCCCCCAGGCTCAGGATGTTCCTGACTTTTTGATTGATTTTTCTGATGTGTTTAGCGAAAGTAAATCTGCATCCTTGCCTCCCCATAGGAGCTATGACTGCGCTATTGAATTAGTGCCTGGTAGTAAATTCCCTAAAGGTCGCCTTTTTAACTTGTCTGTACCTGAACATGACGCTATGCGGTCTTATATCAAGGAATCATTGGAGAAGGGTCATATCAGACCATCCTCTTCACCCTTAGGTGCCGGTTTTTTCTTTGTGGCCAAAAAGGATGGTTCATTAAGGCCGTGTATTGATTATCGTCTTTTGAACAATATTACTGTAAAATATCAATACCCGTTACCTTTGATTTCTGACCTGTTTTCCAGGGTGAAAAACGCTACTTGGTTTACCAAGCTTGACCTCAGGGGGCATATACCGTATTTTTCGGACTATAAGACGCACCGGACCATAAGACGCACCTAGGTTTTAGAGGTTGAAAATAGGAAAAAAATGTTTTGAAGCCTCCGATGTTACCTGAAAGTGAAGAAAAACGAGTTATGGTATATTACCGTATACTCACCCAGGGGCGGTCCTCCGTCCAGTCCGATGGGTGTCGCGGTCCGGTTCGGCGCCTCCCATCTTGTAGCGAAGCCGGCCTCTTCTTTCTGTCTTTCTGTCCCGCCGCGGCTCCTGCGCAGGCGCACTGATCTGCCCTGGTGAGGGCAGAGCAGAGTACTGCAGTGCGCAGGCGCCGGGAAAGGTCAGAGAGGTCCGACGCCTGCGCACTGTGGTACTCTGCTCTGCCCTCACCAGGTCAGATCAGTGCGCCTGCGCAGGAGCCGCGACGGGACGGAAAGATGAGGAGGGCTGAGCTACAAGAGGGGAGGCGCCGAACCGGACCACGACGCCCATCGGACGGCGGACCGCCCCTGGGTGAGTATACGGTAATAGAACTGTTTTTTCGTCACTTTCAGGTGACATCGGGGGCTTATCTACAGCATTCCAGAATGCTGTAGATAAGCCCCTGATGGCGGTGGCCGCATCTCATAGGGCAAAAATGGGGTGACAGATTCCCTTTAAGGGTATGTTTCCACAGTTAGTAAACTCTGCGTGTTTGACGCTGTGTACTGGCGCAGCGTCAAACACGCAGCGTCCAGATGTTACAGCATAGTGGAGGGGATTTCAAGAAATCCCATCTCCACTATGCGTAAAAACACGCAGGCGGCAGACCTGCGCTAACGGACATGCGGCGCATCTTTTTAGATCGCAGCATGTCCTTTTCCCTTGCGGCGACGCTCCGTCGCTGCAAGGGAAATACGGTAACACAGGGCTGTGTAGCGCTGCGGTGATTCCGGATGTGTTCAATGAGCACATCCGGAATCACCGAGCGTTCAGAAGGGGGAGGGGATTTGGGCGGAGCGGACCATACCCTAACTAGTTAACTTTAATACTTAATGTACCTCACTTCTGTGGCCACACTAGACAGGAAGTATGGTATGTTCTCATCCAATTCACGAGCTGCAGCACATGACAATCTGTCACTGCAGCACATGACCAGCAGGGAGAACCCCCTACTTCTTGTCTAGTGTGGCCGCACTATATTCAGAGCGGCGGCTCACACATTGGAGGCAGCCGCTTCACCGCCGGCGGCTCACACAGCGGAGGCTGCAGCTTCAGAGAGCCGGCGGCTTCTTCACTGCCGGCGGCTCGTGCTACACCGCCGGCGGCTCGTGCTCCACCGCCGGTGGCTCCTACAGCCCTGCGTCACCGCCGGCGGCTTCTGCATCCCCGCCGGCGGCTCCTGCTTCACCGCCGGCGGCTCATGCTCCACCGCCGGCGGCTCCCACAGCCCTGCGTCACCGCCGGCAGTGAATCAGAAGCCGCCGGCGGGGACGCAGGGCTGTGGGAGCCGCCGGCGGTGCAGCACGAGCCGCCGGTGGCTCTTGCTTCACCGCTGGCGGCTCGTGCTCCACCGCCGGCGGCTCCCACAGCCCTGAGTCCCCGCTGGCGGCTTCTGATTCACCGCCGGCGGCTTCTGTGTCCCCGCTGGTGGCTCCTGCTTCTCCGCCGGCGGCTTTATCCCACTTCACCGCCGGCGGCTTTCACTTCACCGCCGGCGGCTCGTGCTCCACCGCCGGCGGCTCCCACAGCCCTGAGTTCCCGCTGGCGGCTTCTGATTCACCGCCGGCGGCTTCTGCGTCCCCGCTGGCGGCTCCTGCTTCTCCGCCGGTGGCTTTACCCCACTTCACCGCCGGCGGCTTTCACTTCACCGCCGGCGGCTCCTGCTCCACCGCCGGCGGCTCCTGCTCCACCGCCGGCGGCTCCTGCTCCACCGCCGACGGTCCCGCCATGCTGCATCAACGCTGGAGGCTCCCGCAGTGCCGCTCCACCGCCGGCTCCGAGCTCCTATGATGCCGCTGAACCCCATTTACAGGTACGTTCCGATCATAAGACGCACCCTCATTTTCCCCCCGATTTTGGGGGGAAAAAAGTGCGTCTTATAGTCAGAAAAATACGGTAACCTTATTCGCATTAAGCACGGGGATGAATGGAAGACGGCATTCAATACCCCTGAGGGGCATTTTGAGTACCTTGTGATGCCCTTTGGGCTCACTAATGCTCCTTCTGTCTTTCAGTCCTTCATGAATGACATTTTCAGGGATTTTGTGGATAAATTTATGATTGTTTATTTGGATGATATCTTGATTTTTTCTAATGACTGGGACTCTCATGTGAAACATGTTCAAACTGTATTCCAGATTTTGAGAGAGAATGCTCTGTATGTGAAGGGATCAAAGTGTCTTTTTGGCGTACAGAGGGTCTCATTTCTGGGATTCATTTTGTCCCCATCTGTTATTGAAATGGACCCGGTCAAGGTTCAGGCCATCTGTGATTGGGTCCAACCTACTTCATTAAAGGCTCTTCAAAGATTTTTGGGTTTTGCCAATTTTTATCGTAAATTTATTGGTAATTTCTCGGTTATTGTTAAACCATTGACTGATTTGACCAGAAAGGGTTCTGATGTGGTGAATTGCCCTCCTGAGGCAGTCTCTGCATTTCAGGAACTTAAGCAGAGATTCACTTCTGCTCCTGTTCTACGGCAGCCTGATGTTTCTCTGCCATTTCAGGTGGAGGTTGATGCCTCTGAAATTGGGGCAGGTGCCGTTTTGTCCCAAAAAGATCCAGAGACCTCTAAAAGTAACCCTTGTGCCTTTTTCTCTCGAAAATTTTCTCCTACTGAACGTAATTATGACGTGGGTAATCGGGAGTTACTGGCCATGAAGTGGGCTTTTGAAGAGTGGAGACATTGGCTGGAGGGAGCCAAACATCAGGTGCTGGTCCTTACGGACCATAAGAATCTGGTTTATCTGGAATCTGCCAAGCGACTCAATCCTAGACAGGCCAGGTGGCCTTGTTTTTCACACGTTTTAATTTTGTGGTTTCCTTTCTTCCTGGCACTAAGAATGTTAAGGCGGATGCCCTCTCGAGGAGTTTCCTTGCGGACTCTCCTGAGTTATCTGATCCTTCTGTTATTTTGAAAGAGGGTGTAGTTCTTTCCGCCATCTCACCCAATTTGAGACTTGCTCTGGAGGGGTGTAAGGAGGATAGGCCCGAGCGCTGCCCTGTTGGAAAATTGTTTGTCCCGGACCAGTGGAAAAAGAGTGTGATGTCTGAGATTCATTGTTCCGCGTTGGCTGGGCATCCCGGAATTTTTGGTACCAGAGACTTGGTTAGTCGGTCCTTTTGGTGGCCTACCTTGTCTCGTGATGTCAGGGAATTTGTGCAGTCCTGCAGGACTTGCTCTCGCTCCAAGCCTTGCTCTCGCTCTAGTGGTTTGTTGATGCCATTGCCTGTGCCCAAGAGACCATGGACCCATATCTCTATGGATTTCATTTCCGACCTCCCTGTTTTTCAGAGAATGACCGTCATCTGGGTGATTTGTGATAGGTTTTCCAAGATGATACATCTTGTGCCATTACTAGTGTTGAGCGATATTGCTCGATATCTAAAAATATCGTATCGAAATTGTATCGCCGATAGCACTAAATATCGTCGATATCCGATTTCGATAGCGGAAGTCCCATGTAAGTCTATGGGAACAAAATATCGAAATTAAAAAAAACCTTTATTTCCTTGTAAACACTATATATACACACATAGAATACATATATATATATATATATACATGTCATTGTGACATATATATATACATATATTTATAGTTTATACACTTCTACATAGTAAAATCGACTCTAATTCAATTGCCGGGTAAAGACGTGACATACCCCATAGAAGTCGACGGGCTCGGTGCCGAGTACCCCGAAAACCTCTGGCTCTGTGCGACTCAACTTGGGCGTCACGAACAGGATTCTGTAGCTCGCTATAAGCGAGTCCTGTGTGCCTGAATTGCACTGGTTTTGTGCTTGAGAATTGCTAAAATCATCAGAGAATGTATTTGCCATTTTTCCGCCATATCTGCGTCACGACGAGGCACTGGTGAAGAAGAAGGGCGTGCTCTTCGTGGGTGTCACTCACTCAGTGGCGTGAAAACGATGGCCGACCACTCTAAATGGTACTGCAATGTAAGATCGTGCCCCACAGCTCTTCAGTTCCGCCTCCTCATTCTCCTCAGTGTGCGGAAACTAACACGAAGGTCCCGCCTCCCTACAAAAGTGGGGCCCTCTCCAGATGCTAATGACACATGTGACTTGGCAGAGATGGCTAATGGACACGACGAGCAGAAGTGGGAAGGGATGTAGCAGTCAGAGCTCTCCCCCCACAGAAGCGACCCGATCGCCACAGAATCACCGTTGGGCACCCGGCCTGTAAACCCTCCTACGCTGCAAGAAGCGGAGGATACCCTAAGAGGCCTGGCCTGGCACCGGGAGGAGGTCGCCAGGATGGAAGCCAGCTGGCGTGCCCTAAAAATAAACTTGGAGCGGCGCCAATCCCTCTTACCTGAAGTGTCTGTACCGGAAGGTGAGGCACCCGTTCTAGTAGAGGAGTCCTTGCAATGTGATCCGGTTGACGTTGTCGCAGTGGAGGCACCCGTTCTAGTAGAGGAGTCCTTGCAATGTGATCCGGTTGACGTTGTCGCAGTGGAGGCACCCGTTCTAGTAGAGGAGTCCTTGCAATGTGATCCGGTTGACGTTGTCGCAGTGGAGGCACCCGTTCCTGCAAAAACCGCAGCACCGTCAGCAGCACCCCAGATCCCGCTGTCTGCCCCCGTCGCTGAGACAGAAGAAGCGACACCCGTCCTCATGGAGGAGGCCGCGCAGGCACCAGAGCACTACCTGCCTGTACCGGAGCCCCGACTGTCATCTGATTTAGAGCCGTCTGCTTCCTCTGCAGGGGAGCGCCGCCAGGACTGGGGGGCGACAGGAGAGCTGCCGCAAACCGGACACTGTAAGCTGCAGTTTGATGGTGGAGACATGGAGCAGCTGGTGGAGGAGAATTACAACCGGCGTCAGGAGGAAGAGTGGAGACGTTGGGAGCGGGAAGCAGAGCGACAAAGGGAGCAGCGAGAAAACCTAAAACTTCGCCAACGTCAGGTGGAGAAGGACCGGGCAGATAAGGACCGATGAGAAAAGATAAAGGAACCTTGAGGGAGCCGCGGCGTAAGAGTGCAGTACGGAACTTTAAATTGAAAGGTGGTTGGGGCTTCATCCAGGAGCCTGGACTTTATTTAGAAGTCTTTGTGACCCGGCGGGACGTGGAGGCTCACCTCCCAGAAGGACACCCGGGGAGGGACCTGTTGCCAGGAGACTTGGTGACTTACACCCGACACTGGGGTTACAATGGGTGGTACGCCCTAAATGTTACCAGGTGCGACCCCTACTCCCCAGTGTGTGAGGAACCTGTGAGACCCTCGAAGCCTTCAGCCTCCCACATCCAGGCCTCTGCAAAAGTGCCCACCCCACGCCGTAAATCTCCCCAGCCTCCCTCAGTGGTCTCCTCAGCAGACCCACCCATGGACATGATCCAGTTACGTGGCCCGTACCCGGCGCCTGTTAGGCCCCCTGGGGTTCGTTCAGTCCGTGACATAGGGCTCCAGACCCGGAGGGAGATGAAAGAGGTGGCCACACAGACCCAGATAGCGGGTCACGACGTCATTGTACAGGCCACACGACGTCATCAGGTCCTGGTGGTCCTTGGTGCCTCGGATGTTTGGCAATCTCAAGAAGAGTACCAGGTGGTACCTGGAAGAGGCCAGTCAAAGAAGTCTAAATAACCCGGACAGGGTCCCTGTATGTAAATAGTTAAATTGTTTATGTACCCGGACGGGTGAATGTTCCTAAAAAAGTTTTTTAATTTAATAAAAAAAAAAAACACAGTTTTCATTTCTTTTATTACTGTCTCATCCTGCGACGCCATCGATCTCCTGTAAAAAAATTAAAAAAAAAAAAAAAAGTATACCACCTGACCGACGCAGTCCATAGTAACGAGTGTCCCACGACGATCCAGCTCTGCTACATCAGAATGACAGGCAGAGCCTGTCATCCCGGCGCAGCACAGCTGATTACCTGCTTCCCCGGCGGTGACGTCATCGGACTGACTGCTTTACGGCCGGGATTACCCAGCAGTCACTGCAGTTATCGCGAAAAACTGCATGTGACCGCCAGGGAGAAGATAATGGCGGCCATCAAGCAGTCCAGGACGTGACCGCCGGAGATCTTCTGCCAGGTAAGTGCCGCTGACTCCTGACAGACCCGACCGACGGACACTCACAGTGACAGTGACAAATCCGATTCCGGTATTCGATAAGACGAAAATATCTAAACGAATTATCGAAAGGCCGATAGAGCTAATATCGGCCGATAGCCGATATTTGCATTATCGTATCGCTCAACACTAGCCATTACCTAAGTTGCCTTCCTCCTCTGAATTGGTGCCTTTGTTCCTTCAGCACGTGGTTCGTTTACATGGCATTCCTGAGAACATTGTGTCTGACAGAGGAGTCCAGTTTGTTTCCAGATTTTGGAGGACCTTTTGTTCTAAACTTGGTGTTCAATTGTCTTTCTCCTCGGCGTTTCATCCTCAGACCAATGGTCAAACTGAGAGAACAAACCAGACATTGGAGACTTATCTAAGATGCTTTGTGTCTGCTGATCAGGATGACTGGGTCTCTTTTTTGCCTTTGGCTGAGTTTGCTCTTAATAATAGGGCTAGCTCTGCCACTTTGATGTCTCCATTTTTCTGTAATTCTGGGTTTCACCCTCGATTTTCTTCAGGACAGACGGAGGCTTCTGTCTGTCCAGGTGTTGACTCTGTTGTGGAGCGTATGCAACAGATTTGGGACCAGGTAGTGGAGAGGTTGTCCCTCTCTCAGGAGAGGGCCCAGCGGTTTGCTAACCGGCATAGGACTGATGGTCCTCGGTTTAAAGTGGGGGACTTGGTCTGGTTGTCCTCAAGAAATATTCCTATGAGAGTGGCATCTCCTAAATTTAAGCCTAGGTTCATTGGACCTTATAAGATCATGGAGATTCTTAATCCTGTTTCTTTTCGTTTGCTTCTTCCAGGGACATTTAAGATCCATAACGTGTTCCACAAGTCCTTGTTGAAGAGGTTTGTTGAGCCAGTGGTTCCTACTGCTTTGCCTCCTGACCCTGTTCTGGTTGAGGGCAATATGGAGTTTGTGGTTGAGAAAATATTGAATTCTCGTTTTTCTAGACGGAAACTCCAGTATTTGGTTAAGTGGAGAGGTTATGGTCAGGAAGACAATTCTTGGGTGTTTGCTTCGGACTTCCATGCTAGGAGACTCATCCGTGCGTATCATAGAACTCATCCTGACCGACCTGGTTGCTCAAGTGAGGGTTCGGTGACCCCTCCTCAAGGGGGGGTACTGTTGTGAATGGACTTGAAATGATTTCTGAGCAGAGGCTCCCTCTGGTGGTTACAAGCGGTACTGGACTGTCCAGTGAAGATTGTGAGGAGTGGGAATCAGGTGTTACTGACTGGTCTTATATAAGGGAGTCGCCTTCCCATCAGGGTTGCCGGTGATCAATTGTTCTGGTCTCAATCCTTGAGTCCTGTTTCCTTTGTAGCCTGCTGTGTCGTGTCTGCATCTCCTGCTAACAGATAAGACATTTTCTTCTTTTTGTTTTTGTGCTTGATTTTTGCATTTTGTCCTGCACTTCTGTGGGGGCCTTCAGGGTCCCCTACGGGGGCTTTTGCCCTCTCAGTTTAGTTCAGCCACTGATGTTTGTACTTTTGCTTTTTCCAGTTTTTTCAGTGGCTGCTGTTTTGATTTTGTTACACCAGAGAACTAATTTAGGTGGTAGAGGTCGTGTGATCTCAGGTGATTTTGAAATTGGTAGTGTTGGTGCTTTTCAGGGTTTTTTGGGATTGCAGTAAGTGCCCTTCCTATCCTTTTCTATTTAGGTAGTTTGGGCCCCAACGTTTGCTCATACTATTTTCTGTCTGTGTCAGTATTTCATCTTGTCTAACCGCCATTACATGTTTGGGGGCTTTCTATGTTCTTTGGGGATCTGCTCCGGGGCAGATAGCTTTCCTCTTTCTATCTTTAGGTGTAGTTAGTTTCTCAGGCTGTGACGAGGCGTCTAGGACCAACGTAGGAACGCTCCACGGCTGCCTCTAGTTGTGGTGGTTAGTCAGGGTACTGCAATCTCATAGATTCCAACTTCTCTGGTGTATTGCCTTTTTTACCTGCACTCCTCAGCTACCGAAACATAACAGGACGGGGCACCTCTAGCCACTGCATCTAGTCTTCCACTGAAATAGGCTACAGGCCTTTGATTGTCACCATGTAACTGAGTCAATACTCCTGCCGCGTGTCCTTGCTGTTCGTGGAGATACAGGGTAAATGGTAGTTCATAGTTGGGGGTTCCTAGCGCTGGAGCTGCTACAATCCTGTTTTTGAGAGAATAAAAACAGTCTATACCTTCAGGAGTTAGTTTAAAAGGCACAATGGTGATACAGTCATAGAGAGGCTGCATGAGGATTGACACAGCATGTATCCACTGCCTGCAGTAGGAAACCAGTCCAAGAAATGTCCTAAGAGCGGCAACATTAACAGGCATAGGAAAATTCTGTACAGCTTCTTTGCGAGCGCTGGTCAGATGTCGCGCCCCTGGTGTAATGCAATGTCCCAAAAAGATAACTGAAGATTTACAGAATTGCAGTTTATCCTTTGACACTTTACATCCAGCTTGGTACAGAAACAACATGAGTGATATCGTTGCAGTGAGACACTGTTTCCTGGAGGGGGCACAAATCAGTAAGTCATCAACATATTGCAGAACAACTACTTTGGCATTTTCCATCTTTCCAGTATCTCTTGCAGACTGGCAGTATACATAGTGGGTGAATTTTGGGCACCCTGGGGCAAAACAGTCCACGTATACTGATTCCCTTGAAATGTAAAAGAAAACAAATACTGGCAGTCAGGATGCAATGGGACACTAAAAAATGCATTTGCCAAGTCAATCACTGAAAAACAAAGAGCACTAGCCGGGATCTGAGATAGAAGGGTGTGAGGATTTGGAACAACTGGTGTGAGGAGCTCTGTAGCTTTGTTCACTAGCCTGAGATCATGGACCATTCTGTACGCTTCTGGCTGCCCCGGTGCTGTTTTCTTTTTAACTGGGAACAGAGGGGTGTTACAAGGGGACTGGGTCTTAACTAAAACACCACTTGCTACCAGTTTCTGTATCTGCTAAGCTATAGCCGTCTCTTGAGCTGAACTAAGAGGATACTGTCTCTGTTGGGGCAGGATTGCACCTGGCTTTAATTTGACCATGACTGGCTGCACCCTTAATCTGCCCACATCTGTTTTATCTGAAGCCCAGAAATCATGCGGTATCACACCTTCTAACATTGAAGGAAATTCATTTGTGTCCTCTATACTAGCAACGTCTAGCGACATGATTTTACAAAGAGTGCTCGGCTTCAATCCCGGTGTCATAGTGACAGTTCCATCAGGATGATACTCAATATGTGCTTGCAATTGAGACAACACATCACATCCTAAAAGATTACATTGACCCCGTGGTGATACCATTAACTGTGTGTGTACAGTGGTTCCTTGAATTTGCAGGGGAATCTTTTTAGTGACGGGGAGCAGGATAGATGGAGAGTTGTAAGGAGTCGCTATAACATGGTGGGAGAAATCACTTTTCCCAAATGGCCAGTCCTCTTCTGTAATTACTGAATTGTCTGCCCCCGTGTCCACTTGGAACTCAACCTCATGTCCCCCTGGTAGGTTCACCTGCACTGTTCAATTAGGAGTTGGGGTAAGGAGACAAGGGGGTTCATGTGCAAGCTACCATTATCCTATGGGAGCAGCCCTAATTGGTCTTGGGGGCCTCTTGCAGGCGGGTCATTTGCATATGGATTAGTTGGACAGGCTGGATATGGATTAGTTCTGCAATCCCTCCTGAAATGTCCTGGTTTCTTGCACCCGTAGCACAACTTCTGTCCACCTCCTGGCACACGTCTCCCCTCCCTGTTGTTTGCAGGACGAGTACCTACAGCATGTATCCTTGCTCCTCTTTTTGCCTGCGCTAAATCATGTTGTGCCCCTTGTGCTATTCTGGCTAGATCCTCTGCTTTTACTGATCTCCAATCAGGTCTACTTACTTTCACTTTTTCTGCCACATCCTTTTTTAACCCATTCATATATGCACTTGCCAGTACTCTCTCACTAGTCTTGTTTTCTGGGACAAAACCCATTTCCACCCAAGCTTTTCTTAGAGCCCAGAAATAATCTTTTGGCTCTTCTTCCTTTCCCTGAACTCGGTCTTCTAGTGTAATCTCTTTCTCTGCCTGTCTATCTTTACATGCTTTTTTCAACGCTTCTGTAAACAGAACCCCTGCTGCTGCGTCATTGACTTCTGCATTATCAGGTCCGTTCCTACCAACATAACACTTGTATGTCTCATCTATCAATCTATCGTATCTAGCTTCATCTGCTAATTTCCCTTTTATAAGTGCTTCCAGATCCTGTCTAGTTGCTTTATACGTATCCTGCATTGTAGCTAACATTCTAGCGAACCCCATTGGTGACTGGGAAGGGTCCGGGAGTTGCGTTATTAGAGCCAGCTGCTCTGAAGGGCTCCATGGTCTGTATAACACTGCTGTCCGGGGGGCGCCTTAGGCTACTCCGCCCTCCTCGCCTCCTGTAGCACCCGGGGTACCAGGTACCACTACTGTCCTCATTGGAAATAAATTGGCCGGGGAGGTCTGGGTCCACCACAACTTACACAGACATCTACCGTCAGGGGATTTTGCTGTCCACACCGGGGGCAGACCCAACAGTTTGGTTTGTGGGAAGTCTGTGGGAAGGTCTGATACTGGGGTGGAGGTAACGTAGGGGGCAAACAGGAGGGTAAATCAGTCATCCCTGTTTTTATCAGTCTGTAATGTCCGTCTCCCAATTCTTCAGTCTTTCCCTCTAAGTAATCACACGCACTCATCCACAGGTTCACTGTTTTCAACAGTCCTTTGTTTCTCAACCATCCATGATGTGAGTTAAAGAACCTTTTCCATTTATCACTGTTCAATTCTCCGTTTTCATTCATGCCTGCTTTACACAATACTTTGTCAATGCCTACCAACGCTTGCTTTCCTTCTCTGCGCACAACTAAATCTTTAGCAGTAACACCTTCCTTGGTGTTTTGGTTCCCCATTTTTGTATCTCCTCACCTAGAAGAGATTCTCTTGTCACCAAGACAATTTTGTCACCAAGACTCTGTCACCAAGACAATTCCGTCACTTAGACAATGGGCCACAAAGGTTTCTGAACCATTCCACTGCTCGCTTTCCAAGATTTGTACGCCAACCAAATAAACAATCCGATCACACCAACACCAAGACAAAACCACAACACAATCATTGGATCCATACTGTCATTTTTCAAAGGAGGAAAGGCAGGACTGACAATTAATCTGAAGGTCTACTGGTTCAAAGGGACCTGAGCCAGGAATACCTGTGATTTACCTGGAAAGCCGACCGCTCGGGGAGGAGGGAGTCCACTATACAGTGATATAGATTTTAGGTAGAATATAATAAGTATTCTTACCTCAGCGCTGTATGTATATCACCAACAGAGAGCTCCGCTCATCCCACATCTCTGGACCGGTCGGGCTTCCTCAGAATAGAATAACTCAGGTCCCTGTTCGGGCCCAGGCTGTCGTCGCTGTTATCTCGTTAACCCTTTCCTCCTCGGAATGTGGTACCAGAGAGAATAAGACACAGACAAAAGTATGCGTCAATAAGCTCTGCGGTTTATTGCTAACAAAGGGATTTATATACACCCCTGAAGCAGGAAGCGGAATTACCATATATGGTGTTTACACAACTTATCACTAAAACGCGTAATATACTGATTTTTAACCGAACACTCCATCCTTGCCTTTAGCCCCTGTTTTGCTCCTAGCACAGAGCGTCTCTTCAACTCAGGGGGGAGGAAAGTATAATCTCAAAAGAAGGAACATTCTTTTCTTATCTTCCCTTCTGCTATGCGTCAGCGTGTCTGACAAACCCAAGGTCTACTGAAGAGATGCTGATTTTAACTCTAACAGTGGTATATGTATACAAGGGTGTTCAAAAACTTATCTGCCCCGGCATGTTCTGTCAGTGTTAGGCTGGGTTCACAGACAAGTAGACAGCCATCCGCAGAGCCCCAGTGTGAACCCAGTCTTAGACAGCTGAGATTTTCTGTGCATGTTGTGACATGTCTGGACATGCAACAGACACAGTAGAAGTTCAGTCTGATGAAAGCACTGGAAGTGACAGGATGGTAAAAGCAGTACAGCTCTACAAAGAAAGTGAGAAGAAAAAAAAGAGCAAGAGTTTTGTTCTTGATGCAGGCTAACAGTGTAATATTGTTAGAGCTTAGTAGTAGCAATAGTAACACTGGACCTAAATATGCAACATGGACAGTCGAAAAAAGCACAAATCAAGAACGGGTGGGGCGTGACAGACCATAAAGTCCTGTATCAACAGATTCTGTGAAACATAGTTATTTTTTATTAGATCGGGTGACAACAAAAATTATCACAAACCAATGACATAGATATAAACAAAGGCGGATTGCCGAAACGTGCATCGGGGTAGACACCATCCAGGATAGGGAGCTCCGCTTTTCACTGTAAAAGCCTGCTTTCCACTGCAAGTCTCCTAAACCAGTGTATGAGATGGTAAATAATATGGTGAGTTATTTGATTTCATGTTGGACAGCTGCTAACTACTGTACAAGTGCTTCTCATTAAATTAGAATATCATCAAAAAGTTAATTTATTTCAGTTCTTCAATACAAAAAGTGAAACTCATATATTATATAAAGTCATTAGAAACAGAGTGATCTATTTCAAGAGTTTATTTCTGTTAATGTTGATGATTATGGCTTACAGCCAATGAAAACTAAAAGTCATTATCTCAGTAAATTAGAATACTTTCTAACACCAGCTTGAAAAATGACTTTAAAATCCAAAATGTTGGCATACTGAAATGTATGTTCAGTAAATGCACTCAATACTTGGTTGTGGCTCCTTTTGCATCAATTATTGCACAAATGCATGGAGGCGATCATCCTGTGGCACTGCTGAGGTGTTATGGAATCCCAGGTTGCTTTGATAGGAACCTTTGGCTCGTCTGCATTGGTGGGTTTGGTGTCTCACATCTTCCTCTTGAAAATAGGTCAGGTGAGTTTGCTGGCCAATCAAGCACAGTGATACTGTTGTTTTTAAACCAGGTATTGGTAATTTTGGCAGTGTGGACAGGTGCCAAGTCCTTCCATCTCCAAAAAGCTTGCCGGAGAAGGGAGGCATGAAGTGCGCTAAAATTTCCTGGTAGATGGCTGCGCTCACTTTGGTCTTGATAAAACACATTGGAAGTACACCAGTAGATGACATGGCTCCCCAAACCATCATTGATTGTGGAAATTTCACACTAGACCTCAAGCAGCTTGGATTGTGTGCCTTTCCACTCTTCCTCCAGACAATGGGACCTTGATTTCCAAATGAAATACAAAATTTACTTTCATCTGAAAATAACACCTTGGAGCACTGAGCAACAGACCAGTTATTATTCTCCCTGGCTGTAACGCTTCCCACGGCTGCGGGGCAGGGCCGGCTCCAGGTTTTTATGGGCCCCGGGCGAAAGAGCCTCAGTGGGCCCCTTTAACACAGACCACGATCCATGATGCACAGATACTGCAGAGAAATATGGGTATAGTACAACGCCAAACACTTCACTTCTTCCATTACATGAGTGATATCTATTGTAAATTGTACAATAGCTCAAAAAACCGCCAAATCCTCGCAGCGCACAGTACAGACTGGACAGTACAGTCCTCCATACAATATTATGGGCACCACATAGTCTCCCCCTCATCACCCATATAATACCCCATGCAGGATGTCACCCCCCATATAATGCTCCATACAGAATTCTGGACCCAAAATAATGCTCCATACAGAATACTGGACCCAATATAATGCTCCATACAGGATACTGGTCCCCATATAATGCTCCATACAGGATACTGGTCCCCATATAATGCTCCATACAGGATACTGGTCCCCATATAATGCTCCATACAGGATACTGGTCCCCATATAATGCTCCATACAAAATATGGAGCTCTCCTCTGCGCTGTACTGCGTTCTGCACTGTTACGGCTCAGGAAAGGGCGCTGTGGAAAGACTCCCCATTATCATCATCTCCTCCCCATCATCATCAATGCCTGCCCATCATCATCATCTCCTCCCCATCATCAATGCCTGCCCATTATCATCAATGCCTGCCCATCATCATCATCGGTTCCCCATCATCATCAATGCCTGCCCATTATCATCATCTTCTCCCCATCATCATCAATGCCTCCCCATTATCAGCAATGCCTGCCCATCATCACACACAGACAGCACCACAGCACACAAGCACTCTCTCACATACATGCACACACACATACACACACACACACAAACCACCGCACTACATACACACAGATACACACAGAGACACACACACACGTCTCACCTGTCCAGCGTCCGTGCTCTCTGCCACAGCCGGCCGCTGAATGATGACGTCATTCAGCGGCGCTGCTGTGAGAGGAAGCGCCGGCGCCCTCTGGAGCCCGTAGCTGCGGCAGTGGAGGCACGGGAGAGGTAAGTATTGTGCCATCTGCTGCCGGGGCCCTGAGCAAGCGGGGGGGGCAGTGGCGGCGCTGCACCCGCTCTCCTCCGCTAACGGGCGCGGGGGTGCCAGATGGCGAGTGGGCCCCCACGCCTGCTCAGGGCCCCGGCACTTGCCCGGGTGTGCCGGGTGCTGACGCCAGCCCTGCTGCGGGGCATCGGGACATATTAGATGACAAACTGCACACTGCCTTGGAGTTCAAAGATCTAACAGACCTGACTGATCTGTGGCTCTTACCCTTAAACCTACAACCAAGCATCGCATCGTCATGTGTGACAATGGCCATAACCTGGTAGCAGCTCTGAAGCTTGGCAATCTTTCACACGTACAATACCTGGAACCCCGTGCTCAACTTAGTGGTTCAGTCTTTTTTCAAAACCTAGCCAGATCTGCCTGAGCTACTTGTGAAAGTACACAGTGCGTGTGCCCATTTCTGCAAGTCAGCTAAAGCTGCCATCGCACTGGCAATGCTGCAGTAGTGTTTGCAACTTCCGGCTCACCGACTGGTGTGTAATGTCACCAAGCATTGGAACTCAACGTTACATATGTTGGCAAGGCTTTGTGAACAGCATAGGGCAGTAGTTGAATACCAGCTACACCAGCAATACCAGCTACACCATGCCGGTTGATATTCCAGTTATCCTCCCCACATAAGAGCTGATGAGTTGTCATGCATGTCTGACATCTGTGCGGTTCAGCGTCACTATCCCACTTCTTTGTCTACTGAAATGCTCGCTGCTCACAATTAAAGAGGAGTAGTGATAAGCGAGCAATGAAATGCTTGGATACTCGTTACTCGAGTTGAGTAAATTTTAATGCTCAGATGCTTGGAAGTCCGGAGGGGGGGTTATAAATTGCTGAAAATGATGGAAACAGTGTTGAAATGGCATGGGAACAGCATGAGGAATATCCCTGGAAGCACTTCTGAATCCCAGGTTGGTGCTGAGAACAATGTTGTCAGAGTATTATAGGACTTTAATGGACTAACAATAAAACATACAAAACCGAAGATAAAATGGATTTGACTGGAAAAAATGTTGGGAAACATTCTTTCCAGGATAATGACTTGTATATAAGGCAAAATAAATGTGAGAAAAAAAAATGCTCCTTCACACTTTGGGATAAGTTCACACGCAGTGTTTTTGCTGTGTTTTTTCATGTTTGCATTGCTTTCAATGGTGAAAAAAATATTCAACAGGAAATGTAATTTTATAACTTTAATGCTTTATCTGGCTATGTGGTGTGTGAGACATGATCAGACACATTGAAAGTAAAAAAAAAATTCAGGGCCATCAGCAAGCCCTTTCTATTGTTAGAGGGCCAGCAGGGGTCTTGTGGACAGATGAGACCAAGACAGAGTTTTTTTGGTAAAGCACATAATTCTACTGTTTACTGTAAATGGAATGAGGCCTACAAATAAAAGAACACAGTAGTTACAATCAAATATGGTGGAGGTTCAAAAATATGTTGGGGTTGTTTACTGCCTCTGGCCCTGGGTGAGTTGACTATGTGCAAGGCATCATGACATGTGAAGCTTTCCAAAGGATTTGGGTTGCAATGTAGTGTCCGGCATCAGTAAGCTGGGTTTGCATCGCAGTAGGTCATGTGTCTTCCAGCAGGACAATGATCCCAAACATACTTCAAGAAGCACCGATAAATAGATGGAAACAAATCACTGGAGAGTTCAGAAGTGGTAATTCCAGCTCTAGTAGCGTAAAGTCTCCCACCACTACCTCTTATACACAGATGCAGCAGAGAAATTGTGAATGGACACATTAAATTAATTTTACCTACTTTGATGAATTTCTGAGTACAGAACACCATAAAAAACATGAATCGGTCAATGAGTGCATGGAAAAAACAGTGTCAAGGCTTAGAATGAAGCAATAATCTGTGACTAGATGTCTGTCATACACTATTCCTACCGCCACAACTCACCATAGATGAATTGCGGATAAGAGCAGTATTATTGTAGAATGTAGAAGGGATCTGAAACGGCCCTGTAAAGATTTTATATTGTACATGGCAGCAACAAAGTCTGGAGGAACGCAAGTAATACTGGCAGCTTTGATGAATTTCAGAGTACAGATTACTGTAAAAAACATGAATTGGTCAATTAGTGCATGGAAAAAAGCAACAGCAGGATGCATGTCATATCCCATACCTACTGCCACACCTCACCATAGACAAATTGCAGATAAGAGCGATATTATTATAACAGAATAGAATCTATTTAAACTTGCCCTGAAAAAAGTGATTAGTTTAATAAGCAGCATGAAGGACTGTTATTTCATCAACCCTGTTGGGGAATATAGTGGAGCGTTTCACATCTACACAGCCTAATATGGACGAAACCAGCATCTTCTGTACTTACTGTACAAACTTTCCTGTCCCGGCTGTGAAATCCTTTATGCACTGTGAGAACTCCCTGACAGCTCACAACAAGGCACTGGATCATATACTAGTAGAACCCATCTGCTCTTTTTGCTTAAACAAATGTTTCCTCAACTAGAACGTAGATCCACATAAAAGCATTTTCCCCATTACTAAGGAGTAGGTCTCCTACATTGGTAAAGTATGCACTAAGTGCAAGGGATGCCAAACATTAGAAGGAGGCACTCCAATATCCGTTTGAAGATTGGAGAGCCTCATAAAAAAAAAATTTTTCCCATTATTAAGGAGTGGGTATGCTAGACTTGTAATGCCCATGCTCTAAGTGCATAGGCTGGAAAATATTTATGCTGGGGGTATGCATATATATAAAAGAATGTTCGAGGTAGGCCTCTAAAATTTGTCATCATAAACACCCTTAAAAATTTATAGCGAGGGTAGCAGGATCAACCTGTTAATATGGTGGTGGAAGAGGAGGAAAATGACACAAAAAAGACAAAATCCATGTTTGGGTGGGAAGAGGTGCGTGGGAATAGACCAGAAAAAAAACAAAATACTGGATTTGAGTTTATGTTAAACTGCTGTCATGCCGATAGTGTACAGAAGTCTGGCCTGATCCAGCCCTTGTTCATTTTGATAAGAGTCAGCCTGTCAGCATTTTCAGTTGATGCGCCTATCGATTATAATCCCCTGGCGGAACTAAAAACTTGCTCTTACAAAAAGCTTGTGGCAGGGAAGGCCAGGACCTCCAAGGCATAGAGAGACAGTTCATGCCATGTGTCTAGCTTTGATACCCAATAGTTGTAAGGCACAGATGAATCACAAAGGATGCTGGTACAGTCTGCAAGGTACTCCTTCAACATCTTCCAAAACTTTTACCTCCTTGTCATAGTATGCCACGTATCAGGGCCTGTGTGCTGGAAGGGTCTGAGAAAACTGTTCCAGAGCTTTGAGAGTGTTGATTTGCTTCTGCTGCATCTGATGTGTGTCTCCCTAGTCTCCACTCCTTGGTTGTCCAAGGAACTGTGACCTCTGCCACAAGCATTGTCAGATGGGAATTTTTAAATAATTCTTCAACTAGGGCCTTCTGGTACCAAAACATAATGCAAGAGCTCTCCACCAAGACAACATAAGATGCAAAGTTCTTGTTGTAGCATGGGTCTAGAAGGGTGACCAACCAGTGATCAGTGTTGACTAAAATGCGTACAATGCGAGGGTCATAAGAAAGGCAGCAGAACATAAACTCAGCCATGTGTGCCAGAATGCCAACAGCCAAGACTATACTGTCCCCACCAATAGGTCGACTGTCCATGTTGTCCTCTTCATCCTCCTCCTCAGGCCATCCACACTGAACAGATGGGATGAAGGTGGTGTGGGTAGTACCATCTGTGGCATAGGCAATCAGCTCCTGTTCCTCATCCTCCTCATTATCATCCAATCCACATTGAGAAGATGAGATGAGGCTGAGCTGTGTAGCATCACCCAGTATAGTTCCTTGTGCATCTCAACTTTTTCCGCCTGTAAAGCCTCCTCTTTAGTTGTGAGCAGCAAGCTTTTCAGTAGACAGAGAAGCGGGATGGTGACACTGATTACGGCATCATCGCCCCTCACCATCATGGTCGATTCCTCAAAGTTTTGGAGAACCGCACAGATGTCAGACATCCATGCCCACTCATCAGCTCTTATGTGCGGAGCCGAACTGGAAAACTTACGAACATGTAGCAACTGGTATTCAACTACTGCCCTCTGCTGATCACAAAGTTTGCTAACTTCGCATGGTAACATCGCACACCAGTCGGTGAACTGGAAGTTGCAAACACTGCTGCAGCACTGCCATAATGGTGGCAGCTGTAGCTGACTTGTGGAAAGGGGCATACACGTGGCATACTTTCAAAAGTAGCTCAGGCAGATTTGGGTAGGTTTTGAGGAACCACTGAACCACTAAGTTGAGCTTCAGAGCTGCCATCAGGTTATAGCCATTGTGACACACGACCATGCCTGGTTGTAGTTTCAGAGGCGAGAACCACAGATCAGTGTGGTCTGTTAGAACTTTCAACAACTCTAAAACATTGTGCAGTTTGTCACCTAAGAAGATTAGCTTCTGTAGAGCTTGTTGCCGCTTGGCTGAGGCAGCGCTGCAGTGCTTCCAGTTTGCGACTGATGTTGACATTTCTGAGATGAAAGTTGATGGGAGGAGATGCAGGAACTGCTGTAGAAGGTGGGGCCAATCCTGATTGAACCAGGACCCACAATCCTCGGTGTCGGTAGCACGTGTTCAATGCCAGAGTCCTGCTGGTCCCGGCGTCTACAATGTTCACCCAGTGTGCCATCAGGGAA
>JARQOD010000002.1:152583911-152714887 GCA_033576555.1 Oophaga sylvatica | reverse complement strand
AAGCGTTCCTGGGGGAATGCATTTGAAGAGATCACCAGGTGAGGTTGTAGCTGTAGTGCACTTACCAAATATAACGCTTAATGGAAATATGCCTTGGGGACCTAAGCTTTGAAGCAATTCTGATATATCTAGATTTCCTCATTGTGTACATCATATTCGAGAAACATTTTGTCAAATTGGCACAGGTGTTGGAGCGACTCCAGTGGCATGGCTTAAAAATAAAACCTTGGAAGAATCACCTGTTTCAGAGAGAAATCAAGTATCTAGGGCACGCAGTATCCAGCACAGGCGTCTTTCCCACCACAGACAAAGTGAATACAGTATAGAAATGGCCTACCCCACAACACTGAGGGAGCTGAGAGCATTCCAGACTTTCTGGGTACTATCGGAGGTTTATAAAAAAAACTTTGTCAAGACTGCAGCACTGTTACAAGAGTGACTAAGGGAGACAGCCAGAGAGACCAAGAAACCGCCAATCCAAGTATTGATGATCAACTACCTGATGATTGGGTCATCCCATAATGTCTACAAATACTGCCTGGTAATGACTGATCACTTCATAAAGTTCACAGTAGTGACTTCAACCAAGGACCTGAGGCAGCAGCCAGAGCTATATGGATTGTATTTGTGTGTAAGGGTGCCCGAAGAGGATATACTCAGATCAGAGAGCCTGTTTTCAAGGGAAGTTGATGGAAAAATTACACTGACTAACATCATTGATAAGTCCAGAACAACACCATATTAACCACAAGGGAATGGGGTGAATTGACCAGTAGAACATTGCTGCAAAAGTTGTGAACCTTGGAAGAAGATCAGAAAATAAGGTGGCCCTAATTTGTCTCAGAGTTGGTGTGAGTGTACAATAATCGAGCCCATGCCACCACTGGGTACATGCCATATATGTTTCTGTTTCATCACAATGATTGAGAAATCACTGAATTGGAGTTGGATCCCAAGGATGACTACACCATTAGCCATCCAAGCACCTGGATCTGGGATCATAGATATCAGCTCCAGACAGACAATGAGATGACTGGTGGAGCAGAAATTTCGGGAGATGTAATGTCAGTACAGGAAGAACTGCTCCAGCCTGGAGTTCGGGTGCTGGTACGAGCCAAACTACCTAAAAACAAACTGGACTATCACTGGGAGGCAGTGACCCACTGAGTGACGAGGAGAATAGACCTGATAGCAAGGGGCCCCTAGCAGGGTGTTACACCAGAATATGCTTCTCCCTTGTTTCTCAGAAATGGAGGAAAACCAGAAGACTAAGTCCCCAAAAGAACAGCATAATACCGCAATAGAAAAAGTTGTCAGCGACAAAGAAAAATTGTTTGCCATACCTGCGAAACTACAGGAAATGATGGCACAGCCCCCAGCAGAGCCTAAAAGCATGCCTGAGGGCAAAACTCTGCATAACGCACCTGAAGTTCCCTTCGAGAGATAAATCTGCGCAAGCGCCACCAGCGGCTGGAACGCAGCAGAATTCAAATAAATATCGCAATATATTTTGATTGACTGGATTATTATCCAATCAATCAAAATATATAAAAATTAACCACTAAGACAACAAAAAAATTGAAGAACTAGAATTGCATTTTTTCTGTCTTTAAAACTCCCTAAAACAATACAATAAAAATGTCATATCTACCCCAGAATGGTGTCAATAAAAACTACAGTTTCCCATTCAAACAAGCCATAACACAGGTACATCAATAGAAAAAGAAAAACGATGCCAGTCTCAGAAAACGGTGACGCAAACCAAATTGTTTATAAAAATGTCAGATTTTCTTCATCATTTTCTTGAAACAAAAACAAATTATACAAGATTTGATATCTCCATAATAATAGAGACCTAGAGATTCATGTAACCAAGTCATTTTTATGCCACAATAATCACTAAAAAAAACAAAAAAAGCAATAGCAGAGTTGCAGGGGTTTTTACACAATTTCACCCAACTTGGAATTTTTGCTTACATTTTTCAGTACATTATGTAGTAAAATGTTTGGTTTCATCCATAACTACATCTCATACCAGAAAAAAAACCCTCTTAGGCCGTTTCACACGTCCGTGTCTCCAGTACGTGTGGTGACAGTCTTCACACATACTGGAGACACTTACAGACATAGACACATTATAATCTATGTGTCTATGCACATGTGCGTGTTTTCACACGGACCGTGTGTCCGTGTGCCAAACACGTAGACATGTCCGTTTTGACACGGACACACGGACCGGAAAACGTCCCGCACACGTGCACATGGAGAACTGTTCACACAGTCCTCTGTGTGCGTGGACGGCCACTGGGGAGGTCGCGGCTACTGTAAGCCGCTGTCCCCCTGCAGCTGGTGCTGAAGCCGGCTGTAATTCCCCTTCTCTGCCTGCAAGCAGAGGAGAACGAAGAGCGGTGTATTAATATAGCGCTCATCGTTCTCCTCTGCTCGCAGGCAGAGCAGGGGGAATGATGACTGCCAGGTTCAGCACCAGCTGCAGGGGGACAGCGGCTTACTGTAGAACTACTTCCCCAGCGACCGTCCGTGTGTCCGTGTTGTACTGATGCTGCACATGGGTGGCACACGCTTGCCACATGTGTGCCACACATAGTACACACACGGACACACGGACACTGATATCTCCGGTACCGTTTTTTCCAGTACCGGAAATATCAGGATGTGTGAAACGGCCTTAGAACTATGGAAACAGAAAGGTAAAAAAGTTATGGATCTTGGAAGAGGGGGAGGAGAAACCCTAAGTACAAAAATGAAAGTCAGGGTTTAGATTGACTTGTTTTTATTGCGCTACCAGTTTGGTCTGAATCAACAAATAAATGTAATAAATGTAATAGAAGAGAAATGGTCTTAAAATAAAAACAGTTGAAAATTTAAAAAAAAAACTCCCACAACCAGTTAACAGTCAGCGTTGACAGCCATATTCACTGTGAAGTTTTTCCTATTTCATGGCTAACTTAATTCAGCTGCTTAGCTTATCAAAGTCACTGCCATGTTGCAAATTCACAGTAGCTGTTCCAGTGGAACTTGGTTAATTAAAGAAGCAAGGTGGCAGCTGTTAGTCTATATTCCCAGAATTAGGTTTCTATAACACATTTGCATTCGCTAATCCAGCAGGATGCATAAACAGTGTAAATGTAAAAGCAGAATAATGATATTAGTAATAACAAATGTGCAGCGCTACTGCTGAAAGACTGATTGATATTATTAAGGTTTTTATTGAACAGATTCATAAATTACTCTGTGTTCAAAGATGATCACCTTAGGGCAAAAAACAACAAAATGCATCACTAGTTCATTAATTCCTTTACTAGTTCAGTCACAGAGGAAGGTATCACGGGACTTCTGCAGGATATACTTTGTTATTAATCTCTAAAGAGGAGACAACAGAAAATCCCAGAAGCACCATTTTCCCAGAATACAGAAACCCTGGTGCCGCTCACAGAGCTCTCTGCTCTCTGTATATTCCCTTCTTTCTTTTTGGGTCTTATCATTTCCTTCTTTCATTTCTTGGTTTTAGCCTTTCTAAATTATTCTCTTTTTTTTGGACTGTTGCATTATCATCACGTTCCTCTTGTCTATGTTTTACATTTTAGGGAATGTGCACATGGAATTTTTTAAGAGTCTTTTGGGGCATCGCAGAACCAAAAAATGGCAGAAAAAACACTAAGTTCCCACAATGAGTATTTGGCCGGCGTCACACTGGCGACAGAATCGGACGACTGCAATACGGCCAGCGTCACACTGGCGACAGAATCGGACGACTGCAATACGATGAAATATCGTATTGCAGTCTGCCCTATGTTAATCTATGGAGCAGCTCCCAGTATCCAATTTTTTGTGGTCCGTTTTAAACGTCCATGTGCAATCGCAGCATGCTGCGATTGTCACCGATTGTGGGTCGACTATCGCCAATGCAAGTCTATGGGAGCGATGAAAAATCGGATTACAAATGGACCGCATGTGTGACTTGCGATTAAATCACATCGGTGTCCTTTAGAAAAGCCGGCAATTCATCCCCGGCTATACTGTAAAATCACACTGACAGCTTTAATAAAGAATAGAAAGAATAGATATACACACATAGAATACATATATATATATATATATATATATATATATATATATGTAATTGTGACATGTATATATATATATATATATATTTATAGTTCTTACACTTCTACATACTGTAATAGCCGCTAATTCAATTGCCGGCTTTTGTGAAATCACAGAAGCCGACATGAAATGATACATTGTTTAGACACAGTTAACCATGTCATTTCCTGTATTTTGATATATGGTTTGAACTTACAATTACATAAGTGTATGTGTGCCAAATTTCAGACATGTAGGGGTTAATTAAAGGTGTAAATTCGTTGAAAAAAAATGCGTGGGCTCCCGCTGTATTTTCTCCACCAGACAGACAAAGCCAGCGAGTGGGGGCAGATAATAATAGCCTAGGGAGGGTACATATTTTTTGTGCCCCCCCCCTGGCTACTAACATCTGCCCCCAGACACCCCAGAAAGGGCAAATCTCTAATTAGATTCGCCCTTTCTGGCACTTTGCCCGTCTATTCCCATTGCCCTGTAGCGGTGGCGAATGGGTTAATAAGGCGTTAATGTCACCTTAGTATTGAAAGGTGACCTTAAGGCAGGTTAATAATTGAGAGCTGTCAATTAGACAACTATCAATTATTAATCCTATTGAAGTAAATAAAAAAACACAAACACACTTTAAGAATAAATAATTTTAATGAAATCAAAACACATATTTTTGACCATCTTTTATTTCACTCTTAATCCGTTCGAAGCCCTTGTTCTTCTAAAATAAATATAAAATAATAAAACAACATTATTCTTACCTATCTGGCAATCTGTCACGTCCCACGATGTAATCCTTCACAAAGGGTTAACTAGCAATCAGATAAGCAGCGCAAGTAATCCTGCGTGCTCATCTGATAGCTCCTGAATGAATGAGTTTATCTCCTGCCAACAGGAGAGGATGTGATTAATGAATGAAGCTTAATTGATTGTATCCCACTTTCACGTTAGGTCAGGTCACTGAAGTGAAAGTGGCAATAAATCAATTAAGCTCCATTCATGAATCTATTCCTCTCCTTTCGCTGGGAGAGTAACTGATTCATTCATGGGGTTACAACTCGGAGAGAGCATTAGCTTTCTGCAAGCTGTAACCTGTTAACCCTTTCTGATGGATTACACCGTGGGACCTGACTGTACATCGGATTGGTAAGAATAATTTTGCTTTTTTATTTTATTTTTATTACAGGAAATGGTTTTAGCAGGAAAATAAAATATGGTCAAAAACTGTGTGATTATTTCATTAAACTTCTTTTTTATTAAAGTGTGTGTGTTTGATTTTTCTATCATACAATAGGATTAATAATTGATAGTTGTCTAATTGACAGCTCTCAATTATTAACCTGCCTTAAGGTCACCTTTCAATACTAAGGTGACATTAACGCCTTATTAACCCATTCGCCACCGCTACAGGGCAATGGGTATAGACGGGCAAAGTGCCAGAAAGGGCGAATCTAATTTTAGATTTGCCCTTTCTGGGGTGTCTGGGGGCAGATGTTAGTAGCCAGGGGGGGCACAAAAAAATTTACCCTCCCTAGGCTATTATTATCTGCCCCCACTCGCTTGCTTTGTCTGTCTGGTGGAGAAAATACAGCGGGAGCCCACGCATTTTTTTTCAACGAATTTACACCTTTAATTAACCCCTACATGTCTGAAATTTTGCACAAATACACATATGTAATTGTAAGTTCAAACCATATATCAAAATACAGGAAATGACATGGTTAACTGTTTGGAAACAATGTATCATTTCATGTCGGCTTCTGTGATTTCACAAAAGCCGGCAATTGAATTAGCGGCTATTACAGTATGTAGAAGTATATGAACTATAAATATTGTATATATATATGTCACAATGACATGTGTATATATATATATATGTGTTCTATGTGTATATATCTATTCTTTTTTTTGTGATTTAAATACTATTCTTTTGGATCCATTATATGTCAGTTTTGCAAGCCTGCGAGAAATTCTCGCAAGTCGGATGAAAATCGGATGTTACAAGGTACACACACATGCGACTAAATCGCATCTTTGAAGGAAAATCGGATGCCAGAAGGATGTGTGATGTTTGCATTTTGATTTGATCCGACAATCGACCGACTAAAACGGTCCGATTTTTTGTAGTTGTGTGTGACGCCGGCCTAGGATGAAATATCGTATTGCAGTCTGCCCTATGTTAATCTATGGAGCAGCTCCCAGTATCAGATTTTTTGTGGTCCGTTTTAAACGTCCATGTGCAATCGCAGCATGCTGCGATTGTCACCGATTGTGGGTCGACTATCGCCAATGCAAGTCTATGGGAGCGATGAAAAATCGGATTACAAACGGACCGCACGTGTGACTTGCGATTAAATCGCATCGGTGTCCTTTAGAAAAGCCGGCAATTCATCCCCGGCTATACTGTAAAATCACACTGACAGCTTTAATAAAGAATAGAAAGAATAGATATATACACATAGAACACATATATATATATATATATACATGTAATTGTGACATGTATATATATATATATATATATATATATTTGTAGTTCTTACACTTCTACATACTGTAATAGGCGCTAATTCAATTGCCGGCTTTTGTGAACTCACAGAAGCCGACATGAAATGATACATTGTTTAGACACAGTTAACCATGTCATTTCCTGTATTTTGATATATGGTTTGAACTTACAATTACATAAGTATATGTGTGCAAAATTTCAGACATGTAGGGGTTAATTAAAGGTGTAAATTCGTTGAAAAAAAATGCGTGGGCTCCCGCTGTATTTTCTCCACCAGACAGACGAAGCAAGCGAGTGGGGGCAGATAATAATAGCCTAGGGAGGGTACATTTTTTTGTGCCCCCCCTGGCTAATAACATCTGCCCCAGACACCCCAGAAAGGGCAAATCTCTAATTAGATTTGCCCTTTCTGGCCACTTTGCCCGTCTATTCCCATTGCCCTGTAGCGGTGGCGAATGGGTTAATAAGGGGTTAAAATGACCTTGCAATTGAAAGGTCACTTTAAGCCAGGTTAATAATTGAGAGCTGTCAATTAGACAACTATCAATTATTAATCCTATTGAAGTAAATAAAAAAACACACACACTTTAAGAATAAATAATTTTAATGAAATAAAAACACATTTTTTTGACCATCTTTTATTTTACTCTTAATCCGTGCGAAGCCCTTGATCTCCTAAAATAAATATAAAATAATAAAACAACATTATTCTTACCTATCTGGCGATCTGTCACGTCCCACGATGTAATCCTTCACAAAGGGTTAACTAGCAATCAGCTAATCAGCGCAACTAATGCTGCGTGCTCAGCTGATAGCTCATGAATGAATGAGCTTATCTCCTGCTGACAGGAGAGGATGTGATTAATGAATGAAGCTTAATTGATTGTATCCACTTTCACTTTAGGTCAGGTCACTGAAGTGAAAGTGGCAATAAATCAATTAAGCTCCATTCATGAATCTATTCCTCTCCTTTCGCTGGGAGAGTAAGTTATTCATTCAGGGGGTAAGAGCTCAGCAGACAGCATTATAGCTCTCTGCGAGCTCTAACCTGTTAACCCTTTCTGATGGATTACACCGTGGGACCTGACTGTACATCGGATTGGTAAGAATAATTTTGCTTTTTTATTTTATTTTTATTACAGGAAATGGTTTTAGCAGGAAAATAAAATATGGTCAAAAACTGTGTGATTAATTCATTAAACTTCTTTTTTATTAAAGTGTGTTTTTGATTTTTCTTTCATACAATAGGATTAATAATTGATAGTTGTCTAATTGACAGCTCTCAATTATTAACCTGGCTTAAAGTGACCTTTCAATTGCAAGGTCATTTTAACCCCTTATTAACCCATTCGCCACCGCTACAGGGCAATGGGAATAGACGGGCAAAGTGCCAGAAAGGGCAAATCTAATTAGAGATTTGCCCTTTCTGGGTGGTCTGGGGGCAGATGTTATTAGCCAGGGGGGGCACAAAAAAATGTACCCTCCCTAGGCTATTATTATCTGCCCCCACTCGCTTGCTTTGTCTGTCTGGTGGAGAAAATACAGCGTGAGCCCACACATTTTTTTTCAACGAATTTACACCTTTAATTAACCCCTACATGTCTGAAATTTGGCACACATACACTTCTGTAATTGTAAGTTCAAACCATATATCAAAATACAGGAAATGACATGGTTAACTGTGTCTAAACAATGTATCATTTCATGTCGGCTTCTGTGATTTCACAAAAGCCGGCAACTGAATTAGCGGCTATTACAGTATGTAGAAGTGTAAGAACTACAAATATATGTATATATATATGTCACAATGACATGTATATATATATATATATATATATGTGTGTTCTATGTGTATATATCTATTCTTTCTTTTGTGATTTAAATACTATTCTTTTGGATCCATTATATGTCAGTTTTGCAAGCCTGCGAGAAATTCTCGCAAGTCGGATGAAAATCGGATGTTACAAGGTACACACACATGCGACTAAATTGCATCTTTGAAGGAAAATCGGATGCCAGGCGGATGTGTGATGTTTTCATTTTGTTCCGATAATCGACCGACTAAAACGGTCCGATTTTTTGTAGTTGTGTCTGACGCCGGCCTTTGGTGCAATTTTAAAGCAGTATTTTTTTTATTGTGCAAAAAAACTCATTCCACCAAACAGAATGGGATTTCTTAAAGCCATGATTTATCAAAGCTTTTACGCCAAAAAAGTGGAGAAAATTTTTTGAATAGTTACCAAATTTTGGTGCAGCCAAAATTCTGCAATTTTTGGCGTTTTCACACCAATTTTTCCTAGCTGAGCCAAAACGGTGTAGCTGGGACAGGAGCATGACGGAACAAGCAACCGTGAGCACAACTTATGAATTGGTGGTGCTTCAAGTCTAGGTTCCCACACCAAGAATATAAATAGAAAAGACTAAGCACTCATCTTGTGATATGAGGAGGAAATTTAATGGTAGTTTTTCAAAAAAAAACGTTTCGGTCAAACAAGACCTTCGTCAGTAACTACATAAATGAAACAACATATTATTCAAAACATTCTGAATATGTACTGTAACACTATAGTTCTGGCAGTTTATATATTATAATAACCAAAGTATATACATAAGTATAAAGTGGGTCAAAAGTTACATGGCATAGTATAATGAAAATAGGTCAATAGTAATAATAGTAAGTGCAGTGAATATCCGCACAGTAACCGTGACAATCCCAGTAAGTGATAGAAGAGAGTAGTAAATAGAGTATTATACCTTCACTCTTACGTATGCAGACAGACTCCTTAGGTATATAGCCCGTATGAAAGAAACAAGAGAACCTAGGAAGATAGTGTCAGATAAAGAGGACCGTTCTGACAATATTTCCCCATGGTTATAATGTGACCACACTCAGAGTATACTCACTATGATAGAAGATATATGAAGCTGTGAAATTGAAATGAAACAGTTAATAGGTGAGAAGTGTGGTATTTTCTAAGTAATAGGGGAAAGGTCTTATACCTTATAGCCAATAGGGGCTTATATGCCTCCTGGTTGCGGTATCCACCGCTAATGTGGCTGGTACTAAATAGAAAAAAAGTTCGTTCAGCTGACGTTTAATTTCTGTCACATATTGTGATTTGTTCATTACTACAAGGGCTCCGCCCTTGTCAGCTAGTTTAATGATAATAGAGCTGTCATTCTGTAAAGATACCACCGCCTTCCTTTCCTCTATCGATAGATTAGAGGGGTGGAAGATTTTCCCTTTCTCAAGGTCATGTCTTAGAGTTTGGAAGGTATCGTGGATGAAGGAAGGCTTGAATAGAGAGTATGAATTGTCTGCATTTCTATAATGATCAGTGATCTTTAACTAGTAATTATAGAGGGATCCATTACTTACTATTACTGTCTAATATATTGCCTAAAGTCCGATTTTGGTATAAATACTGTAATATTAACGCACTCTTTCTCTTTTTTAGAGTTGCTTGTATTAAAATCCTGTGGATGTATCACAGAAAATCACCACCTTTCTGCCACTCTGGAATCTCTCCTAGGATCCACCTAAGATCACCACACCACGTTAATATGTGTCACGTTTATTGCCATATAATTGTCTCTTTGGACGTACTACTATTAGAATTCTATTAAAATCTATTGTGATCCCACCATCACATTGTACCTGTTATCCATTTCCTGATCCTCCACCTGTCACCCTTCACACTGCTACCAATAGTTACCATATCTCCGCTGGAATCTCCTCAAATTTATACCCCATACACATAGTATTATTCCTTATAGGCTAATTAGCAGTAACGCTATTACTTTATATTATTATCTTCATTCCCTTCTATTATTTCTCCACGTTTGTAACGTGGAACGCAAACATAAGAGTGCGTGGAACGCACCTCCATACTGGTTCCGCTTTGTCACTTCCGGTCCACGGCATCTGCAAAGCGCGCTGTCAATCTAGTAGTCCCGCCTCTTCCTTTTAAAAAGCCAGCGCGACGCTGGATTATCACTCTGACAGCGGATACCTACTATATCAGACGTGACGGCTCTCACACAATTGCCCATTAAGGTATGTTTTCACCCTTGAGCGCACAGCAACACTACAGGTCCTTCTCAAAAAATTAGCATATAGTGCTAAATTTCATTATTTTCCATAATGTAATGATTACAATTAAACTTTCATATATTTTAGATTCATTACACACCAACTGAAATTTGTCAGGTCTTTTATTGTTTTAATACTGATGATTTTGGCATACAACTCCTGATAACCCAAAAAACCTGTCTCAAAAAATTAGCATATCAAGAAAAGGTTCTCTAAACGACCTATTACCTTAATCTTCTGAATCAACTAATTAACTCTAAACACATGCAAAAGATTCCTGAGGCTTTTAAAAACTCCCTGCCTGGTTCATTACTCAAAACCCCCATCATGGGTAAGACTAGCGACCTTACTGATGTCAAGAAGGCCATCATTGACACCCTCAAGCAAGAGGGTAAGACCCAGAAAGAAATTTCTCAACAAATAGGCTGTTCCCAGAGTGCTGTATCAAGGCACCTCAATGGGAAGTCTGTTGGAAGGAAACAATGTGGCAGAAAACGCTGTACAACGAGAAGAGGTGACCGGACCCTGAGGAAGATTGTGGAGAAGGACCGATTCCAGACCTTGGGGGACCTGAGGAAGCAGTGGACTGAGTCTGGTGTAGAAACATCCAGAGCCACCGTGCACAGGCGTGTGCAGGAAATGGGCTACAGGTGCCGCATTCCCCAGGTAAAGCCACTTTTGAACCATAAACAGCGGCAGAAGCGCCTGACCTGGGCTACAGAGAAGCAGCACTGGACTGTTGCTAAGTGGTCCCAAGTACTTTTTTCTGATGAAAGCAAATTTTGCATGTCATTTGGAAATCAAGGTGCCAGAGTCTGGAGGAAGACTGGGGAGAAGGAAATGCCAAAATGCCTGAAGTCCAGTGTCAAGTACCCACAGTCAGTGATGGTGTGGGGTGCCATGTCAGCTGCTGGTGTTGGTCCACTGTGTTTCATCAAGGGCAGGGTCAATGCAGCTAGCTATCAGGAGATTTTGGAGCACTTCATGCTTCCATCGGCTGAAATGCTTTATGGAGATGAAGATTTCATTTTTCAGCACGACCTGGCACCTGCTCACAGTGCCAAAACCACTGGTAAATGGTTTACTGACCATGGTATTACTGTGCTCAATTGGCCTGCCAACTCTCCTGACCTGAACCCCATAGAGAATCTGTGGGATATTGTGAAGAGAAAGTTGAGAGACGCAAGACCCAACACTCTGGATGAGCTTAAGGCCACTATCGAAGCATCCTGGGCCTCCATAACACCTCAGCAGTGTCACAGGCTGATTGCCTCCATGCCACGCCGCATTGAAGCAGTCATTTCTGCTAAAGAATTCCCGACCAAGTATTGAGTGCATAACTGAACTTTATTATTTGATGTTTTTTTTGTTTGTTTTTAAAAAACACTTTTATTTTATTGGACGGTTGAAATATGTTAATTTTTTGAGACAGGTTTTTTGGGTTATCAGGAGTTGTATGCCAAAATCATCAGTATTAAAACAATAAAAGACCTGACAAATTTCAGTTGGTGTGTAATGATTCTAAAATATATGAAAGTTTAATTGTAATCATTACATTATGGAAAATAATGAAATTTTGCACTATATGCTAATTTTTTGAGAAGGACCTGTATATACCGCTCTTTGACATATGGTAACTTTTTTGGTTCAGGCATCTCCTTATTTTTACCCCCCTTGTAGTAATGGACAAATCACAATATGTGACAGAAATTAAACGTCAGCTGAACGAACTTTTTTTCTATTTAGTACCAGCCACATTAGCGGTGGATACCACAACCAGGAGGCATATAAGCCCCTATTGGCTATAAGGTATAAGACCTTTCCCCTAATACTTAGAAAATACCACACTTCTCACCTATTAACTGTTTCATTTCAATTTCACAGCTTCATATATCTTCTATCATAGTGAGTATACTCTGAGTGTGGTCACATTATAACCATGGGGAAATATTGTCAGAACGGTCCTCTTTATCTGACACTATCTTCCTAGGTTCTCTTGTTTCTTTCATACGGGCTATATACCTAAGGAGTCTGTCTGCATACGTAAGAGTGAAGGTATAATACTCTATTTACTACTCTCTTCTATCACTTACTGGGATTGTCACGGTTACTGTGCGGATATTCACTGCACTTACTATTATTACTATTGACCTATTTTCATTATACTATGCCATGTAACTTTTGACCCACTTTATACTTATGTATATACTTTGGTTATTATAATATATAAACTGCCAGAACTATAGTGTTACAGTACATATTCAGAATGTTTTGAATAATATGTTGTTTCATTTATGTAGTTACTGACGAAGGTCTTGTTTGACCGAAACGTTTTATTTGGAAAAACTACCATTAAATTTCCTCCTCATATCACAAGATGAGTGCTTAGTCTTTTCTATTTATATTCTAGGAGCATGACGGAGGCGTGAAAACACAGGTCATCTAATTCATAACAAACTGGGGCAATCCCAATGCCAGAAATCTCACTTCAGTCCTAGACTGCAGTATGATTTCTGAAGTGGTGAACAGAAGCAAACACCACACATCAGATGCTGCTGATTGATGAAGAAGCGCGCACCCCTTCATAAATTAGATATGTCTAACTCATCAAGACCATACACGTACAGCGCATGTCGTGTTCCTCTCTTTGATGTGAGCTCCGGCGCTAAGCCTACATCTTTCCCGGTCGCTAACAGCCAAGTGTGGAATCGCGATCCAGCCGCGGTTGTTAACCTGTTAAATGCTGCTATTATTCTCTGACAGTAGCATTTAATGTGATCTCGCCAGAAGTGTGTCACTAATCCCGCCCATCAGTGCCCGAGTCACATGATGTTGAGTTTTGGCTTATATTTCACCGCTTGATTATCTCTTGAACAATAAGAACATGGAAGAGGCCAGGAGCCATGTGGTGAGCTGCATTTCTTGCTACATGTTCATAGACTTACCAGTGGAAAAGCCAAATTTCACATGCCACAAATGCAAGCTTGTGTCCCTGTTGGAGGAAAAGTTGCAAAATCTGGAAGAGAGGTTATCTACATTGAAGACCATTAAGGAAGGTGAAGAGTTCTTAGACAGAGCAGAATTATCTCTTCATGGTACAGAAAGAGAAGAAATTCGAAGTGCAACTGAAGAAACAGAGGAATGGAAGCATGTGACCCAGAGAAGCAGGAGGATCAGGAGGCAGTCAGCACCAATTCTGCTCAGAAACCAGTACCAGGCTCTTACACAGGAGAACGATGAAGAAATACATCAGGATAAGACTTTGCCCACAAAGAGTAACCTTGTACGCCCTCAGAGTCCTCCTGAATGGAGAAAGAAAAATGTTGTGAAGAAGAAACGGAGAGTTGTTGTCATGGGGGATTCCCTGTTGAGAGGAACAGAGGCTGCTATCTGCAGACCAGATATAACCTCAAGAGAAATGTGCTGTCTTCCAGGTGCAAAAATTAAAGATGTGTCTGACAGGATATCAGGACTCTTCAGACCTAAAGATGACTACCCATTCCTGCTAATACATGTGGGGACAAATGACACCACAAGAAGTGACCTGGAAACCATCTGCAGTGACTTTGAAAACTTAGGTAAGAAAGTGAAAGAACTGGGAGCGCAGGTGGTCTTCTCCTCCATCCTTCCAGTTGATGGCCATGGAACAAGGAGGTGGAATAAGATTCTGCAGGTGAACAACTGGCTACGTCGATGGTGCCGTCAGCAAGGATTTGGATTTCTGGATCACGGAGTGAATTACCTGTACGATGGACTACTTGCTAGAGATGGGGTGCACCTTACGAAGACTGGAAAACATGTATTTGGAAGTCGCCTTGCTACACTCATCAGGAGAGCTTTAAACTAGAACAATGTGGGAAGGGAAGCAAAACGCCAGCAAAAGCCATAACCTGACAAATGCTATTGAGAACTCTGCTATTAGAAGTGAAGGGGAAGAACAAAGACAAAAAAATCTACATAATAAAAATATTGAAGAAAGAGAAACCAATCACAAACTAAAGTGTTTCTATACGAATGCACAAAGCATGGGCAACAAACAAGGAGAACTGGAGCTACTAACGCAGGAGAAGAAATATGATGTCATTGGAATCACTGAGACTTGGTGGGACGATACACATGATTGGAATACAAGGCTAGAAGGTTACAACTTATTTGCAAGAAACAGACTTGATAAACGAGGAGGAGGTGTTGCATTGTATGTTAGAAAAGCGTATATCTGCACAGAGATTGAAGCTTCAGAGACTGGGAGTTCTGTGGAAACTGTTTGGGTAAGAATACAAGGACAGAACAATGGAAAGGACACCATTGTAGGCATTTACTACAGGCCGCCTGTGCAAGCTGAAGATATGGATGAACTCTTTATGCATCAAATGGCCAAGTTCTCCAAAAAATATGACATAGTGGTCATGGGAGATTTCAACTATCCAGACATTTGTTGGGAATCTCTCTCAGGCAAAACTAACAGGTCCAGGAAATTCTTATCCTCTCTTGCTGACAACTTTATCTTCCAAAAGGTAATGGAGAAAACAAGGGGATCTGCTACCTTGGATCTAATCCTCATAAACAGGGAGGAAATGGTGGAGGAGGTAAGAGTGGCTGGGACCCTAGGAGGTAGTGACCATGCTATTTTAGAATTTTGGATAACAAGAGGAGGAAGACCTGTGAAGACTCAGACGTCAAGGTTAGATTTCAGAAAGGCAGATTTTAAGGAACTCAGAAAGAGAATTGGAGGGATCCAATGGCTGGATATCCTTAAGGACAAAAATGTCCAGGAAGGATGGAAAATCTTGAAAAATGAGATTCTCAAAGCACAATCGTTAACAATTCCGAAAAGAGGGAAGAATGGGAAGCATTTAAGGAAACCAGGATGGATGAACATAGAACTTAAACACATGCTAAAAAGGAAGAAAGAAATGTTTATCAAATGGAAAGAGGGAGGCATATCTAAAGAAGAATATAATGCCGTCTTCAGAACCTGCAGGGCACAAATCAGATTATCTAAAGCTGACAATGAATTAAGGCTTGCAAGTGACGTCAAAAGCAACAAAAAAGGATTTTGGGGATACGTCAAAAGTAAAAGAAAAGTCAAAGATGCTATAGGATTTTTACAGGATGAAAATGATGAAATGGTAAGTCAGGATGTTGAGAAGGCTGAATGTTGTGAATGGGTTTGAGATGAGTTCTGAGCAGAGGCTCCCTCTGTTGGTTACAAGCGGTACTAGTGAGGATTGTGAGGACTGGGAATCAGGTGTTACTGATTGGTCTTATATAAGGGAGTCATTTTCCCATCAGGGTTGCCGGTGATCAATTGTTCTGGTCTGAATCCTTCTTTCCAGTTTCCCTTGTAGCCTGCTGTGTCGTGTCTGCATCTCCTGCTATCAGATAAGACAATTTCTTATTTTGTGTTTTTGCTATATTTTTGCATTTTGTCCTGCACTTCTGTGGGGGCCTTCAGGGTCCCCTCCGGGGGCTTTTACCCTCTCAGTTTAGTCCAGCCACTGTGTTTTGTACTTTTGCTTTTTCCAGTTTTTTTTCAGTGGCTGCTGTTTTGTTTTTGTTACACCAGAGAACTAATTTAGGTGGTAGAGGTCGTGTGATCTCAGGTGATTTTGAAATTAGTAGAGTTGGTGTTTTTTCAGGGTTTTCTGAGATTGCAGTAAGTACCCTTCCTATCCTTTTCTGTTTAGATAGTTTGGGCCCCAGCGTTTGCTCATACTATTTTCTTTCTGTGTCAGTATTTCCTCTTGTCTAACCGCCATTACATGTTTGGGGGCTTTCTATTATCTTTGGGGTTCTGCTCCGGGGCAGATAGCTTTCCTATTTCTATCTTTAGGTGTAGTTAGTTTCTCAGGCTGTGACGAGGCGTCTAGGACCAACGTAGGAACACTCCACGGCTGCCTCTAGTTGCGGTGGTTAGTCAGGGTACTGCAATCTCATAGATTCCAACTGCTCTGGTGTATTGCCTTGTTTACCTGCACTCCTCAGCTACCGTAACATAACAGTATCACCGGCCATAAAAATTGTATGGTACTCACAGAAGGGAAAAAATATTTTGAAGGAAGAAAAGTTGTCAGAGATATTTTTCTGTTTGTTGCATTTTTTTTTTTCCCTCTGTATCTCTGGGTGCTGGGGAGGATCTTTTCTCCCAATGGAGTTTGCACAGTTATCTGGCCGTGTGGATCAGCTTGCCACTGAGGTTCAGAGTATTGCTGCATATCTTGCTAGGTTGCCTGTTGTGGAACCTAGGATTCTCATGCCAGATTTGTTTTTAGGGGATCGAGCTAAGTTTCAGAATTTCAAAAATAATTGTAAATTGTTTCTTGCCTTAAAATCTAAGTCCTCAGGAAACGCAGCGCAGCAGGTTCAAATTATCATCTCTCTCCTGCGCGGCGATCCTCAGGATTGGGCTTTTTCCCTGATACCTGGGGATCCTGTTTTGAGTGATGTTGATGCATTTTTTCAGGCTTTGGGGTTATTGTACGATGAGCCTAATGTCACTGATCAAGCTGAAAAAGCCTTGTTGGCATTAAATCAGGGGCTTGATGACGCTGAGTTATACTGTCAGAGATTCCGTAGGTGGGCAGTCCTGACCAAGTGGAATGACGACGCTTTGGCGGCCCTTTTCCGGAAGGGTCTGTCGGATAATGTAAAGGATGTTATGGTGGGATTCCCTGTCCCCTCTGGTCTCAATGATTCTATGTCATTAGCGATTTAAATTGACAGACGTTTGCGTGAGCGGAGAAGTATGCGTGGAGTGGTGTTGCCTTGTGAGCCAGCTGCTGAGCCCATGCAGTGTGATGGAGTGGTGTCTGGGGCACAGCGTCATGAGTTTCGAAAGCGCAATGGGTTATGTTTCTACTGTGGTGATGCCTCTCATGCTATTTCAGTCTGCCCTAAGCGGGGAAGACGTTTTGCACGCTCAGTTGTCTTGGGTAGTGTTCAGACTAAGTTTTTATTAACTGTCACTCTGATATGCTCTCTGTCCTCATTTTCTGCTCAGGCTTTCGTTGATTCTGGAGCAGCTATTAACCTGATGGATTATGATTTTGCTAAACGTTGTGGGTTTCCCTTGATACCCCTACAGAAGTCTATTCCTTTACTGGGGATCGATTCTACCCCTTTGGCTGAGAATAAACCCCAGTTTTCTACTCAGGTGATAATGAGGGTTGAACCTGATCACCAGGAGTGCTGCAAATTTTTGGTTCTATATAATCTGCATGACATTATAGTGCTGGGTTTCCCTTGGTTACAGTCTCATAATCCTGTTTTGGATTGGAAATCTGTGTCTGTAACCAGTTGGGGCTGCCAATGTGTTAATACCAACACTCCTGTTTTTTCTGCCTCCCCCCAGGCTGAGGATGTTCCTGACTTTTTGTTTGATTTTTCTGATGTGTTTAGCGAAAGTAAATCTGCATCCTTACCTCCCCATAGGAGCTATGACTGCGCTATTGAATTAGTGCCAGGTAGTAAATTCCCTAAAGGTCGCCTTTTTAACTTGTCTGTACCTGAACATGACGCTATGCGGTCTTATATCAAGGAATCATTGAAGAAGGGTCATATCAGACCATCCTCTTCACCCTTAGGTGCCGTTTTTTTCTTTGTGGCCAAAAAAGATGGTTCATTAAGGCCGTGTATTGATTATCGTCTCTTGAACAATATTACTGTGAAATATCAATACCCGTTACCCTTGATTTCTGACCTGTTTTCCAGGGTGAAAAACGCTACTTGGTTTACCAAGCTTGACCTCAGGGGGGCGTATAACCTTATTCGCATTAAGCACGGGGATGAATGGAAGACGGCATTTAACACCCCTGAAGGGCATTTTGAGTACCTTGTGATGCCCTTTGGGCTCACTAATGCTCCTTCTGTCTTCCAGTCCTTCATGAATGACATTTTCAGGGATTTTGTGGACAAGTTTCTGATTGTTTATTTGGATGATATCTTGATTTTTTCTAATGACTGGGACTCTCATGTGAAACATGTTCGAACTGTATTCCAGATTTTGAGAGAGAATGCTCTGTATGTGAAGGGATCAAAGTGTCTTTTTGGCGTACAGAAGATCTCATTTCTGGGATTCATTTTGTCCCCATCTGTTATTGAAATGGACCCGGTCAAGGTTCAGGCCATCTGTGATTGGGTCCAACCTACTTCATTAAAGGCTCTTCAGAGATTTTTGGGTTTTGCCAATTTTTATCGTAAATTTATTGGTAATTTCTCGGTTATTGTTAAACCATTAACTGATTTGACCAGAAAGGGTTCTGATGTGGTGAATTGGCCTCCTGAGGCAGTCTCTGCGTTTCAGGAACTTAAGCAGAGATTCACTTCTGCTCCTGTTCTACGGCAGCCTGATGTTTCTCTGCCATTTCAGGTGGAGGTTGATGCCTCTGAAATTGGGGCAGGTGCCGTTTTGTCCCAAAAAGATCCAGAGACCTCTAAAAGTAACCCTTGTGCCTTTTTCTCTCGAAAATTTTCTCCTACTGAACGTAATTATGACGTGGGTAATCGGGAGTTATTGGCCATGAAGTGGGCTTTTGAAGAGTGGAGACATTGGCTGGAGGGAGCCAAACATCAGGTGGTGGTCCTTACGGACCATAAGAATCTGGTCTATCTGGAATCTGCCAAGCGACTCAATCCTAGACAGGCCAGGTGGGCCTTGTTTTTCACACGTTTTAATTTTGTGGTTTCCTTTCTTCCTGGCACTAAGAATGTTAAGGCGGATGCCCTCTCGAGGAGTTTCCTTGCGGACTCTCCTGAGCTATCTGATCCCTCTGTTATTTTGAAGGAGGGTGTAGTTCTTTCCGCCATCTTGCCCAATTTGAGACTTGCTCTGGAGGGGTGTCAGGAGGATAGGCCCGAGCGCTGCCCTGTTGGAAAATTGTTTGTCCCGGACCAATGGAAAAAGAGTGTGATGTCTGAGATTCATTGTTCCGCATTGGCTGGGCATCCCGGAATTTTTGGTACCAGAGACTTGGTTAGTCGGTCCTTTTGGTGGCCTACCTTGTCTCGCGATGTCAGGGAATTTGTGCAGTCCTGCGGGACTTGCTCTCGCTCCAAGCCTTGCTCTCGCTCTAGTGGTTTGTTGATGCCATTGCCTGTGTCCAAGAGACCATGGACCCATATCTCTATGGATTTCATTTCCGATCTTCCTGTTTCTCAGAGAATGACCACCATCTGGGTAATTTGTGATAGGTTTTCCAAAATGATACATCTTGTGCCATTACCTAAGTTGCCTTCCTCCTCTGAATTGGTGCCGTTGTTCCTTCAGCACGTGGTTCGTTTACACGGCATTCCTGAGAACATTGTGTCTGACAGAGGAGTCCAGTTTGTTTCCAGATTTTGGAGGACTTTTTGTTCTAAACTGGGTGTTCAATTGTCTTTCTCCTCGGCATTTCATCCTCAGACCAATGGTCAAACTGAGAGAACAAACCAGACATTGGAGACTTATCTAAGATGCTTTGTGTCTGCTGATCAGGATGACTGGGTCTCTTTTTTGCCTTTGGCTGAGTTTTCTCTTAATAATAGGGCTAGTTCTGCCACTTTGATGTCTCCGTTTTTCTGTAAATCTGGGTTTCACCCTCGATTTTCTTCAGGACAGACGGAGGCTTCTGTCTGTCCAGGTGTTGACTCTGTTGTTGAGCGTATGCAGCAGATTTGGGACCAGGTAGGGGAGAGGTTGTCCCTCTCTCAGGAGAAGGCCCAGCGGTTTGCTAACCGGCATAGGACTGATGGTCCTCGGTTTAAAGTGGGGGACTTGGTCTGGTTGTCCTCAAAGAATATTCCTATGAGAGTAGCATCTCCTAAATTTAAGCCTAGGTTCATTGGACCTTATAAGATCATGGAGATTATTAATCCTGTTTCTTTTCGTTTGCTTCTTCCAGGGACATTTAAGATCCATAACGTGTTCCACAAGTCCTTGTTGAAGAGGTTTGTTGAGCCAGTGGTTCCTGCTGCTGTGCCTCCTGACCCTGTTTTGGTTGAGGGCAATCTGGAGTATGTGGTTGAGAAAATATTGGATTCTCGTTTTTCTAGACGAAGACTCCAGTATTTGGTTAAATGGAGAGGTTATGGTCAGGAAGACAATTCTTGGGTGTTTGCTTCGGACATCCATGCTAGGAGACTTATCCGTGCGTATCATAGAACTCATCCTGACCGACCTGGTTGCTCAAATGAGGGTTCGGTGACCCCTCCTCAAGGGGGGGGTACTGTTGTGAATGGGTTTGAGATGAGTTCTGAGCAGAGGCTCCCTCTGGTGGTTACAAGCGGTACTAGTGAGGATTGTGAGGACTGGGAATCAGGTGTTACTGATTGGTCTTATATAAGGGAGTCATTTTCCCATCAGGGTTGCCGGTGATCAATTGTTCTGGTCTGAATCCTTCTTTCCAGTTTCCCTTGTAGCCTGCTGTATCGTGTCTGCATCTCCTGCTATCAGATAAGACAATTTCTTATTTTGTGTTTTTGCTATATTTTTGCATTTTGTCCTGCACTTCTGTGGGGGCCTTCAGGGTCCCCTCCGGGGGCTTTTGCCCTCTCAGTTTAGTCCAGCCACTGTGTTTTGTACTTTTGCTTTTTCCAGTTTTTTTTCAGTGGCTGCTGTTTTGTTTTTGTTACACCAGAGAACTAATTTAGGTGGTAGAGGTCGTGTGATCTCAGGTGATTTTGAAATTAGTAGAGTTGGTGTTTTTTCAGGGTTTTCTGAGATTGCAGTAAGTACCCTTCCTATCCTTTTCTGTTTAGATAGTTTGGGCCCCAGCGTTTGCTCATACTATTTTCTTTCTGTGTCAGTATTTCCTCTTGTCTAACCGCCATTACATGTTTGGGGGCTTTCTATTATCTTTGGGGTTCTGCTCCGGGGCAGATAGCTTTCCTATTTCTATCTTTAGGTGTAGTTAGTTTCTCAGGCTGTGACGAGGCGTCTAGGACCAACGTAGGAACGCTCCACGGCTGCCTCTAGTTGCGGTGGTTAGTCAGGGTACTGCAATCTCATAGATTCCAACTGCTCTGGTGTATTGCCTTTTTTACCTGCACTCCTCAGCTACCGTAACATAACAGCTGAACTTTTAAATTCCTATTTTGCATCTGTTTTCTCTCAGAAAGGAAATGTAACATCAACTGATCTTCACTGTCCTATTAAAGGAATAGAAGAATCCAGGATATCTATAAACAGAAAGACAGTGAGGAAACACTTAGCTAACCTAAATGAATTCAAGTCTCCAGGTCCAGATGAATTACACCCCAGGGTACTGAAGGAGATAGCAGAAGAAATTCTTGAACCACTGTCCATAATCTTTGAAAATTCTTGGAGAACAGGAGAAGTCCCCGAAGACTGGAGAAGAGCAAATGTTGTTCCTATCTTCAAAAAGGGGAAGAAGGTGGACCCAGGGAACTACAGGCCGGTGAGTCTGACTTCTATACCAGGAAAGATCTTTGAACAAATTATTAAAGAACATGTATGCAAGTACCTGGATAAGAATGAAGTGATTAAACAGAGTCAGCATGGGTTTGTAACTAATAAGTCATGTCAGACTAACTTAATTTCCTTCTATGACAGAATCACTGACTGGGTGGATCAGGGAAATGCTGTAGATATAGTATATCTTGACTTCAGCAAAGCATTTGACAAAGTATCTCACACAATCCTTATTGAAAAAATGACTAAGTATGGAATGGACAAGGCAACTGTTAGGTGGATTCATAACTGGCTTAGTGATCGGACCCAAAGAGTGGTTGTAAATGGCTGCACATCCAGTTGGAAGAATGTCTCAAGTGGGGTACCACAAGGCTCTGTTTTGGGCCCTGTATTGTTCAACATCTTTATCAATGATTTAGATGAAGGAATTGAGGGTAAACTGATCAAATTTGCTGATGACACAAAGCTAGGAGGGGTAGCTAATACTAGAGAAGAGAGAGAGAGGATTCAAAAAGATATAAATAAACTGGAGCAGTGGGCAGCAACTAACAGAATGGATTTTAACAGGGAAAAATGCAAAGTACTACATCTGGGCAATAAAAATGAAAAAAACATATACAAAATGGGAGGAATAGGGCTAAGTAACAGCATATGTGAAAAAGACTTGGGTATACTAATTGATCACAGACTTAACATGAGTCAACAGTGTGATGCAGCAGCAAAAAAGGCAAATGCAATTCTAGGATGTATCAACAGAAGCATACAGTCTAGATCACGTGAGGTCATTATTGCCCTCTACTCCTCTTTGGTCAGACCTCATCTGGAATACTGTGTCCAGTTTTGGGCACCACATTTTAAAAAAGACATCAACAAACTGGAGCAAGTTCAGAGAAGAGCCACCAGAATGGTGACCGGTCTGCAAACCATGTCCTATGAGGAACGGTTGCAGGATTTGGGAATGTTTAGCTTGCAAAAAAGAAGACTGAGAGGAGACTTAATAGCTGTCTACAAATATCTCAAGGGCTGTCACATTGTAGAAGGATCATCTTTATTCTCATTTGCGCAAGGAAAGAGTAGAAGCAATGGGATGAAACTGAATGGGAGGAGACACAGATTAGATATTAGAAAAAACTTTTTGACAGTTAGGGTGATCAATGAGTGGAACAGGCTGCCACAAGAGGTGGTGAGTTCTCCTTCAATTGAAGTCTTCAAACAGAGGCTGGATAGACATCTGTCTGGGATGATTTAGAGAATCCTGCTTTGAGCAGGGGGTTGGACCAGATGACCCAGGAGGTCCCTTCCAACTCTACCATTCTATGATTCTATGATTCTATGATTCTATGAGTCACCAATGGGTTGGCATGACAACCTGCTGTCTACTCCGTCCAGTGGTCGGTGCTCATAGCAGTGATCATTTCTGCTCTACATAGGCAATCTGATCATCGCCTGTGAGTAGCAGAGGTGATCAGAAGATCACAGCTTCTAGTCTCCCATGGAGATTATTGAAGCAAATGAAAAGTCAATAAAAAAGTTTTTTAAAAATATTTAAAAAATAAAAGAATATAAAAGTTCAAATCGCCTCATTCAAAATAAAACGATAAAAAAACATATTTGGTATCACCGCTTTCAGAATCGCCCGATCTATCAAGCTATGAAAAGAATTAATCCGATCTGTAAATGGTGTAGCGTAAAAAAAAGGTCAAAACGCCAGAATTACGGGTTTTTTGGTCGCCACAACACTGCATTAAAATGCAATAACAGGAGATCAAAAAATTGTATCCTCACCAAAATGGTATCATTAAAAACATCAGCTCGGCACGCAAAAAATAAGCCCTCACCCAGCCCAAGATCATGAAAAATGGAGACACTACGGGTCTCGGAATATGACGCATTTATTTATTTTTTTAACAAACATTGCATTTCTGTTTTTCAATTTAAATAAAAAACAACTTAGACATGTTTGGTATCTACGAACTCATAATGAACTGGAAAATCATAATGGCAGGTCAGTTTTAGCATTTGGTGAAAAAAAAATTAAAAAAACAGTTGTGGAATTGCACTTTTTTTGCAATTTCACCGCACTTGGAATATTTTTTCCCGTTTTCGAGTACACGATATGGTAAAACCAATGGAGTTGTTCAAAAGTACAACTCGTCCTGCAATAAACAAGCCTTCATATGGCCATAATTACCAAAAAATAAAAAAAGTTATGGCTTTGAGAAGAAGGGGAGTGAAAAGTAGAGACTCAAAAATGAAAAAAGGACTCGGGAGGGACAGGGTTAAACCTTAGTAAACCAAAAAGAGCAAAAAAATGCACTGAAAATGCAAGAACTCATTTAAAAATGTAATGGGAAAAAAGCAAAGTAATATAATTAGTCTAATTGATGCAGAAATGCTGCCACATCAAAAAACAGACCACATACTAATCGTGGGAATGTAGCTTAAAAAGCTGGTGTTTTATTCATTGCCTAATGGATTTCAAAACACATGAGAAAATAGCACACACAAAAATTGCTTAACGCATTGAGCCGAGCCATTTATTTTGTTTTTGCTCTTTCAATTTTCCTTCCCTTTCTTCCAAGAGCCATAGGTTCTTCTTCATTGTCATATTGTATCATGTTTTGGAAAAAAACATTCCAAGTGGGGGTGAAATTGTGTAAAGAATGCTACTCTGCCTTTGTTTTATTTAGGTTCAGTTTTTATGGTGTTCATTGTGCAGTAAAAATGACATATTAACATAATTATGGTGACTCAAAATTTGTCTATTTCTTTTAGATTTAAATTAGCAGTGAAAATTATTCTGAAACTTGTAAGCAAAAATGTATTTGTGTCACCTTATTTTGAAACTTGCAACTTTCTATTGTTCATTGGAACATTGGAGCTTGTTTCTTCTGTTCTGAGCTGACAGTTTTATTCATATTAATTTGGCGTACATACAACATATTGATAATTATTATAACTTTTTATTGGCTTTTTGGGGGAAATGGCAGTGACTAGAAAAACACAAATCTGACTTTTTTTTGTTTTTGGCATTGAATATATGTTTTAAATAATTTTAATTTTTGAGAAACCTGGACTTTTAGGCTATGTGTGCACGTTGCGTATTTGCGTGCAGAAATTTTTGCAAGGCTTCTGCATCTCTTGGCAGAAAAACGCAGTAGAAAATCCACATGTTTTTATGCGTTTCTGATGCGGTTTTTCATGCGTTGTTTCATGCGTTTTTGTAAATCCAAAGAGCTAAATAAAGATATATTATTAAAAAAAAAATTGTGATCTCATTTCCTTGTTCAACCTCTTCTTTTTCATTTTCCATTGAATACCATAATATCATTACATACCATGTTCAAATTTACAATGTTTACACACACAAAACAAATATAAGTGAACATATAATATATATAAGAGTGAAGCCTTTATAGACTGTGCAAGCGCGACGTGCCTGCGCAGTCTGGCTCCAGACAGAAGACGGCATCCAGTGGTGAGGATTGTGTATGGCGCCGGAGATTGCGGTACGCGTAGACACTGAATGCATACCGCTATCTCCGGTGCCATACTTACATACTAACCTGACCGGGAGGAGCATTGCCGCGGCGCTTCACTTGCCAGGAATCGGGGCAGGAGTGGGAGTTGGAATCGCGCATGCGCATAGCGCTATCCGGCGCCATTTTACTGAAGACAAATTTGCAGTGTGTCTTCAGCAACATGGCGCCGAACAGCATGGTATGGGCATGCAAGTACTTCGGCGCCACACTCCTCCCCCAGCCTCCGGCAGAACGGGACAGCGCTGGAGCACAGGGAAGAAAGGTGAGCATAAATGTTTATGTTTATTTTTGTATGTGTGCAGTTTAATAAGGGTGAGGGGACCATACATATTAGGAGAGGGGGTGAAAGGTAGCATGCATACGAGGATAGGGGTGAGGGGACCGTGCATATCAGGATAGGTGGTGAGGGGTAGCATGCATATCAGGATTGGGGGGTGAGGGGACCATGCATTCCAGGATTGGGGGGTGAGGGGATCATGCATACCATACTATCTGTGTTGAATGCTGCACTATATATTAATGGTATGAACTGCATTCAGTGGAAGCAAACAGCTGAATAGAATCCCCACCTCTGCTATCTGTGTTGAATGCTGCACTATATATTAATGGTATGAACTGCATTCAGTGGAAGCAAACAGCTGAATAGAATCCCCACCTCTGCTATCTGTGTTGAATGCTGCACTATATATTAATGGTATGAACTGCATTCAGTGGAAGCAAACAGCTGAATAGAATCCCCACCTCTGCTATCTGTGTTGAATGCTGCACTATATATTAATGGTGTGCACTCCATACCTCTACTTGCTGCCAAGCACTGCTTTACCATCTTGCAACATAGTTTAATGTGCCTGTTAATAAGGCTTTGGAATAATTCATTTTTGCACTGTGTTTAAAATACTTACTGCTTTATATCCCGGTGACTGGGGCCTCTCTAGATGCTATCAGGTGGAAGGTGCTAAAGCATATAGATGTTGCCAGGTAGCCTTTGATGATCTAACCACCCCTTGGTGTGCTAGCCCCAGCTGGCAAATTATCCCAAAACAGCCCCCACAATCCCACTTTCCTGACCCTGTAGTGTGGACTATATATTTAGGAGTAGTCTAAGGGGCGCACGCATCACAGAAAGCAAAGCATCACGAAAGACAAGCATCGAGTAAAAGGCAGTTATCCATGGCAGTTAATCAGGGCAGGAATCAGGTAACCCACACTTTGCTTTCTTTTAAATTATGTTCTCTATCTCTATCCTCCTGTGTTCCCTTACCATCCACATTCACTGCCCCATCCCCCCTCCATCACGACTCATATACATCAGCCCCTCCATACTTCCCTCTCCCATGTACAGTTCCCATGCACTCCTCACCTTCCTAAGAAAACTCAGCCCATCTTGCCCAAACATATCTCAGAAAAAACCTATTTATAAATCCAACAACTACCTGCTCTTTATCTTCCTACTCCTACTGATTTCAGGGACATCTCCCCCAACCCTGGTCCATCCCCCAACCTCAATCCCTACCCTACCTCATTTCGAAACCATAATAATCTTGTTAATATTACTTGCACTCCCTCATCTCCTTCTTTCAACTGTGCCCTCTGGAATCCAAGGTCTGCATGCAATAAACTATCTTTCCTGCACAACTACTTTCTGAACAACTCTCTTCATCTGTTGGCCCTCACTGAAACCTGGATTCAGGATTCTGACACCCTGACATCTGTCTCCCCTGCTGCCATTTCCTATGGTGGCTTACAGTTCTCCCATTCCCCGAGACCCACAAACAGACATGGTGGTGGAGTTGGCATACTCCTGTCCCCACAATGCACTTTCCAGGTCATCCCCCCAATTCCATCACTCTCATTCCCTTCTTTTGAGGTCCACACCATCAGGCTCTTCCATCCCCTCTCCCTCAGAATAGCGGTCATATATCGGCCCCAGGCTCATCCACCCAGTTCCTTGACCACTTCTCAGCCTGGCTGCCGCACTTCATGTCCTCAGAACTACCAACCCTTATCCTTGGAGACTTCAACATCCCCATTAACAGTCCTACTTCCACATCTGCATCTCAGCTTCTATCACTAACCACTTCTCTAGGCCTCTCACAGCTTTCAACCTCTGAGACACACAAGGATGGCAACACCCTTGACCTGGTCTTTGTCCGCCTCTGTTCAATTTCCCACCTAAATAACTCACCGCTTCCACTCTCTGACCACAACATTCTCTCCTTCATGCTCACAAATCCTCCACCACCCCAGCGAACTCCTACCTACCGCACATTCAGAAATCTGCAAGCCATTAACCCTCAGACACTTTCAGACTCCCTACACTCTTCGCTGTCCCCAATCTCCTCTTTTTCTTGTCCTAATCTGGCTGTTCAGCACTACAATGACACTCTTAGAAGCACCCTTGACCAAGTAGCACCGCTCACCCTCAGAACTTCCAAACACACAGTAAAACAGCCCTGGCTCACATCGCAAACTCACCTTCTCCAGCGATGCTCTAGGAGTGCTGAACGCCTATGGAGAAAAACCCGCACACCAGAAGACTTCATCCACTTTAAATTCATGTTAAGAACTTATAATGCTGCCCTTCACCTCGCCAAACAGACCTACTTCACCACACTGATCTCCTCACTAGCCAACAACCCCAAGAAACTTTTTGACACTTTTCACTCCCTCCTCAGGCCAAAAGCACAAGCCCCTATCACAGACATTTGTGCTGATGACCTGGCCTCCTCACTTTATAGAAAAAATAGATACTATCCGTCAGGAAATCTGCTCTCAACCACCAAGTGCTGTGACTCCCATCCCACCCTGCATTTCCCCTGGCTCAATTTCCACATTTGATCCCATCACAGAAGAAGAAGTCTCCAGACTCCTCTCTTCCTCTCGTCCGACTACATGCACTACCAACCCCATCCCCTCACATCTCCTCCAGTCTCTTTCTCCTGTTGTCTCACCTAACTACAATCTTCAATCTCTCACTCTCCTCTGGCATTTTGCCATCCTCCTTCAAACACTCCATCATTACTCCACTACTAAAGAAACCCGCTCTTGACCCTTCCTGCACAAACAACTACAGACCGGTCTCCAATCTCCCCTTCATCTCCAAACTTTTGGAGCGCCTAGTCTACTCCCGCCTCACCCGTTACCTCTCCACTCACTCCCTCCTAGACCCTTCACAGTCCGGCTTCCGACCCCTACATTCGACTGAAACTGCACTCATCAAAGTGACCAATGACCTTCTGACAGCAAAACGTAACGGCGACCACTCTCTGCTCATTCTACTCGACCTTTCTGCAGCTTTCGACACGGTTGACCACCGTCTCCTACTGTCCAGGCTCCACTCTCTAGGTATTAAGGACACTGTTCTCTCCTGGTTCTCCTCCTATCTTTCTGACCGCTCCTTCAGTGTTTCGTTCTCTGGCTCCACTTCATCTCCTCTCCCTCTCACTGTCGGTGTACCCCAGGGCTCAGTCCTTGGCCCCCTTCTCTTCTCTCTCTACACCGCCCCAATTGGACAGACCATCAGCAGATTTGGCTTTCAGTACCATCTTTATGCTGATGACACACAATTATACACGTCATCCCCCGACCTTACCCCCGCTGTACTACAGAACGCCACCGACTGTCTGTCCGCAGTCTCCAACATCATGTCTGCTCTCTATTTGAAACTCAACCTCTCCAAAACTGAACTTCTTCTGCTCCCGCTGTCTACTAACCTCCCTAAATCTGACATTTCCCTCTCAGTGGGCGGCACCATAATAACACCCCGGCAGCAGGCTCGCTGTCTGGGTGTTATGTTTGATACCAATCTCTCCTTCACCTCCCATATACAATCTCTTGCCCGCTCTTGCCGCCTACACCTAAAGAACATCTCTAGAATCCGCCCTTTTCTCACCATGGAAACAACAAAAACCCTCACTGTAGCATTGATCCACTCCCGCCTGGACTACTGTAACGCTCTTTTACTTGGCCTCCCCATTACTCGACTATCCCCTCTCCAGTCCATCCTTAATGCAGCAGCCAGGGTTATCCATCTGGCTAATCGGTACTCGGACGCGTCCGCTCTTCGCCAGGCCTTACACTGGCTGCCCATTCATTATAGGATCCAATTCAAAGTACTTGTTCTCACCCACAAAGCTCTCCACACTGCAGCACCCCCCTACATCTCCTCCCTCATTTCTATCTATCGGCCTAACCGACTGCTGCGCTCTGCAAACGACTTTCGACTAACCTCTGCACTAATCCGTACCTCCCACTCCCGACTCCAAGACTTCTCCCGCGCTGCGCCAATCCTCTGGAATGCTCTACCCCAAGAAATTAGGACTATCCACAATTTGCATGGTTTCAGGCGCTCCCTCAAAACACATCTGTTCAGAGCGGCCTATCACATTCACTAATCAAAGTCATTCTATGTGTAAGTGTGTGTGTGTGTGTAGCCCATTCACTATCTCCATCCATCCCTCACTCCCTTAAGATGGCTGGACCATCATTGTAAATGCACCATTGTATATACACACCTGTATTTTGTATCTCCCCCACCTCATTGTAGATTGTAAGCTCTCACGAGCAGGGCCGTCTTATTTTGCTTTAATTACTGTATTGTTAACGTTGTTACTTATGACTTGTGTTTTGAAACTGTTAAACTGTAAAGCGCTGCGGAATATGATGGCGCTATATAAATAAAGATTATTATTATTATTACCAGAATTGGGGTGAGGGGACCATGCATTCCAGGATTGGGGGTGAGAGGACCATGCATTACAGGATAGGGGAGGTGAGGGGATCATGCATACCAGGATTGGGGGGTGAGGGTACCATGCATTCCAGGATTGGGGGGGTGAGAGGACCATGCATTCCAGGATTGGGGGGTGAGGGGACCATGCATTCCAGGATTGGGGTGAGGGGGCCATGCATACCAGGATTGGGGGGTGAGGGGACCATGCATTCCAAGATTGGGGAGTGAGAAGACCATGCATACCAGGATAGGGGGGTGAGAGAACCATGCATCTTAGGATTGGGGGTGAGAGGACCATGCATCTTAGGATTGGGGGTGAGGGGATCATGCATATCAGGATTGGGGGTGAGGGGACCATGCATATCAGGATTGGGGTGAGGGGACCATGCATACCACGATGGGGGGTGAGAGGACCATGCATACCAGGAATGGGTGGTGAGGGGACCATGCACACCAGGATTGCGGGGTGAGGGGACCATGCATTCCAGGATTGGGGGATGAGGGGACCATGCACACAAGGATTGGGGGGTGAAGGGACCATGCATTCCAGGATTGGGGGTGAGGGGACCATGAATATCAGGATGGGGGGTGAGGGGACCATGCATTCCAGGATTGGGGGAGTGAACCATGCATACCATGATTGGGGGTGAGGGGACCATGCATTCCACGATTGGGGGAGGGGACCATGCATACCAGGATTGGGGGTTGAGGGGACCATGCATACCAGGATTGGGGGATGATGGCACCATGCATACTGGGATTGGGGGGTGAGGGGACCAAGCATTCCAGGATTGGGGGGGAGGGGACCATGCATACCAGGTTTGGGGGATGAGGGCACCATGCATACCGGGATTGGGGGGTGAGGGGACCATGCATTCCAGGATTGGGGGGGAGGCAACCATGCATACCAGGATTGGGGGGTGAGGGGACCATGCAATCAAGGATTGGGGAGGGGACCATGCATACCAGGATTGGGGGTGAGAGGACCATGCATACCAGGAATGGGTGGTGAGGGGACCATGCACACCAGGATTGCGGGGTGAGGGGACCATGCATTCCAGGATTGGGGGATGAGGGGACCATGCACACAAGGATTGGGGGGTGAAGGGACCATGCATTCCAGGATTGGGGGTGAGGGGACCATGAATATCAGGATGGGGGGGGTGAGGGGACCATGCATTCCAGGATTGGGGGAGTGAACCATGCATACCATGATTGGGGGTGAGGGGACCATGCATTCCACGATTGGGGGAGGGGACCATGCATACCAGGATTGGGGGGTTGAGGGGACCATGCATACCAGGATTGGGGGATGATGGCACCATGCATACTGGGATTGGGGGGTGAGGGGACCAAGCATTCCAGGATTGGGGGGTTGAGGGGACCATGCATACCAGGATTGGGGGATGATGGCACCATGCATACTGGGATTGGGGGGTGAGGGGACCAAGCATTCCAGGATTGGGGGGGAGGGGACCATGCATACCAGGTTTGGGGGATGAGGGCACCATGCATACCGGGATTGGGGGGTGAGGGGACCATGCATTCCAGGATTGGGGGGGAGCAACCATGCATACCAGGATTGGGGGTGAGGGGACCATGCAATCAAGGATTGGGGAGGGGACCATGCATACCAGGATTGGGGGTGAGAGGACCATGCATACCAGGAATGGGTGGTGAGGGGACCATGCACACCAGGATTGCGGGGTGAGGGGACCATGCATTCCAGGATTGGGGGATGAGGGGACCATGCACACAAGGATTGGGGGGTGAAGGGACCATGCATTCCAGGATTGGGGGTGAGGGGACCATGAATATCAGGATGGGGGGGTGAGGGGACCATGCATTCCAGGATTGGGGGAGTGAACCATGCATACCATGATTGGGGGGTGAGGGGACCATGCATTCCACGATTGGGGGAGGGGACCATGCATACCAGGATTGGGGGTTGAGGGGACCATGCATACCAGGATTGGGGGATGATGGCACCATGCATACTGGGATTGGGGGGTGAGGGGACCAAGCATTCCAGGATTGGGGGGGAGGGGACCATGCATACCAGGTTTGGGGGATGAGGGCACCATGCATACCGGGATTGGGGGGTGAGGGGACCATGCATTCCAGGATTGGGGGGGAGGCAACCATGCATACCAGGATTGGGGGGTGAGGGGACCATGCAATCAAGGATTGGGGAGGGGACCATGCATACCAGGATTGGGGGTGAGAGGACCATGCATACCAGGAATGGTGGTGAGGGGACCATGCACACCAGGATTGCGGGGTGAGGGGACCATGCATTCCAGGATTGGGGGATGAGGGGACCATGCACACAAGGATTGGGGGGTGAAGGGACCATGCATTCCAGGATTGGGGGTGAGGGGACCATGAATATCAGGATGGGGGGGTGAGGGGACCATGCATTCCAGGATTGGGGGAGTGAACCATGCATACCATGATTGGGGGGTGAGGGGACCATGCATTCCACGATTGGGGAGGGGACCATGCATACCAGGATTGGGGGGTTGAGGGGACCATGCATACCAGGATTGGGGGATGATGGCACCATGCATACTGGGATTGGGGGGTGAGGGGACCAAGCATTCCAGGATTGGGGGGGAGGGGACCATGCATACCAGGTTTGGGGGATGAGGGCACCATGCATACCGGGATTGGGGGGTGAGGGGACCATGCATTCCAGGATTGGGGGGGAGGCAACCATGCATACCAAGATTGGGGGGTGAGGGGACCATGCAATCAAGGATTGGGGAGGGGACCATGCATACCAGGATTGGGGGTGAGAGGACCATGCACACCAGGCTTGGAGAGTGAGGGAACCATGAATACCAGGATATGGATGAGCAGGTACCATGCATACCAGGATAGGGATGAGGGGGTACCATGCACACCAGGATTGGGGTGAGGGGACCATGTATACCAGGAGGAGGAATGGGGTGCCATGCATACCAGGATTGGGTAGGGGTGAGGGGACCATGCATACCAGGATAGGAGGGGGCAGCACATACCAGGATGGGAGACCATATACCAATAAAAATGCTTACCACCCGGGTGTAGAACGGGTTCATAGCTAGTATATATATATATATACACACAATACCAAGCCTGAGGTTTAGTAATGAACAGGTGTCAGCCATATACTCTCATTAATAAAACAGTACATAAAGAGTTAAATAACGACACACACACCAGACTATGTAGGAGCATAAACATAATTAACCTACATATGCTGTAACAAAACAGCAACTGTCAGAAATCTGCGTGAGATGCAACATGCTTATTTTTAAAAAAAAAAATTTAAAAAAATTGCGTGGGCTCCCGCATAATTTTCATAACCAGCAGAGGGAAAGCCTACGGCTGAGGGCTGATGTTATATTTCTGGGAAAGAGCCAATAGCCATAAAGGTTCCCAGGCTGTTAATATCAGCTCACAGATGTTTGCTTAGCCTTTACCCCAGAAAAAAGTGACATGGGGTCCACCTATAAAGTTCGAACCAGCAAAGGCTAGGAAGACAGCTGCGGGCTGATATTAATAGCCAGGGAAGGGGCCATGTATATTAGCACCCCACAGGCTAAAAACATCAGCTTTCAGCCGCCCCAGAAATGGCGCATCTTACAGATGCACCAATTCTGGCACTTAGCCTCGCTCTTCCCACTTGTCCTGTAGCGGTGGAAAGTGGGGTTCATATTTGTGTTGTTGATGTCACCTTTGTATTGTCAGGTGACATCAAGCCCATAAGTTAGTAATATTAGAGTCTATTAGACCCCTCTCCATTACTAATCCTATAGTTAAATGGTAAATAAAGACACAGCCAGAATAAAGTCCTTTATTTGAAATATTCACAGTCTCCTTTATTATATCTAAAGTAACCATACTTACTGAACGCCTCATCCCCTATGCAGTCGTCTCCTGCAAACAATCAAAAAATAATAAATCAATATATAATACTATCCTGTCCGACGTAGTCCATTTAATACCAAGTGTCCCACCGCGATCTCACGTATAGAACAGTCACATCGGGAGATTCGACTGCTCTACCCGGCCGCACACAATACACTGACAGGAGGTAATCGTTCCGCAGTGTATCAGTGCGCTGCCGTGAGAGTTCACCGGAGTTTATCAGCTCCGCTGCTCTTACTTACGGCACTACCGCTGTTTGAGAAGTGGTGCCGTAAGTGAGAGCACCGGAGCTGATCAGCTGATGTACTCCGGTGAACTCTCACGGTGGCTCAGTTAGCTGATTACCTCCTGTCAGTGTATCGCTGGTGGCCGGGTGACATCAACGTGGGACACTCGGTATTAAATGGACTATGGTGGACAGGGAGTATATGTTGGTTTATTGTTTTAGATTGCTTGCAGGAGACATAGGCGTCGGGGATTAGGTGTTCGGTGAGTATGTATATTGTATGTCATTGTTTCACTGTTTTGATTTTTTTTTACAATTGAACTCAGGCCCCGGATGAGACTATTCTCCCATCACTGGCTGCTGTCTGTGTTATATGTGACAGCAGACATAGCGGATGGGAGTAGTAGTCCCATCAGACAACGCCTATGTACAATCACTATGGGCTGTTCGTCGCATGGGTACACACACACACAGACACCTGCAGACAGATGCAGACAACCGCAAGCAGACACACAGACTCCCACAGACAGACGCAGATACCAGCAGACAGACACACAGACACCCCAGACAAATGCAGACAGACACACACAGACAGACACAGACACACACAGACACCCACAGACAGACACAAACACGCACATATTCTCCGCTCACACATATTCTTTGCCCACACACTCTTCCTCCTTCTGACATAATTTCCTTTGACAATTCTGCAGCATTTTTGGCAGCAAATATGCAAACCTTTTTACACCTGTGTTTTTGCTGCAGATTTGACTGACTCAATTGAAGTCAATGAGTCAAAAACGCTACAGAAACGCAAAAAGAATTGACATGCTGCAGAAAATACAATGCCACAATTACGGATGGAAGTTTAAGGATCATGTGCACAACACTTCAGGATTGTCATTGCATTACCTTGCTTTAGTATTCCATTGCGTTTTTGGAGTATTTCTGCACGTAAAAAACGCTGCGAAACGCATCAAAAATGCATCGTGTGCACATAGTCTTATGGATGCTGCAATTTTTTTTACTTTGGCTCAGTAATTAGCACTGTTGCTTTGCAGCACACTGCTCAGTGTCTCTGCTGGATAGCAGGCTGTATGGTCACATTATGCAACCATGCAACCTACTATCTAGATCTAGCAGAGCTAGACTCATCGTGAGTAGAGTTGAGCGATACTTTCCGATATCCAAAAGTATCGGCATCGGAATGGTATCGCCGATACCCAAAAAATATCGGCGATACCCGATACCGATACCGGAAGTCCAATGTAAGTCTATGGGAACAAAATATCGAAATAAAAAAAACCCCATTCTTGCCTTGTAGGTTAATTGTACATGAAGGAAAACAACAAAGAGTAATGTAGAATGTATTGGGGGAGGTTGAGGAGACATTAAAGGCATAGATGTTTAACCCAATCCAATGGAATAGCATTAATTTTTTTTTTTTAGGAAATACGTTCGGATTGACGAAGAAATTCACAATGTTGTTAACCTTTTTTCTATTTTGTCAAATATGTCTGTTTCACAACTTCCATGGTCTTCACCTTTTTAACTTTTCACACACTTTCTCCTTCATAATCTTCAGCAGCATCATCTTTCTCATCAAATTATTCTTCATCTTCACCTTCTTAATCTTCTAAAACTTCTTGCTATTCATCTTTTTGTTAACATTACTTATATTGTTCTTATTAAACAGTTATTATTCTTCATATTCTACTTCTTCATCTTCTTCCTATTCATCCTTTTCATCATATTCTTATTTGTGACAGACATTCCTGTACTTGTAATCTGTAAAACTCTGAATTTTCATCCTTCCGTTCTTGCTGTCACGAAAGATTTTAATTACAACAGTATTTGTCCGCGTTCAGTTTAGCCTGCAGCAGCATCAGGCATTTTCCAGGGGCACCACGAGGAGGAACTGACTCACCCCCATACACTGCTTAGTCTTCTTCTGCTTAGAATTTAGAGCATATATTTTGCTCTTCATTTTGGTCTTATACTTAATGTTCTTCTGCTTTTTGATCTTCTGCTTATTGTTCTTCTGTCTCTTGTTCTGTATCTTGTAGTTTGTCTTAACCTTCTTTGTCCTGTTGGTGATGGTACAAAAGCCAATGGAAGTAACGAGGACCAGCTGACTGTGCTGGAACCCAGAGGGTCAGCAGAAGGAAAAGAGCCAATGGCACAACCGAGGACCAGCTGACGTTACTGGGACACGGTTACTAAGCAGGAGGTACCTGTGCTCCAAAGCACTACCAAGGACCAGCAGACGTTGCTGGAACTCGGATACCGACATGGAGGCACCTAGGCCAAAGGCACTGCGGAGAACCAGCTGACGGTACTGGAACCCGGTTGGGTAGCAGAAGGTACAAGAGCCAATGAAAGTAACGAGGACCAGCTGACTGTGCTGGAACCCGGAGGGTCAGCAGAAGGAAAAGAGCCAATGGCACAACCGAGGACCAGCTGACGTTACTGGGACACGGTTACTAAGCAGGAGGTACCTGTGCTCCAAAGCACTACCAAGGACCAGCAGACGTTGCTGGAACTCGGATACCGACATGGAGGCACCTAGGCCAAAGGCACTGCGGAGAACCAGCTGACGGTACTGGAACCCGGATGGGTAGCAGAAGGTACAAGAGCCAATGAAAGTAACGAGGACCAGCTGACTGTGCTGGAACCCGGAGGGTCAGCAGAAGGAAAAGAGCCAATGGCACAACCGAGGACCAGCTGACGTTACTGGGACACGGTTACTAAGCAGGAGGTACCTGTGCTCCAAAGCACTACCAAGGACCAGCAGACGTTGCTGGAACTCGGATACCGACATGGAGGCACCTAGGCCAAAGGCACTGCGGAGAACCAGCTGACGGTACTGGAACCCGGATGGGTAGCAGAAGGTACCCATGGAAATTAAAGTTGAGGCAGCAGGACTGTTTGCCATTCACACAGCAGGGGAACAGCTGACATTACTGAACCCCAGTAACACAGGAGCAAGTGTAGACTGTGCTAACAGCACTTCCGAGAAACAACTGGCGGTGTTGTAACCCAGGGATGAGAAGAGAACATGGTGGAGGCAGCAGGACTGTTTGCCGTTCACACAGCAGGGGAACAGCTGACATTACTGAACCCCAGTAACACAGGAGCAAGTGTAGACTGTGTTAACAGCACTTCTGAGAAACAACTGGCGGTGTTGTAGCCCAGGGATGAGAAGAGAACATGGTGGAGGCAGCAGGACTGTTTGCCGTTCACACAGCAGGGGAACAGCTGACATTACTGAACCCCAGTAACACAGGAGCAAGTGTAGACTGTGCTAACAGCACTTCTGAGAAACAACTGGCAGTGTTGTAACCCAGGGATGAGAAGAGAACATGGTGGAGGCAGCAGGACTGTTTGCCGTTCACACAGCAGGGGAACAGCTGACATTACTGAACCCCAGTAACACAGGAGCAAGTGTAGACTGTGCTAACAGCACTTCTGAGAAACAACTGGCGGTGTTGTAACCCAGGGATGAGAAGAGAACATGGTGGAGGCAGCAGGACTTTTTGCCGTTCACACAGCAGGGGAACAGCTGACATTACTGAACCCCAGTAACACGGGAGCAAGTGTAGACTGTGCTAACAGCACTTCTGAGAAACAACTGGCGGTGTTGTAACCCAGGGATGAGAAGAGAACATGGTGGAGGCAGCAGGACTGTTTGCCGTTCACACAGCAGGGGAACAGCTGACATTACTGAACCCCAGTAACACAGGAGCAAGTGTAGACTGTGCTAACAGCACTTCCGAGAAACAACTGGCGGTGTTGTAACCCAGGGATGAGAAGAGAACATGGTGGAGGCAGCAGGACTGTTTGCCGTTCACACAGCAGGGAACAGCTGACATTACTGAACCCAGTAACACAGGAGCAAGTGTAGACTGTGCTAACAGCACTTCCGAGAAACAACTGGCGGTGTTGTAACCCAGGGATGAGAAGAGAACATGGTGGAGGCAGCAGGACTGTTTGCTGTTCACACAGCAGGGAACAGCTGACATTACTGAACCCCAGTAACACAGGAGCAAGTGTAGACTGTGCTAACAGCACTTCTGAGAAACAACTGGCGGTGATGTAGCCCAGGGATGAGAAGAGAACATGGTGGAGGCAGCAGGACTGTTTGCCGTTCACACAGCAGGGGAACAGCTGACATTACTGAACCCCAGTAACACAGGAGCAAGTGTAGACTGTGCTAACAGCACTTCTGAGAAACAACTGGCGGTGTTGTAACCCAGGGATGAGAAGAGAACATGGTGGAGGCAGCAGGACTGTTTGCCGTTCACACAGCAGGGGAACAGCTGACATTACTGAACCCCAGTAACACAGGAGCAAGTGTAGACTGTGCTAACAGCACTTCCGAGAAACAACTGGCGGTGTTGTAACCCAGGATGAGAAGAGAACATGGTGGAGGCAGCAGGACTTTTTGCCGTTCACACAGCAGGGGAACAGCTGACATTACTGAACCCCAGTAACACAGGAGCAAGTGTAGACTGTGCTAACAGCACTTCTGAGAAACAACTGGCGGTGTTGTAACCCAGGGATGAGAAGAGAACATGGTGGAGGCAGCAGGACTGTTTGCCGTTCACACAGCAGGGGAACAGCTGACATTACTGAACCCCAGTAACACAGGAGCAAGTGTAGACTGTGCTAACAGCACTTCCGAGAAACAACTGGCGGTGTTGTAACCCAGGGATGAGAAGAGAACATGGTGGAGGCAGCAGGACTGTTTGCCGTTCACACAGCAGGGGAACAGCTGACATTACTGAACCCCAGTAACACAGGAGCAAGTGTAGACTGTGCTAACAGCACTTCCGAGAAACAACTGGCGGTGTTGTAACCCAGGGATGAGAAGAGAACATGGTGGAGGCAGCAGGACTGTTTGCCGTTCACACAGCAGGGGAACAGCTGACATTACTGAACCCCAGTAACACAGGAGCAAGTGTAGACTGTGCTAACAGCACTTCCGAGAAACAACTGGCGGTGTTGTAACCCAGGGATGAGAAGAGAACATGGTGGAGGCAGCAGGACTGTTTGCCGTTCACACAGCAGGGGAACAGCTGACATTACTGAACCCCAGTAACACAGGAGCAAGTGTAGACTGTGCTAACAGCACTTCTGAGAAACAACTGGCGGTGTTGTAACCCAGGGTCAAGGAGGGTGTAGGCATAAATATTGAGTTATTGCCTTGTTACGTGGCCATTGCAAATGTATGTACTTCAAACAAGAATAAATGAAGTTTTACTACGACAATAAAATGATGAATTTCAATTACAAGAATAGAAAAATATTTATACTTGACAGTCCTCTGTGGTTGATAACGTTTAATGGCTAACTGAAAATATGGTAACAAATTCAAAGCTTTCGAGACTACTCAGGTGTCTTCATCAGGCTAAGAGTAAAGCCAAAAATGAAGAATCACATATTTCTACACACAACAGGACACAGGAATAGCTAAGACAAGTGAGGGAGGGACAAGTGAGGGGAGACCGGCAACAAAAAGGAGAACAAGGATGAATTATCAGCGCCACACAATCAGAGATAAATTAATGAATTTACCTGTGGCAAAAGACTTTTGTATGCCCGGTCATAGCATGATGGATATGGAATTACTGGTATTAAAATATAACTTCAAATATGAGAAACGTACAAAGGTTTCAGAATATAAGCTCATCATGACCTTTGACACTGTTAGTGATGAAATGAATAGATCACATGGATTTATGTCATTCTATATCAATTAAGGAATCTGCGTCTATGCCCTTCCAGGGTCATGAAAACCCAAAAAAAAAAGCCAATGAGAGGGCAATCAAACTTTATATCCTTATGTAGGAACTGTTCCAATATTTATGTTCATCCCTGTGAGATAATGACAGTTCTGATACACGTCACTTACTTGTCTTACCTATTGCACTATTCCTGTGTCCTGTTGTGTATAGAAATATGTGATGCTTAATTTTTTTATTTAGTCTTTGCCTGATGAAGAGACGTGAGTAGCCTTGAAAGCTTGCAATTTGTTTCCATCTTTTCAGTTATCCATTAAAAGGTATCAACCACTGCTGACTCTGAAGTCTAAATATTTTTCTATCTACTGGCTAACACGGTACAAAGATACACATGTTTTCTAATTTCAAGAAGGAAAAATAAAGAAAATACAAATATAAACGCATATATGCACATGCCAAAAAAAAAATGGACCAACGCAACACCCAAAAAATTGGTAACAAAATATAGTGTTGTAAATGTAAGAATAAAAGTCCATTTTTTTTATTATGAATAATGCTTAAGGAACGCTATGTTAAACCATAACATAGTGAAGACAATGGATTTTGTAATAGTCACTCATCATCATCATCGCAAATTTTATGTGACAGTCACAGACATTTCAATTATTTAAGTTCATAAAATCGTAACTTTCTATAGCATGTATGACATGTCCAGCATGGACTCATCAATGTGATGATTGATGACACAATAATGTACGATAAAAAATAACCATTTAAAAAAACATTAGGCATTGTTTGTCACAATTTAAGTGTGTGCCTGCAAGTGTAGGTGAAACAAAGGCTACGGATAGCAAAGGTATATTCTATGTCTGTATCAGACAGTGGACAGCCTCTGATGGGTAATGCCGATGTTATACTGTACGTCAATAAAGTCTGTGGCTGAAATCATGCATTTTTTGCTTGTAGAGTGTTGAAGAGGGTAAAAGAATGTCTGGTTGCGCAAAGCTTTATCCAACAACACTACCTTCCTACTGTCACGCGTAGGGTAGGGTAGCGTGTGGCAATTAGCTGACTATAAAATGTGAGGTTAGGCTGCGTTCTTGCGCACTAGGGACGCAAAAAAAAATACAGCAGTAATAATTTAATGTGTAATACTCCACCTATGACAAACAAAAAAATTACGTTCCCTCTTTAACAATGTACAAGACTAACAAGCCTAATGGTTCACGCTGACTTAATTGAGATACAGTATTACATCAACATTGTCCATGAGTAACTATGCACTGTGAATGTGATACCTATATACCAGTATTAATTTATATCTCTTGTGGTTGTTTCAACAGCACTTGCAGGTATAACAACCTATTGTCAGTATGCATGATGCACTTTCTAGATGTAATAATTTATTATTGGACATTATTACCATGTTTACATGCTGGCCATTTCATATATGGTGTTTGAAGTTACAGTTGGCATCAGTATGTGTATTTTATAATGTCTGTCATAAATAAAACTCGTGATGATGATGATGAGGATTTAATGATTCGTACATCCATTGACTGCATTATCTTACAGGTACAGATAAAGTTCCTTAAAAAGCATTAATTCATAAGTATGAAATGTACTTTTATGCATTAATTTCAAAATGTGAAGAGTAGACTATGTTTTATTTTTTGTTACCATTTCTAATAGACATGTGCAGATATGCGCTGTGATGACAAATTATTATTTGTCCATATTTGTCATTAAAATTTATCATTCTAGGCCTGCAAAACTTCACAATTTCATGTTTTCAGCATAACAAGCAGGGTGACGGCTCTTCCCTATTTGGAGCATGTTGGTCATGTGTTTTTCTGTCCATGTGTCGGGAACAGGAGACTTCTTGCCGTTGACACAGCAGGGGAACAGCTGGCGTTACTGAACCCCACTAACAGTAGAGCTTGTGTTTTGTTCTGTGGACACGACACTTCTGAGCAGCAACTGGCAGTGTTGGAGCCCAGGGAGTAGAGTTCAGGTGGTAGAAAGATGAACATAACAGGAGACATGGATAACGTTGCGAACCAGTTATTTAATCTGAAAACGGACAGACAAATTCTGGCGAGATCCATGCCTTGTTCATTTTCAGAAAAGTAAGCCGGTCTACATTATCGGAGGATAGTCGCATGCGACGGTCTGTTAGTACACCACCTGCAGCACTAAAGACGCGCTCCGATAATACACTGGCAGCAGGGCAAGTCAGCACCTCCAATGCATACTGGCTAAGCTCTGGCCATGTATCCAGCTTAGAGACCCAAAACTTGAATGGGGAAGAGCCATCTGGGAGTACACTGAGAGGCAAAGCCAAGTAGTCTGTCACCATCTGACGGATACGTTGCCTCCCGCTGACTGGAGCCCTCTCGGATGGTGTAGACATTTGTGGCGCTGCCACAAAACTTTGCCACATTTTTAACATACTGGTCTTTCCCTGTGCAGAGGCACTGCGTGTGCTTCCTCTTGTTGCAGAGCTCTCTACACTGCCTCGATGCACAGAGCTGCTTTGTAAAGCAGTAGCAGCAGCAGTGCTCTCGGCAGTAAGGTAGAACATTAGGGATTGCACCAGTGTGTCTTGGTACTCCCGCATTTTACGCTCCCGGTTCAACGGTGTGATGAGGCTTTTGACGTTGTCCCGGTAGCGAGGGTCTAGGAGGGTGTACACCCAATAATCAGACGTCGTGAGAATGTGGGCGATGCGGCGGTCGTTTCTTAGGCACTGCAGCATGAAATCAACCATGTGCTGCAGACTCCCAACTGGCAAAGAAACGCTGTCCTCTGCAAGAGGCGTCATCTCTGCCTGCTCTGCATCACCCCACCCTCGCTCTACATACTGACTAGAGCGTTGTGTACCTCCCTCTGGAGCGATGTCTTCCTCCTCCATTGACTCCTCCTCCTCATCCTCCTCACAAAGTGAGCCCTGCCCAGCCCTTTGTGAGGAACCACGTTGCGCTGACTTTCCAGAAGGTGATGGAATTTGTGACTCCTCATCCTCCACCTCTTCCAAAACCTCATCCCTTATTGCTTGCAGTGTTTTTTGAAGCAGGCAGATAAGGGGGACAGTCAGGCTGACTAGTGCATCATCTACACTCGCCATCCGCCTTGACTCATCAAACGCACGCAAAACGTGGCACATGTCCTTCATAGTGGCCCACTCATTAATGGTGAAGTGTGGACGGCGCAAATTGCGTGTTGCTTGCGCCTGATGCAGCTGATACTCCATTACTGCTGGCTGCTGCTCACACAACCGCTCCAACTAGTGTTGAGCATTCCGATACCGCAAGTATCGGGTATCGGCCGATATTCGCGTTATCGGAATTCCGATACTTAATTCCGATACTTTTTCCATATCGTATACCGGAATCGGAAGTTCCCATAATTCTTTGAGAGGCAATGTGATTTTAGTCAGCCAATGAGGAATCCTACGAAGTGTGGGCACATCCTGTAATGATGCGGTCATCTTAACTAATGGCATGGCTGTGATTGGCTGCTGAAATGATGTCAGAATGCACTATAAAAGGCGCCGCAGCCATTTTAGCGTCACTGTGCTGTGAACTCAGTTAGGGACAGAACGCTGCTGTGCTGACTCTGAGGGACAGTTAGATATTGCGATTTTGTGTACTACTGTGCTTGAGGCAGGCTAGTTTACCAACCGCTGTGTAAAGCTTCATTTTGCCAGTGTTGTTTTAACAGCTCTGTGCAAGGTGTGTGTGTGACAGTGCAGGTGACGCTGCAGTTTGCTCTGCATCCACCGCTGTTTGTAGGCATCTGCACGTGTCACTTTTTTTTTTTTTTATTTAGTGGAATTGGTGCAGCTCCATTATATTAGAAAAAAATCAAATCTATTAGTGTGACGTGCTTCCATCCGTATACAATACATTGGTTGCAAACACTATAGAAGTACAGAAAGGAGCTTTTCACAGATTGTGGACAGTTGTGTTTCAGTGTTCACTTCAGTCTGTGTTTTTTACTTTTTTGAGTGCAGATCACGCTCCAGTTACATGTTCAAGCACTGCTGCTTGTACTCTGCTGAGCGTGTCTCAGTGGCTCATCCTTTTCATTTATCTCCAATTGGTTCTGCTACATTCCATTTAAAATAAATCTAATCTATTAGTGTGACGCGCTTCCATCCGTATACAATACATTGGTTGCAAACACTATAGAAGTACAGAAAGGAGCTTTTCACAGATTGTGGACAGTTGTGTTTCAGTGTTCACTTCAGTCTGTGTTTTTTACTTTTTTTAGTGCAGATCACGCTCCAGTTACATGTTCAAGCACTGCTGCTTGTACTCTGCTGAGCGTGTCTCAGTGGCTCATCCTTTTCATTTATCTCCAATTGGTTCTGCTACATTCCATTTAAAATAAATCTAATCTATTAGTGTGACGCGCTTCCATCCGTATACAATACATTGGTTGCAAACACTATAGAAGTACAGAAAGGAGCTTTTCACAGATTGTGGACAGTTGTGTTTCAGTGTTCACTTCAGTCCGTGTTTTTTACTTTTTTGAGTGCAGATCACGCTCCAGTTACATGTTCAAGCACTGCTGCTTGTACTCTGCTGAGCGTGTCTCAGTGGCTCATCCTTTTCATTTATCTCCAATTGGTTCTGCTACATTCCATTTAAAATAAATCTAATCTATTAGTGTGACGCGCTTCCATCCGTATACAATACATTGGTTGCAAACAATATAGAAGTACACAAACGGGCCTTTCACAGCTACTGAACATGGGTTTTTAATTTTTAACTAAAATATGTATTTTTTCAAATGACACAAATATAAGTAATGTTGAAGAGGAATAGTCCTACATCCATTGTTTGCACAATATTACAGGTGTACATCATGTCCCTTAATCAACAATGTATTATTATATTTACTTGTATGCTTTTATTTAAAAGCCAAGAACACAGAAGGATAACCTTCGCACTGCAGCTGTTGTCAAAGTTCAACCCACATTATGCACTTCCAACATTGCAGCATTTGAGGCATGATGTGAGTTGGATTGGTCAAAGTTATGGAGTGAGAAGGTTCACCATCAGTACCCTATAGCATAAGTATGCTTTTGTGTTAGCATTTGTGTTAGACATGTGGATATCTGCCATAATATGTCACAATTATTTAGTTACAGATTTGTTACCAACACTAATCATTGAATGGTTTTAAATTTGACGTTTCACTTGTTTACAGCTTAGAAATAAGGGTGTAGACTGATATCTATGTGTAGCACTAGCCACTTTAACATGTCATGTTTTTTTAAACATGTGTAGCTAGGTAGCAGTAATTTTTGCCGGACACACAGCAGGGGAACAGCAGGCGTTACTGAACCCCACTATCACTATAGCTTGTGTATTGGTCTGTGGACACGACACTTCTGAGCAGCAACTGGCAGTGTTGTAGCCCAGGGAGTATAGCTCAGGTGGTAGAAAGATGAACATAACAGGAGACATGGAAAACGTTGTCAACCAGTTAGTTAATCTGAAACCGGACAGGCAAATTCAGGCGAGATCCATGCCTAGTTCATTTTCAGAAAAGTAAGCCGTTCTACATTATCGTAGGATAGTCGCATGCAACGGTCTGTTAGTACACCACCTGCAGCAGTAAAGACGCGCTCCGATAATACACTGCCAGCAGATCAAGCCAGCACCTCCAATGCATACTGGCTAAGCTCTGGCCATGTATCCAGCTTAGAGACACAAAACTTGAATGGGGAAGAGCCATCTGGGAGTACACTGAGAGGGCAAGACATGTAGTCTGTCACCATCTTACGGAAATGTTGCCTCCTGCTGACTGGAGCCGTCTCGGATGGTGTAGACATTGGTGGCGCTGCCACAAAACTTCGACACATTTGGAACATACTGTTCTTTCCCTGTGCAGAGGCGCTGCTTGTGCTCCCTCTTGTTGCAGAGCTGTCTCCACTGCCTCGACGCACAGAGCTGCTTTGTAAATCAGTAGCAGCAGCAGTGCTCTCGGCTGGAATGGAGAACATTATGGATTGCACCAGTGTGTCTTGGTACTTCCGCATTATACGCTCCCGTTCAACGGTGTGATGAGGCTTTGTAAGTTGTCCCGGTAGCGAGGGTCTAGGAGGGTGTACACCCAATAATCAGACGTGGTGTGAATGTGTTCGATGCGGCGGTCGTTTCTCAGCCACTGCAGCATGAAATCAACCATGTGCTGCAGACTCCCAACTGGCCAAGAAACGTTGTCCCCTGCAAGAGGCGTCATCTCCGCCTGCTGTGCATCACCCCACCCTTGGTCTACATACTGACTAGAGCATTGTCTACCTCCCTCTGGAGCGATGTCTTCCTCCTCCATTGACTCCTCCTCATCCTCCTCACAAAGTCCTTCAAATACATATAAATTTACAAAATTTAAAACTCAAAATTTAAAAACTTTGTATCATAATTCTGTAACATCAGTTTATGGAAACACAATAGCATTACAAAAGGATAGACAAAAAATGTACATTATGTGCTTTGTAAATACATTAAAAGTTTGTAATGGTTATGAAAATATAGACAGCGACTCTGGAGGTTCAATTGTTGATGCAGCATGGTACTTTGAAAGTCCTCCAGCCCTTTGTGAGGAACCACGTTGCGCTGACTGTCCAGAAGGTGATGGAATTTGTGACTCCTCATCCTCCACCTCTTCCAAAACCTCATGCCTTAGTGCTTGCAGTGTTTTTTGAAGCAGGCAGATAAGGGGGACAGTCAGGCTGACTAGTGCATCATCTGCACTCGCCATCCGCGTTGACTCATCAAACGCACGCAAAACGTGGCAGATATCCTTCATAGAGTTATTCGCCACTCATTACACTGGCAGTGGCTGCCCATTCATTATAGGATCCAATTCTAATTACTGGTTCTCACCAACATAGCTCTCCACAGCGCAGCACCCCCCTACATCTCCTCCCTTATTTATATTTATCGGCCTAACCGACTGCTGCACTCTGCAAACGACCTTCGACTAACCTCTGCACTAATCCGTACCTCCCACTCCCAACTCCAAGACTTCACCCGCGCTGCGCCAATCCTCTGGAATGCTCTACCCCAAGAAATTAGGACTATCCGCAATTTGGATGGTTTCAGGCGCTCCCTCAAAACACATTTGTTCACAGTGGCCTATCACATTCACTAATCAAAGTCATTCTATGTGTAATTCTGTGTGTGTAGCCCATTCACTATCTCCATGCATCCCTCACTTCCTTAAAATGGCTGGACCATCATTGTAAAAAAAACCATTGTATATAAACACCTGTACTTTGTATCTCCCACACCTCATTGTAGATTGTAAGCTTTCACCAGCAGGGCGGCTGATTTTGCTTTAATTATTGTATTGTTAACGTTGTTACTTATGACTCGTGTTTTGAAACTGTTAAACTGTAAAGCACTGCGGAATATTATGGCGCTATATAAATAAATAATATTATTATTCTTATTATAGAGGCCCACTCAGTAGTGGTGAAGTGTGAACGCCGCAAATTGCGAGTTGACTGCGCCTGATGCAGCTGATACTCCATTACTGTTGGCTGCTGCTCACACAACCGCTCCAACATATGTAACGAGGAATTCCACCTGGTGGGTACGTCACATATAATGCGATGTTCATGAAGGTGAAATCTGCGTTGCAGAGCTGCAATCAGCGATCTGGCCATGCTGGAACGTCGCAAGTGAGCGCACTCTAGGCGGACCTTGTGCAGCAGTGCATCAAGATCCGGATAGTCCCTCAAAAAACTCTGCACGACCAAGTTGAGCACATATGACAGACATGGTATGTGACTGAGGTTGCCAAGGCCCAGAGCTGACACCAGATTTCGGCCATTGTCACACACTACCAAGCCTGCCTGTAGATTCTCTTCCAAAAACCACACGTCGCTCTCCTGCTTTATGGCATTACAGAGCTCCTGCGCTGTGTGGCTAAGATTCCCCATGGAAATTAATTTCAGGATGGCCTGTTGACATTTGGACACGGCTGTGCTCATATCGGTCGCAACAGGTAAACGTTCACGGGTCCATGTGGAGGTAGACCGTGACGGCTCCTGCAGCGATGATTCTGAGGAACTGGAATAGGAGGAGGAATCAATGTGTACAGACTTGATTCCTGCAATCCTTGGAGTTGGCAGAACACGTACAGCGCCACTCGCAAGATCAGTACCCGGCTGCACAACATTGACCCAATGGGCAGTGAGGGAAAGGTATTGTCCCTGGCCATGGGTGTTAGAACCCTCTTGTTAGGTTTTGTTTCAGTTTGCTGGTCACATGACCTTTTTTCCCTATTTAGTCTGGCTCCGCCCTTCTGGCTTTGCTTGACTTCATTGTATTATCTACTGTTAAGCTAGCCGGTGCTTAGGTGCCTTAATCTGTGAGTTTTGCTTGATGTTAGGATCACAAAGTATTTATTTTTCTGTTTAATTATCCATGCTACAATTTATGTTAGGAGGTGTCCACCTTTTCTCCCAGTCCCTAGATCTTGTAGGGATTACTCCCTCGCAACTATAGGTCTTCGTTCACACTAGATGAGGACTTTAGCGGGTCTGGTCGCAGGATCAGGTTCCCCGTTACATCGTAGGGATTCAGCTTAGTTGTATTGTAGGGACAGAATTCCCTTCTTTCCTTACTGGTTGTAGCAGATCATAACAATGGGTACTGGTCCACGCATCGGTGGTCAGGTGGACCTTGCTACTGAGGGCTTTTAGTAGCGCATGTTTAATTTTTCCCTCAACATGCTTTTGCAGACCAGGGACGGCTTGCCTGCTGAAATGAAATCGGCTTGGCACATTGTATTGTGGGATTGACAATGATATTCATAGTCTGTCTCCACCAGCCTGAATCACAGCATTTCAAGGGACAGGAGTTTTGCAATGCCAGCATTCAGAGCCTGTGCTCGTGCATGGTTTGCGGAGTATGGCCGTCTTTTATCCCATGCCTGTGCTACCGCTGGCTGTTTTGTGGCCTGGGAGTGTGAGGATGACAGGGAACTTGCTGCTGTGTGTGGAATAACAGTTTGTCTCTGGACAACAGTGGCCGAGGTTCTTCCATGGCGATCCTGTGAGGAAGCATAACCAGCTGTGTGTGAGCTCGATGAAGAGGCTTCAACACAACCTGAAGATGTAGGTGCTGCTGTAGGTTGGCCTACATCTCCAGTGTGTCTTTGTAACTCAACTACGTGCTTTGTCCGCACATGTTTCCACATATTTGTGGTATTGAGGTGACTGACACTTTTAGCTATTTTTAATTTTTGATTACACAGCTTGCATTTCACATAGCAAATATCATGTGCAAGTGTGTGAAAAAAGGACCACGCAGTGCAAGTCCTGGGAGCGCACGTTTTGACTTTTGGAAGACAACTGCTCCGAACAGGTGCCAAACTGGAGGCTACAGGCAACCGAGTCTGCAGCCTAACTCTCCCTCCTGTTTGTACCGTTGGGGCAATGTCTTCCTCTATCTTCCTTCTATCACTAACCATTTCTCTAGGCCTCTCCCAGCTTTCAACCAAAGTACTGGTTCTCACCCACAAAGCTCTCCACAGTGCAGCACCCCTCCTACATCTCCTCCCTCATTTCTATCTATCGGCCTAACCGACTGCTGCGCTCTGCAAACGACTTTCGACTAACCTCTGCACTAATACGTACCTCCCACTCCCGACTCCAAGACTTCTCCTGCTCTACGCCAATCCTCTGGAATGCTGTACCCCAAGAAATTAGGACTATCCACAATTTGCATGGTTTTCAGGCGCTCCCTCAAAACACATTTGTTCAGAGCGGCCTATCACATTCACTAATCAAAGTCATTCTATGTATTCTGTGTAAGTGTGTGTGTGTCTCTAGCCCATTCACTATCTCCATCCCTCAGTCCCTTAAGATGGCTGGAACATCATTGTAAATGCACCATTGTATATAAACACCTATACTTTGTATCTCCCCCATCTCATTGTACATTGTAAGCTGTCACGAGCAGGGGCGACTTATTTAGCTTAAATTATTGTATTGTTAACGTTGTTACTTATGACTTGTGTTCTGAAACTGCTAAACTGTAAAGCGCTGCGGAATATGATGGCGCTATATAAATAAATATTATTATTATTCCTCTGAGCTGCTCCCACCACCTTCCTGTTCTTCAGGCCATGTTGGGTATTGGACCTCATCATCTCCACTACCCTCTTCCAACACCTGCTGTTGGGTGGTCTGGCCAGCACCATGCTCAACAGAAACTGGCACCTGGGTCTCATCATCATCATCAGATGCGTTCTGCGATGTGCTGACCATCGGCACTGTCTCACCCGCCTCTTCAGATTCAGAGAGACACAGCTGTTGCGCATCACTGCATACTCCCTCTTCTTCACATTACAGAATGCTGCTTGGCTGGGCCCCTGTTTGCAAGCCAATAGATTCTGAGAACAGAAGCAGACACTCAGCTGCTCCTGTACAGAACTCTCTGACTGCCTGGGCAATTTGCCAGGCGGTGAAGAGACAGATGGTTGCCCAACAGTGCTGTGGTCCTGAGAGGATGTGGAAGCAATTGAAGTCGATGCATTGGCTGAGATCCAAACAACAACGGCTTCAATTTGTTCTTCCCGCAGCAGGGGGGTACTCCGAGCTCCTACAAAAGTGCGCATAAAGGAACGCTCACGGCCCGGGGAAAACTGGTGGATGCTGTGTCACTGGGGGCCGCAGCAGCCACAGAATCACCACGTCCTCTCCCTGAAGAAACTCCACGACCACGTGCCTTACTCCCTGCCTTCTTCATCTTGGTAGATTGATAAAGAAAGTCTGAAAGTTATAAGGCCTAAGTGTGGTTATTCCGCAGAGACTGCAGTGAACACTGCACACAACTGTTCAGTAGGTGTGAAAGGCCCCTTTGTGTACTTCTATAGTGTTTTGCAACCAATGTATTGTATACGGATGGAAGCGCGTCACACTAATAGATTTTATTTATTTGTAATAGAATGGAGCAGCAACAATTAGAGAAAAATTTCAAGGATGTGCCAGTGACACACTCAGCAGACTACAACCAGCAGTGGTTGAAGAACTAACTGGAGCGTGATCTGCACTCCAAAAAGGAAAACCTCAGACTACAGTGAACACTGCACACAACTGTTCACTACCCAACGCGTCTCAGCAGGAAGGCAGTCTGTGCGTCAAAACAAAGGCGCAAGCATACATCCACGTACCCTGTTTATAAAGCTATATAAAAAAAATTATGTAGTAGTGACGCACACTTTATTGAGGTACAGTATTACATCGCCATTCACCATCTGTGGCTATGCAGTCTCATCTATATATACCTTATCTATCCGTTGTCATGCTTGCAAGTCGACAGTCAGGCATAAATAGCAATTTTCACTATGCACTATGCACTTTTTAAAGGTTATGTTTGTTAATAAACATGATTATTGCCACATATTATGAGTATTACATGATGGAAATTGTATAATTTTGTATAAACTGTTTAGTGACATTATTCAGCAAATGTAACATTTTAGTAATGTCACAGATAACTTGTAATGCTGATGATGTTTTGAAGTCAGACATTCATTGTCTATACAATAAAAATGGTGTACATACTGTTACTTATCCATCATTAATGGATTCAGATATGTACTTGTATGCTTTTATGTACAACCGTATAGCAGATTCCTTAACTAATTTATTTTGTGGTTTGCATTGCTGTTCAACATGTTAATGTATGTGTTTATGTTTGTCAATTCTTTATTTATCTAGATATTAGTTTAAATGAAATCATCATCTTATGGTAGTAAAGGTTATCTTTCTCTTGTTTGAAGTATAGACATTTAAAATTGACAGGTAACAAGGAAATTACTTGATCTAGTATTTAAACATCCTCCTTGACCCTGGGCTCCAACACCGCCAGTTGTTGCTCGGAAGTGCTGTTAGCACAGTCAACACTTGCTCCTGTGTTACTGGGGTTCAGTAACGTCAGCTGGTCCTCGGTTGTGCCATTGGCTCTTTTCCTTCTGCTGCCCCTCGGGTTCCAGCACAGTCAGCTGGTCCTCGTTACTTGCATTGGCTCTTGTACCTTCTGCTACCCGCCCGGGGTTTTCCAGTACCGTCAACTGGTTCTCCGCAGTGCCTTTGGCCTAGGTGCCTCCATCTCGGTATCCGAGTTCCAGCAACGTCTGCTGGTCCTTGGTAGTGCTTTGGAGCACAGGTACCTCCTGCTTAGTAACCGTGTCCCAGTAACGTCAGCTGGTCCTCGGTTGTGCCATTGGCTCTTTTCCTTCTGCTGCCCCTCCGGGTTCCAGTACCGTCAACTGGTTCTCCGCAGTGCCTTTGGTCTAGGTGCCTCCATCTCGGTATCCGAGTTCCAGCAACGTCTGCTGGTCCTTGGTAGTGCTTTGGAGCACAGGTACCTCCTGCTTAGTAACCGTGTCCCAGTAACATCAGCTGGTACAAGATTGTGCTACAAATACAAGATACGGAACAAGAGACACAAGAACAATAAGCAGAAGATCTAAAAGCAGAAGAACATGAAGTATAAGACCAAAATGAAGAGCAAAATATATGCTCTAAATTCTAAGCAGAAGAAGACTAAGCAGTGTATGGGGGTGAGTCCGTTCCTCCTCGTGGTGCCCCTGGAAAATGCCTGCTGCTGCAGGCTAAACTGAACACGGACAAATACTGTTGTAATTTAAATCTTTTGTGACAGCAAGAACGGAAGGATGAAAAATTCATACTTTGACAGATTACAAGTACAGGATTCTCTGTCACAAATAAGAATATGATGAAGAAGATGAAGCAGAATATGAATAAGAATAATAGTTTAATAAGAAGAATATGAGTAATGTTAACAAAGATGAATAGCAAGAAGTTTAAGAAGAAGATAAAGAAGGTGAAGATGAAGAATAATTTGATGAAAAAGATGATGCTGCAGAAGATTATGAAGGAGAAAGTGTGTGAAAAGTTAAAAAGGTGAAGATGAAGAGCATGGAAGTTGTGTAATATACATATTTGCCAAAATATAAAAAACGTTAACATTGTCAATTTCTTCGTCAATCCGAACATCTTTAAAAAAAAAAATATTTATGCTATTCCATTTGATTGGGTTAAACATCTATGCCTTTAATGTCTCCTCAACCTTCCCCAATACATTCTACATTACTCTTTCTTGTTTTCTTCATGTACAATTAACCAACAAGGCAAGAATGGGTTTTTTTTAATTTCGATATTTTGTTCCCATAGACTTACATGGGACTTCGTATCGGTATCGGGTATCGCCGATATTTTAGTGATAATCGGCGATACCATTCCGATCCGATACTTTAGGATATCGGAAAGTATCGCTCAACTCTAGCTCCAACATATGTAACGTTGAATTCCACCTGGTGGATACGTCACATATGATGGCGATGTTGCAGGAAGGCGCAATCTGCGTTGCAGAGCTGCAATGCGCGATCTGGCCATGCTGGAACGTCGCAAAGTGAGCGCACTCTAGGCGGACCTTGTGCAGCAGTGCATCAAGATCCGGATAGTCCCTCAAAAAACTCTGCAACACCAAGTTGAGCACATGTGCCAGACATGGTATGTGAGTGAGTTTGCCAAGGCCCAGAGCTGCCACCAGATTTTCGGCCATTGTCACGCACTACCAAGCCTGCTGGAGATTCGCTGGCAAAAACCAACGTCCTCTCCTGCTTGATGGCATTCCAGACCTCCTGCGCTGTGTGGCTTCGATTCCCCATGTAAATTAATTTCAGAACGGCCTGTTGCCGTTTGGCCACGGCTGTGCTCATATTCGGTCGCATCAGGTAAGCGTCCACGGTCCATGTGGGGTAGACCGTGACGGCTCCTGCAGCGATGATTCTGAGGAATGGAGTAGGAGGAGGAGTCAATGTGGACAGACTTAATTCCGGCAATCCTTGGAGTTGGGCAGAACACGTACAGCGCCACTCGCAAGATCTGTACCCGGGCTCCACAACATTCACCAATGGGCAGTGAGTGAAAGGTATCGTCCCTGCCATGGGTACGGTCCACGCATCGGTGGTCAGGTGGACCTTGCTACTGACGGCGTTTTAGTAGCGCATGTTTTAATTTTTGCCTCAACATGCTTTTGCAGACCAGGGACGGCTTGCCTGCTGAAATAAAATGGTGGCTGGGCACATTGTATTGTGGGACTGCCAATGCCATTAATTCACGGAACTGTCATCCTCCACACCTGAATGACAGCATTTCAAGGGACAGGAGTTTTGCAATGCCAGCATTCAGAGCCTGTGCTCGTGGATGGTTTGCCGAGTATGGCCGTCTTTTATCCCATGCCTGTGCTACCGATGGCTGTTTTGTGGCCTGGGTGTGTGAGGATGACAGGGAACTTGCAGCTGTGTGTGGAATAACACTGTGTCTTGGACAACAGTGACAGAGGTTCTTCCATGGCGATCTGTGAGGAAGCCAAACACCTGTGTGTGACTGGAGGAAGAGGCTCCAACACGAGTGAGATGTAGGTGCTGCTGTAGGTTGGCCTACATCTCCAGTGTGTCTTTGTAACTCAACAAAGTGCTTTGACCGCACATGTTTCCACATATTTGTTGTATTAAGGTTACTGACACTTTTACCTCTTTTAATTTTTTGATTACACAGCTTGCATTTGACATAGCAAATATCATCTGCAACTGTATCAAAAAGGACCACGCAGAGCAAGTCCTGGGAGCGCCCGGTTTGGCTGTTTAAGAGAACTGCTCCGAACGGGTGCCAAACTGGGGGCTACAGGCAAGCGGTCTGCAGCCTACCTCTCCTACTGTTTGGACCCTTGGGGCATCTCTTCCTCAGAGCTGCTCCCACCACCTTTCCTGTTTTCCCCACGCCATGTTGGGTCTTGGACCTCATCATCTCCACCACTACCCTCTTCCAACACCTGCTGTTGTTGGGTGGTCTGGCCGCACCATGGCTCAACAGAAATGGCAACTGAGTCTCATATCATCAGATGCGTTCTGCGGTGTGCCCGACCACGGGACTGGCTCACCCGCCTCTTCAGATTCAGAGAGACACAGCTGTTGCGCATCACTGCATACTGCCTCTTCTTCACATTCCAGAATGCTGCTTAGCTGGGCCCCCCGTTTGCAAGCCAACAGATTCTGAGAAAGAAGCAGGACTCAGCTGGCTCCTGTACAGAGCTCTCTGACTGCCTGGGCAATTTGGCAGGCGGTGAAGAGACTGATGGTTGTTCAACAGTGCTGTGGTCCTGAGAGGAGGTGGAAGGTATTGAAGTCGATGCATTGGCTGCCATCCAACCAACAACGGCTTCAATTTGTTCTTGACGCAGCAGGGGGGTACGCTGAGCTCCTACAAAAGTGCGCATAAAGGAACGCTCACGGGGAAAACTGGTGGATGCTGTGTCACTGGGTGCGGCAGCAGCCACAGAATCCCCACGTCCTCTCCCTGCTGCAAATCCACGGCCACGACCACGACCACGTGCCTTACTCACTGACTTCTTCATCTTGGTAGATTGATAAAGAAGTCAGAAAAAATATAAGGCCTAAGTGTGGTTATTCCTCACAGACTACAGTGAACCCTGCAGACAACTGTTCAGTATCTGTTAAAGGCCCTTTGTGTACTTCTATAGTGTTTGCAACCAATGTATTGTATACGGATGGAAGCGCGTCACACTAATAGATTAGATTTTTTTCCACTAAAATGGAGCAGCACCAATTAGAGAAAAATGTGAAGGATGAGGCAGTGACACACGCTCAGCAGACTACAACCGGCAGTGGTTGAAGAACAAACTGGAGCGTAATCTGCACTCACAAAATGAAAAGCTCACAGACTACAGTGAACACTGAAACACAACTGTTCAGTAGCTGTTAAAGGCCCCTTTGTGTACTTCTATAGTGTTTGCAACCAATGTATTGTATACGGATGGAAGCGCGTCACACTAATAGATTAGATTTTTTTCCACTAAAATGGAGCAGCCACAATTAGAGAAAAATGTGAAGGATGAGGCAGTGACACACGCTCAGCAGACTACAACCGGCAGTGGTTGAAGAACAAACTGGAGCGTAATCTGCACTCACAAAATGAAAAGCTCACAGACTACAGTGAACACTGAAACACAACTGTTCAGTAGCTGTTAAAGGCCCCTTTGTGTACTTCTATAGTGTTTGCACCAATGTATTGTATACGGATGGAAGCGCGTCACACTAATAGATTAGATTTTTTTCCACTAAAATGGAGCAGCACCAATTAGAGAAAAATGTGAAGGATGAGGCAGTGACACACGCTCAGCAGACTACAACCGGCAGTGGTTGAAGAACAAACTGGAGCGTAATCTGCACTCACAAAATGAAAGCTCACAGACTACAGTAAACACTGAAACACAACTGTTCAGTAGCTGTTAAAGGCCCCTTTGTGTACTTCTATAGTGTTTGCAACCAATGTATTGTATACGGATGGAAGCGCGTCACACTAATAGATTAGATTTTTTTCCACTAAAATGGAGCAGCACCAATTAGAGAAAAATGTGAAGGATGAGGCAGTGACACACGCTCAGCAGACTATAACCGGCAGTGGTTGAAGAACAAACTGGAGCGTAATCTGCACTCACAAAATGAAAAGCTCACAGACTACAGTGAACACTGAAACACAACTGTTCAGTAGCTGTTAAAGGCCCCTTTGTGTACTTCTATAGTGTTTGCAACCAATGTATTGTATACGGATGGAAGCGCGTCACACTAATAGATTAGATTTTTTTCCACTAAAATGGAGCAGCACCAATTAGAGAAAAATGTGAAGGATGAGGCAGTGACACACGCTCAGCAGACTACAACCGGCAGTGGTTGAAGAACAAACTGGAGCGTAATCTGCACTCACAAAATGAAAAGCTCACAGACTACAGTGAACACTGAAACACAACTGTTCAGTAGCTGTTAAAGGCCCCTTTGTGTACTTCTATAGTGTTTGCAACCAATGTATTGTATACGGATGGAAGCGCGTCACACTAATAGATTAGATTTTTTTCCACTAAAATGGAGCAGCACCAATTAGAGAAAAATGTGAAGGATGAGGCAGTGACACACGCTCAGCAGACTACAACCGGCAGTGGTTGAAGAACTAACTGGAGCGTAATCTGCACTCACAAAATGAAAAGCTCACAGACTACAGTGAACACTGAAACACAACTGTTCAGTAGCTGTCAAAGGCCCCTTTGTGTACTTCTATAGTATTTGCAACCAATGTATTGTATACGGATGGAAGCGCGTCACACTAATAGATTAGATTTTTTTCCACTAAAATGGAGCAGCACCAATTAGAGAAAAATGTGAAGGATGAGGCAGTGACACACACTCAGCAGACTACAACCGGCAGTGGTTGAAGAACTAACTGGAGCGTAATCTGCACTCACAAAATTAAAAGCTCACAGACTACAGTAAACCCTGCAGACAACTGTTCAGTAGCTGTGAAAGGCTCCTTTCTGTACTTCTATAGTGTTTGCAACCATGTATTGTATACGGATGGAAGCACGTCACACTAATAGATTTGATTTTTTTCTAATATAATGGAGCTGCACCCAATTCCACAAAATAAAATAAAAAAAAAAAAGAGTCAGTGACACGTGCAGATGCCTACAAACAGCGGTGGATGCAGAGCAAACTGCAGCGTCACCTGCACTGTCACACACACACCTTGCACAGAGCTGTTAAAACAACACTGGCAAAATGAAGCTTTACACAGCGGTTGGTAAACTAGCCTGCCTCAAGCACAGTAGTACACAAAATCGCAATATCTAACTGTCCCTCAGAGTGAGCAGAGTAGCGTTCTGTCCCTTACTGAGTTCACAGCACAGTGACGCTAAAATGGCAGCGGCGCCTTTTATAGTGCATTCTGACATCATTTCAGCAGCCAATCACAGCCATGCCATTAGTTAAGATGACCGCAGCATTACAGGATGTGCCCACACTTCGTAGGATTCCTCATTGGCTGACTAAAATCACATTGCCTCTCAAAGAATTATGGGAACTTCCGATTCCGGTATACGATATTGAAAAAGTATCGGAATTAAGTATCGGAATTCCGATAACGCGAATATCGGCCGATACCCGATACTTGCGGTATCGGAATGCTCAACACTAATCGTGAGATAAGTGGATTATCATCTTCTATGCGGAAAGGTGAGGAATATTGTTGTTTATTGTATTAATTCTCTTGCAGAAAACAATAGTATCACTGGAATGGGTGATGTCATAAGTATGGTTTAATTAAGATTTATTAAAGTAGTCTGTGTCATTCTTTCAATTAAAAGACTTTATTCTGAGTGTCTATGTTTTTATACAATATGAGTATGGGGTTAGTAATGGGGGTGTCTTATTGACGCCTCCCATTACTAACCTCAGGGCTTGATGTCACCTGACAATACAAAGGTGACATCAACCCCTTAACTATCACCACAGTTGCCACTGATACAGGGCAAGAGGGACAAGTGAGGTTAAGTGCCAGAATTAGCACATCTTATACATGGGCCTTTTGTGGGGCAGCTGAGAGCTGATGTTTTTAGCCTGTAGGAGGCAGTATCCATAGCCTTGTATCCCCTATGCTATTAATATCAGCCCACAGCCATCTGCATAACCTTTGATGGTTATTAATTATAGGGGGACCCTATGTCATTTTTGGGGGGTCCCCCATTTTAATAGCCAGTAAATGCTAAGTATACAGCTGTGAGCTGATATTAATAGCCTGGGAAGCTCCATGGGTATTACCCCATTCCCAGGCTATAAACATCAGCCCCTAGCCATCAGCTTTCCCTCTGCTAGTGAAGAAAATTACACAGGAGCCCATGCCATTTTTTTCAGGAAAATAATCTTTTAATAAATAAACATATGTACAGTGAGATACACACGCACTGTACTAATTGTATATGTCACTGACATCTTTATATCTATCTAATCTATGTGTATATTCTGTATATAATCTATCCATTCTATCCTGTCGGGTCCCGCTGTGATTTTACTGTACACAGCTGATGAATTGCCGGCTTTTCTTCTATCTGTCAAAAATATATATGTGTGTGTGTTATTGACATCTTCAGATCTATCAATTCTATGTGTATATATCTATTCTATCTATTATTTCCTGTTGGGTCTTGCTGTGATATTAGTGCATGCAGCAGATGAATTGCTGGCTTTTCAAAGGAGATCGGTGTGTGAAAATTGTAGCTCACTCACATGGTCCGAGTGCTGTGTGATTTTTTGCACCCATTGACTTCCAATGCAGAATGCAAACCGATTTCCGATTACAATCGCAAAATGCTGCAATTTTTTTCCAGTCCGATCATGATCCAATCCGAGCTGGAAAAAAAAAAAGCTCAGATGAACACACAATGATAGAATAACATTGGTCCGAATGCAATCCAATTTTTAATAGGATTTTAATTGGATTGCATTCGTCCGATTTCATCGCAAGTGGGAATAAGCCCTTACCCTGAAGGGCAAAAACCATGACAAGATGGTCACATGTGAGTCATTGGATTTAGCTGGACTATAATCCCTTACATGGCCTGTAGAGCTGTTATCTACTAGAGATGAGCGAATATGTTCAAAAAACGATCGCCAAACATAAATTCAGCATGAATATGGCACATTCGGATTCATGATCGGAAAGACGAGCACATTTTCATACATTCGTGAAAAATCGGTAACATTCAGTAAAAAAGTGCAGGAAAATATTTGCATTGCCACTAAAGTATTTTGAGCACTTTGGCTAGGATAGTGGTGGTGAATTATGAGCAAGGGGGCACTTGTTTGATAAGGGTGGGGGGTGGGGAGAGCTCAGAGGAGCGGAGTGCTTGTAAAATTTATTTATTTTTTCTAACTTTATGGGTGCACATTGCGTCTAGCCAATCAGGGCACAAGAAAAATCCACAATGTCCGGACGCAACAACTTGTGTCAGGACAGCCACAATGTCCAGACACCATGACTTGTGTCACTGGCTGCTGAAATCATATTTCCCTCTCTATATAAAGAGCGGACATCTTCTCTTAGCTCCACTTTGTCACTATAACAGCGTAGAGAGGCTGCTCCTGATGCTGGGCCTGCGTGCTGATAGATTTTAGCTAGTTAGCAAGGCGGTTGATTATAAATCAGACAGTTTAGATAGCTAGTCTCCTGTGTGAAATCAACCGACCTTCTAGCAGATGTTTTTTTTGTGTGTGTCCACAAAGACAGCAAGGCACATTTCATAGAAGTGTGTTGTGCTCTGCTTCTATTCTGCTCCATTCACGAGTAGACCTTTCAAAATTTTATTTTTTCAGTTGCTAAACATGATAAAGCAGACTATATCCTACCTTGTCATTTAGTGGCAGTGAAATTGTTCTATTTGCAGACCTGTTGCACAGGAAAAAAATATTTTTTTTACAGTTTCTAACATGATTCAGCAAGCCATATCTCACTTTGTCATTTAGTGACGGTGAAATTCATCTTTCTGCACAGCTGTTGCAGAGTAAAAAAAACAAACATTTTTTACCTGCACGCCATTCCCCACCTTGTCATTTCATGGCGGTGAAATTGTTCTGTGTGCAGAGCTGTCACACAGTAAAAAAAAAAAAATTTCTGTGATGCAATACAGCAGGCTAGATCAGAGTTTGAAATTGTTTGGAGCTTATCTTCTAGGTTATTCAGGCCTTAGCCATACTAAAAAAATACTTTCTTCTGTTACTAACGTGATACAGTAGGGGAGATATCAGTTTGAAATTGTTTGGAGCAAATCTTCTTTGTTATACAGGCCTCATCCACACTGAAACAATTCTGTGAATGATACAGTAGGGGAGATCTTATTTCTCATACAGGCCTCATCCATACTGAAACAATTCTTCTGTGATTAATGTGAAAAAGTAGGGGAGATCTCAGTTTGAAATTGTTTGGAGCATATATTCTTTGTCATACAGGCCTCATCCACACTGAAATAATTCTTCCTTCTGTTAATAACATGATACAGTGGGGGAAATCTCATTTTTATAATTGTTTGTAGCATATCTTCTTTGTTATACAGGCCTCATCCACACTGAAACAATTTTTCTGTTACTAACATGATACAGTGGGGAAATCTCATTTTTATATTTGTTTGAAGCATATCTTCTTTGTTGTACAGGCCTCATTCACATTGAAACAATTCTTTCTTCTCTGACTAACGTGATACAGTAGGGAAGATCTCAAATTGAAATTGTTTGGAGCATATCTTCTTTGTTATACAGGCCTCATTCACACTAAAACAATTATTTCTCCTGTGACTAACACGAATCAGCACACCATAGTTTACCTTGTCATTTAGTGCCGCTGAAATTTAGATGTGTGCAGAGTAAAAAATCAAATTTTTTTGTTGCTAACAATGTGCTCCTACCACACTATCTGAGCAACATGACATGAGCAAGGTCATGGTGGAAGAGGGATTAGGCTTGGTGTTCAAGGTATATGTGGGGTAGGTGGTAATGTTAATGAAAACATTAGTGAACCAACAACGGCACGTCCTATACAAACACAACTGACAACTTCTGTTATGGACAGGCTACTCCACTACCATTCTTTGACAGCCTCACAGCGGTACACCTTGTTGATAAGGCCAAGAAAGAGCATGTAGTCGAGTGTATGGCAAGCGCAGCTTCAAGTGGCCTCTCCTCCTCTTCCTCCACCTCAACATTACACTCAGTACAGTCCACAGAGGTGGCACCCCAACTACCCTTGCTTCCTCCACATCACAACTGTCCAACCGTCCAACTGACTGTAGGGAACCACAAAACTAGAGAAAACAGCCGCGCTCAGTATTGAATGTGAAGAAAACAAAGTTCCATTTATTATGACAAAAGTGTAGACATGAGCCACCACAACTTATTGTGTGGTATGAAGGCAAAACGGACACAATTAACTGGGTTAACGTTTCGACCATATGCGGTCTTTCTCAAAACATCACTTTAAAGATGCAAGGTATGGAGGGAATGAGTAAGCAGGAGCCAAGTCCCGTGCAGGCTGGAGTAAGCTGTAAGGAGAGACAGTCCGTTCTACGGCTCGAGTGTAACGGACTGTCTCTCCTTACAGCTTACTCCAGCCTGCACGGGACTTGGCTCCTGCTTACTCATTCCCTCCATACCTTGCATCTTTAAAGTGATGTTTTGAGAAAGACCGCATATGGTCGAAACGTTAACCCAGTTAATTGTGTCCGTTTTGCCTTCATACCACACAATAAGTTGTGGTGGCTCATGTCTACACTTTTGTCATAATAAATGGAACTTTGTTTTCTTCACATTCAATACTGAGTGCGGCTGTTTTCTCTAGTTTATTGGATACACGGTTCAGCCAGCACCAACTATTAACTTTACAGTGTGCACATCCTTTACTTCTTGTAGGGAACCACAGATGGGTGAGTCTGCAGAGCTCATACATTCTATGCCATTGACATCAGAAGTGTACTCTAAAGATTCACAGAGTCAAGAGGAGGAAATCATCTGCACCGATGCCCAACATTTTTTTATCTTGGATCCAGGGCAGAACAATGTAGGGTCTGAGCAGCATCCTGACCCTTGTCACCAGATGTTAACCCCTGGGGGGAGGTGATCCTGATGAGACACAGATATCTGAGGCTCACACAGACTGTATTGTACTGTCATGACAGGAAGAGGAGGAGGTGACTCTAAGGGCAAGGAATGTGATAACACAGAGGATGATGATGAGGTTGTAGATCCCACTTGGCGTGAAAACAGGAACGCAGCTGAGTAGGTCATCTGAGGAGGTGGAGGAAGAGGAAGATGAGTAGGTTACATTGCGCCATACAGAGCAGACACGGAGTGATGCAGCCACAATGACCACTGCATCTTCAAGCACAACTGTGAATGTGGCTAGCAGCATTCACGGGTCTTGACCTCACAAAGGTTGCCTAGCCTGGGCCTTTTTTGACACTGCAAAGGAAGAGCCAACTCATGTAATCTGCCAATTTTGCAAAAAAAATGAGTAGAGGATAAAAGTGCAATAATTTGACTACTGCATGCATGAACCTTGACATGCACAATCAACATGCGTTACTCTGGATATCCCACTGTGATAAAATGCAGACCAGAGGACCACAACAGCCCCCAGCCACCTCATCAACTGCATCTGCCGCTTCTTCTTCCTCCTCTCTTACCATGCCAAGTATTGTCATGCAGGTCTCCGACCGCAGAATCCCTGTTTCATTACCCACTCGAGTCTTGCTGAGTGAGTGCTCGCCGTCAGCTGTAACGGAAGTGGACATTCCTGCTGTTTTTGATCGATTTCAGAGAACAAGCACACCAAAACTTTATCAATCCACCATCTCCACCTGCATCTCACTCATGGTCCAGCAGTTTGTCCGTTCACCGTACTCTGCCCTCTCAGCGCAGTAGCAAGCCCGCCCTCGGTCCGACAATTGTAGTCACATGACACTCCTGGTTGGGTCTACATCTGCAGGGTGGATTGTAGTGGAAGAGATGTCACTCCCCATTATACTATTTCTACTCTGGTGAAATTGATGCTACTTTGTTGGTGTCTGCCATTAATTGTTGGAAATGAGAATACTCCTGATTGGGTCTGCATTTGCTGGGTTGACCATAGTGGAAGAGATGTCACTTACCATTTTATTAATTCTACTCTGGTGAAATTGTTGCCACATTGGTGTTGTCTTCCCCTTATTTTTGGAAATGAGAGTTCTGATTGGATCTCTCCATCTGCTGGGTTGGCTGTAGTGGAAAGATGTCACTCCCCATTATACTATTTCTACTCTGGTGAAATTGATGCCACTTTGGTGGTGTCTGCCCCTAATAATTTTAAATTTGAAGACTCCTGATTGGGTCTCCATCTGCTGATTTCGCTGTAGTGGAAGATGTGTCAGTCCCTATTATACTATTTCTACTCTAGTGAAATTGATGCTACTTTGTTGGTGTCTACCACAAATTTTTGGAAATGTGTACACTCCCGGTTGGGTCTCCATCTGCTGGGTTGGATGTAGTGGAAGAGATGTCGCTCCCCATTATACTATTTGTACTCTGGTGAAATTGATGCCACTTTGGTCGTGTCTGCCACTATTTTTTGGAAATGTGGAGAGTCCTGACTGGATCTCTCCATCTGCTGGGTTGGCTGTAGTAGAAGAGATGTCATTCCCCATTATCCTATTTCCAATCTGGTGAAATTGATGCCACTTTGGTGGTGTCTGCCCCTAATTATTTTAATTTTGAAGACTTCTGATTGGGTCTCCATCTGCTGGGTTGGCTGTAGTGGAAGAAATGTCGCTCCCCATTATACTATTTGTACTCTAGTGAAATTGATGCCACATTGGTGGTGTCTGCCAATAAGTTTTTGGAAATGTGTAGAGTCCTGATTGGATCTCTCCATCTGCTGGGTTGGCCTAGTAGAAGTGATGACTCCCCATTATACTATTTCTAATCTGGTGAAATTGATGCCACTTTGGTGGTGTCTGCCCCTAATAATTTTAAATTTGAAGACTTCTGATTGGGTCTCCATCTGCTGGGTTGGCTGTAGTGGAAGAAATGTCGCTCCCCATTATACTATTTCTACTCTGGTGAAATTAATGCTGCTTTGTTGGTGTCTGCCACTAATTGTTTGAAATGTGAACACTCCAGGTTGGGTCTACATCTGCTGGGTTGGCTGTTGTGAAAGAGATGTTGTTTACCATTATACTATTTCTACTCTGGTGAAATTGATGCCACTTTGTTGGTGTCTGCCCCTAATGATTTTAACCCCTTCACCCCCAAGGGTGGTTTGCACGTTAATGACCGGGCCAATTTTTACAATTCTGACCACTGTCTCTTTATGAGGTTATAACTCTGGAACGCTTCAACGGATCTTCGCGATTCTGAGATTGTTTTCTCGTGACATATTGTACTTCACGATAGAAGTAAAATTTCTTCGATATAACTTGCGTTTATTTTTGAAAAAAACGCAAATATGGCGAAAATTTTTAAAATTTTGCAATTTTCAAACTTTGAATTTTTATTCCCTTAAAACAGAGAAATATATCACACAAAATAGTTAATAAATAACATTTCCCACATGTCTACTTTACATCAGCACAATTTTGGAACCAAAATTTTTTTTTTGTTAGGAAGTTATAAGGGTTAAAAGTTGACCAGCGATTTCTCATTTTTACAACAAAATTTACAAAGCCATTTTTTTTAGGGACCACCTCTCATTTGAAGTCACTTTGAGGGGTCTATATGGCAGAAAATACCCAAAAGTGACACCATTCTAAAAACTGCACCCCTCAAGGTACTCAAAACCACATTCAAGAAGATTATTAACCTTCAGGTGCTTCACAGGAACTAAAGCAACGTGGAAGGAAAAAATGAATATTTAACTTTTTAGCCACAAAAATGATCTTTTACAAACTTTTTTTTTATTTTCACAAGGGTAAAAGGAGAAAATGGACAGATAAGGTTGTTATGCAATTTCTCCTGAGTACGCCAATACCCAATATGTGGGGGAAAACCACTGTTTGGGCACACGGCAGAACTCGTAAGGGAAGGAGCGCCGTTTGACTTTTTCAAACTAAAATTGGCGGGAATCGAGATTGGACGCCATGTCGTGTTTGGAGAGCCCCTGATGCGCCTAAACAGTGGAAACCCCCACAAGTGACACCATTTTGGAAACTAGACCCCCTAAGGTACTTATCTAGATCTGTTGTGAGCACTTTGAACCCCCAAGTGTTTCACAAAAGCTTATAATGCCTGGGTGTGAAAAAAAAAAAAAAAACAATTTTCCACAAAAATGATTTTTTAGTCCCAAATTTTTGAATTTTCCCAAGGAAATTGGACCCCAAAAGTTGTTGTCCAACTTGTCCTGAGTACGATGATACCCCATATGTGGGGGGGGAACTGTTTGGGTGCACGGCAGGGCTTGGAAAGGAAGTAGTAACGTTTTGGAATGCAGACGTTGATGGGGGTCATGTTCCTTTTGCAGTGCCCCAGATGAGCCTAAACAGTGGAAACCCCCCACAAGTGACCCCATTTTGGAAACTAGACCCCCTAAGGAACTTATCTAGATCTTTGGTGAGCACTTTGAACCCCCAAGTGCTTCACACAAGTTTATAATGCCCGGGCATGAAAATAAAAAATCCTATTTTTTTCCCACAAAAATTATCTTTTAGTCACTAATTTTTTATTTTCCCAAGGGTAACAGGAGAAATTGGACCACATAAGTTGTTGTCCAATTTGTCCTGAGTACGCTGATACCCCATATGTGGGGGGGAACCACTGTTTGGGCGCACGGCAGAGCTCGGAATTGAAGGAGCACCATTTGACTTTTTCCAACCAAAATTGGCTGGAATTGAGATTGGATGCCATGTTGCATTTGGAGAGCCCCTGATGTGCCTAAACAGTGGAAACCAACCACAAATGACCCCATTTGGGAAACTAGCCCCCTAAGGAACTTTTCTAGATCTTTGGTGAGCAATTTGAACCCCCAAGTGCTTCACACAAGTTTATAACGTAGAGCCGTAAAATTTAAAAATCATATTTTTTCCACAAAAATGATCTTTTCACCCCAATTTTTATTTTTCCAAGGGTAACAAGACTCCAAAAGTTATTGTGCAATTTGTCCTGAGTGCGCTGATACCCAATATGTGGGGGTAAACCACTGTTTGGGTGCATGGCAGAGTTTGGAAGGGAAGGAGCGCCGTCTGACTTTTTCAACGCAGAATTGGCTGGACGCCATGTCGTGTTTGGAGAGCTCCTGATCTGCCTAAACAGTGGAAACCCCCATAAATGACACCATTTTGGAAACTAGACCCCTCAAGGAACTTATCTAGATGTGTGGTGAGAACTTTTAACCCCCAGGTGTTTCACTAAAGTTTATAACGTACAGCCGTAAAATAAAAAATCTTTTTTTTTTTTTACAAAAATGATTTTTTTCGCCCCCAATATTTTATTTTCACAAGGGTAACAGAAGAAATTGGAACCCAAAAGTTGTTGTCCAATTTGTCCTGAGTACGCTGATACCCAATATGTGGGAGAAAACTACTGTATGGGCGCACGTCAGGGCTCGGAAGGGAAGTAGTGACGTTTTGGATTGCAGACTTTGATGGAATGGTCTGGGGGCGTCATGTCGCATTTGGAGAGCCCCTGATGCGCCTAAACAGTGGAAACCCCCCACAAGTGACCCCATTTTGGAAAATAGACCCCACAAGGAACTTGTCTAGATGTGTGGTGAGCACTTTGAACCCCGAAGTGCTTCACAGAAGTTTATAACGCACAGCCGTAAAAATAAAAAATCTTTTTTTTTTTTGCAAAAATGATTTTTTTGCCCCAATATTTTATTTTTACAAGGGTAACAGGAGAAATTGGACCCCAAAAGTTGTTGTCCAATTTGTCCTGAGTACGCTGATATCCAATATGTGGGAGAAAACTACTGTATGGGTACACGTTGGGGCTCGGAAGGGAAGTAGTGACGTTTTGGATTGCAGACTTTGATGGAATGGTCTGGGGGCGTCATGTCGCATTTGGAGAGCCCTGATGCGCCTAAACAGTGGAAATCCCCAACAAGTGACCCCATTTTGGAAAATAGACCCCACAAGGAACTTATCTAGATGTGTGGTGAATGCTATGAAGCCCCAAGTGCTTCACAGAAGTTTATAATGTACAGCCGTAAAAACAAAAAATAATTTTTTTTGTACAAAAATGATATTTTCGCCCCCAGTTTTTTATTTTCCCAAGGGTAACAGAAGAAATAGGACAAATTGCACAATAACTCTTGGGGTCCAGAGTACGCTGATACCCCATATGTGGGGATAAACTACTGTTTGGACGCATGGCAGAGCTGAGAAGTGAAGGAGCACCGTTTGACTTTTTCAACGCAGAATTGGCTGGAATTGAGATCAGACGCCATGTCACATTTGGAGAGCCCCTGATGTGCCTAAACAGCGGAAACCCCCCAATTCTAACTCCAACCCTAACCCCAACACCCCTAACCCTAGTCCCAACCCTAACCACAAACCTAAGTCCTAACACACCCCTAATCCCAACCCTAACCCTAATCCTAACTTTAGCGCCAACCCTAACCCTAACTTTAGCCGCAACCCTAACCCTAACCCTAATGGGAAAATGGAAATAAATACTTTTTTTTAATTGTATTATTTTTCCCTTACTAAGGAGGTGATAAAGGGGGGTTTGATTTACTATTTATAGCGGGTTTTTATGATTGGCAGCTGTCACGCTAAAAGACGCTTTTTATTGCAAAAATAGTTTTTGCATCATCACATTTTGAGAGCTATAATTTTTGCATATTTTGGCCCACAGAGTCATGTGAGGTCTTATTTTTTGCGGGACGAGTTGACGTTTTTATTGGTACCATTTTTGAGCACGTGACGTTTTTTGATCGCTTTTGATTTTGATTTTTGGGAGGTTAGAATGAACAAAAATCAGCAATTCATGAATTTCTTTTGGGGGAGGCGTTTATACCGTTCCGCGTGTGGTAAAATTGATAAAGCAGTTTTATTCTTCGGGTCAGTACGATTATGGCGATACCTCATTTATATCATTTTTTCATGTTTTGGCGCTTTTATAGAATAAAAACAATTTTATATAAAAAATAATTATTTTTGCATCGCTTTATTCTGCGAGCTATAACTTTTTTATTTTTTCGCTGATGATGCTGTATGGCAGCTCGTTTTTTGCGGGACAAGATGACGTTTTCAGCGGTACCATGTTTATTTATATCGGTCTTTTTGATCGCGTGTTATTCCACTTTTTGTTCGGCGGTATGATGATAAAGCATTGATTTTTTGCTTCGTTTTTTTTTTTAAGGGGTTCACTAAAGGGGTTAACTAGTGGGACAATGTTATAGGGGGGGTCGTTACGGACGCGGCGATACCAAATATGTGTACTTTATTGCTTTGTTTTTTTTATTTACAGGAAGAAGTGAATTTATTGGGGAATATATATATATTTTTTTATTTATTTTGGATTTTTTTTTAAAACATGTTTATTTTTATTTTTTTAACTTTTTTACTTTGTCCCATGATGGGACATCACTGTATTTTATCAGATCGCTGGTGTGACAGTGTGCACAGCACTCTGTCACACCAGCGATCGCTCAGGCAGCAGCAGGCTTCTCAGTGCCTGCTCTCGGCAGGCACTGAGGTAGCCGCCTCCCTCCAGGACCCCGGCGCCATCTTGGATCCGGGTCCTGGGAGGGAGGAAGCCCTCAGAACAGCGCGATCACATCGCGCTGCTCTGAGGGTCTCAGGGGGGCGCGCAGGGAGCCCCCACCCTGTGCGATCCTCCCCTGTGCCCCCAGTACACCGCAATCATGTTTGATCGCGGTGTGCAAGGGTTAATGTGCCGGGAGCGGTCCGTGACCGCTCCTGACACACAGTCATGGGTGTCAGCTGTGATAATCAGCTGACACCCGGCCGCGATCGGCTGCGCTCCCCCGGAAGCGCGTCCGATCGCACGAGACGTACTATCCCGTCCCCGGTCATACGGGCCCAGGTACCATGGACGGGATAGTACGTCCGATGGCAGTAAGGGGTTAAATTTGAAGACTATTGATTGGGTCTCCATCTGCTGAGTTGGCTGTAGTGGAAGACGTGTCGGTCCCTATTGTACTATTTCTAGTCTGGTGAAATTGATGCCACTTTGTTGGTGTCTGCCACTAATTATTGGAAATATGTACACTCCTTGTTGAGTCTCCATCTGCTGGGTTGGCTGTAGTACAAGCAGTGTCGATCCCTATTATACTATTTCTAATCTGGGGAAATTTATGCCACTTTGTTGGTGTCTGCCACTGTTTGTTGGAAATGTGAACACTCCTGGTTGGGTCTACATTTGCTGGGTTGGCTGTAGTGGAAGAGAGGTCGCTCACCATTATACTACTCTGGTGAAATTGATGCCACTTTGGTGGTGTCTGCCCATAATTATTTTAAATTTGAAGACTCCTGATTGGGTCTCCATCTGCTGGGTTGGCTGTAGTGGAAGAGATGCCGGCGAATATTCGACAAATAAATTGGCGAATATTGCAAAATTGGCAATCATAATCTCAACCGGACATTGAAATATTCGCTCATCTCTAGTATCTACCACTATGTGATCACTTTATGGTCTTAGTATTGATCTACCATTGTAGTCCAGCAGCATTGACATCTGAAGAGGTGCTCTCTATGCCCACTATAAATTAGGGTGTGCCCCTGCAGCTATAAACATGTGTTATGTTGGTTGTATTTCGACTCCAAGTACTGGACCCCTACCTATGCCTCCAATAAGTCCTCATGTAGACTGCAAAGTTGTGTGCACAATGTCTGTACAGAGGCAAATGGAATCCAGATAGATCCATATCATGTAAGAACTTAAGCTTCTGTATGCCATATATTCTACTAGCCAAGTAATTTGCCATGCGAAGGACAATTTGTCTGCCATTCCTTACTATATTTTATGCTCTGCAGCATCAGCATATTACTGGGCTTAAGATGATCTTTCACCACATTTTTTATGTTGAAATGGACACAGGATGTAATAGTGGCTGCAGCATGGAATAAAACTTGTTTGTTTTTATTTCACCTTTCTGTTCGGATATATAAGCAATCATACTATTTGGCACCTAATAAGTTAATATTTGTTAAGTCCAAGTTGGTGTTATTAAATAGTGTTCAGGGGGGAGCAAAGTACTTCTTCTTCCTGTATGATGCTGACCAATCATAATCAGGCAGCAACACTTAAAGGAAAGAAGAACATGTCTAACCATAGCTCAGAGCAGATTTCTCAGTGCGTGAGGTGTAATGATATACTGTGGGGGAAATAAGTATTTGATTCCTTGCTGATTTTGTAAGTTTGCCCACTGACAAAGACATGAACAGTCTATAATTTTAACATTGTCTATAACATTTTATTTCTCAATGTTAAAATTAACCTACCCTTAAAATATAGACTGTTCATGTCTTTGTCAGTGGTCAAACTTACAAAATCAGCAAGGGATCAAATACTTATTTCCCCCACTGTAGCTCTGATCTCCTAGTCTAGCCTCCTGCATGCCTGGTAGTGTTGAGCGATACGATACCGCAAGTATCGGGTATCGGTCGATATTAGCTGTATCGGACTTTCGATACTTAGTTCCGATATTTTCCATATATCGTATACCGGAATCGGAAGTTCCCATAATTCTTTGAGAGGCAATGTGATTTTAGTCAGCCAATGAGGAATCCTAAGAAGTGTGGGCACATCCTGTACTGCTGCGGTCATGTTAACTAATGGCATGGCTGTGATTGGATGCTGAAATGATGTCAGAATGCACTATAAAAGGCGCCGCCGCCATTTTAGCGTCACTGTGCTGTGAATTCAGTAAGGGACAGAACGCTGCTGTGCTGACTCTGAGGGACAGTTAGAGATTGCGATTTAGTGTACTGTGCTTTAGGCAGGCTAGCACCAACCGCTGTGTAAAGCTTCCTTTTGCCTGCAGTGTTGTTTTAACAGCTCTGCAAGGTGTGTGTGTGAGTGCAGGTGACGCTGCAGTTTGCTCTGCATGCAACGCTGTCTGTAGGCATCTGCACGTGTCACTCACAGACTCTTTTTTTTTTCTTCATGTAATTTTTGCTGCTCCATGCAATTTAAATTTTAGTGTGCGCCTCCATCCGTATCCAATACATTGGTTGCAAACTATAAAGTAGACAAAGGAGTAGCCTTTCACAGATTGTGAACAGTGTGTTTCAGTGTTCACTTCAGTCTGTGTTTTTTATTTTTGAGTGCACATCACGCTCCAGTTACTTGTTCAAGCACTGTGCTTGTACTCTGCTGAGCGTGTCTCAGTGCCTCATCCTTGTCATTTCTCCAATGGTTCTGCTCCATTCCATTTAAAAAAATATAATCTATTAGTGTGACGCGCTTCCATCCGTATCCAATACATTGGTTGCAAACACTATAGAAGTAGACAAAGGAGTAGCCTTTCACAGATTGTGAACAGTTGTGTTTCAGTGTTCACTTCAGTCTGTGTTTTTTATTTTTTGAGTGCACATCACGCTCCAGTTACTTGTTCAAGCACTGCTGCTTGTACTCTGCTGAGCGTGTCTCAGTGCCTCATCCTTGTCATTTCTCTCCAATTGGTTCTGCTCCATTCCATTTAAAATAAATATAATCTATTAGTGTGACGCGCTTCCATCCGTATCCAATACATTGGTTGCAAACACTATAGAAGTAGACAAAGGAGTAGCCTTTCACAGATTGTGAACAGTTGTGTTTCAGTGTTCACTTCAGTCTCTGCGTAATAACCACACTTAGGCCTTATAACTTTTCTGACTTTCTTTATCAATCTACCAAGATGAAGAAGTCAGTGAGTAAGGCACGTGGTCGTGGCCGTGGAGTTTCAGCAGGGAGAGGACGTGGGGATTCTGTGGCTGCTGCCGCCCTCAGTGACACAGCATCCACCAGTTTTCCCCATGAGCGTTCCTTTATGCGCACTTTGGTAGGAGCTCGGCGTGCCCCCCTGCTGCGGGAAGAACAAATTGAAGCCGTTGTTGGCTGGATGGCAGCCAATGCATCGACTTCAATTCCTTCCACCTCCTCTCAGGAACACAACACTGTTGAGCAACCATCTGTCTGTTCACCGCCTGTTAAATTGCCCAGGCAGTCAGAGAGTTCTGTACAGGAGACAGCTGAGTCTCTGCTTCTGTTCTCAGAATCTGTTGGCTCGCAAACACGGGCACAGGCAAGCAGCATTCTGCAATTTGAAGAAGAGGGAGTATGCAGTGATGCGCAACAGCTGTGTCTCTCTCAATCTGAAGAGGCGGGTGAGCCAGTGCCGATGGACAGCACACCGCAGAACGCATCTCATGATGATGATGAGACTCAGGTGCCAGGTTTTGTGGAGCATGGTGCTGCCCAGAACATCCAACAGCAGCAGGTGTTGGAAGAGGGTAGTGGAGATGATGAAGTCCGAGACCCAACATGGCGTGAGCAACAGGAAGGTGGGGAGCAGCTCTGAGGAAGAGATTGGCCCAACGGTACAAAGAGGAGGGAGAGGTAGGCTGCAGACTCGCTTGCCTGTAGCCTCCAGTTTGGCACCTGTTGGGAGCAGTTCTCTTACAAATGTCAAAATTGGTGCTCCCATGACTTGCACTGCGTGGTCCCTTTTTTGACAGACTTGTAGATGATATTTGCTATGTTAAATGCAAGCTGTGTAAGCAAAAAGTTAAAAGAGGTAAAAATATCAGTAACCTGAATACCACAAATATGTGGAAACATGTACGGACAAAGCACGTAGCTGAGTTACAAAGACACACTGGAGATGTAGGCCAACCTACAGCAGCACCTACATCTTCAGGTCGTGTTGGAGCCTCTACCTCCAGCTCACACACACCTGGTTCGGCTTCCTCACAGGATCTCCATGGAAGAACCTCGGTCACTGTTGTCCATAGACAAACTGTTATTCCACCCACAGCAGCAAGTTCACAGTCATCGTCACACTCCCAGGCCACAAAACAGCCATCGGTACCACAGGCATGGGATAAAAGACGGCCATACTCGGCAAACCATCCACGAGCACAGGCTCTGAATGCTGGCATTGCAAAACTCCTGTCCCTTGAAATGCTGTCATTCAGGCTGGTGGAGACTGACAGTTTCAGGCATTGGCAGTCCCACAATATAATGTGCCAAGCCGATTTTATTTCAGCAGGCAAGCCGTCCCTGCTCTGCAAAAACATGTCAGGGAAACATTAAACATGCGCTACTAAACGCCGTCAGTAGCAGGGTCCACCTGACCACCGATGCGTGGACCAGTACCCATGGCCAGGGACGATACCTTTCCCTCACTGCCCATTGGGTCAATGTTGTGGAGCCGGGTACAGATCTTGCCAGTGGCGCTGTACGTGTTCTGCCAACTCCAAGGATTGCAGGAATCCAGTCTGTACACATTGATTCCTCCTCCTACTCCAGTTCCTCAGAATCATCGCTGCACGAGCCGTCACGGTATACCTCCACATGGACCCGTGAACGCTTACCTGTTGCGACCGATATGAGCACAGCCGTGGCCAAACGTCAACAGGCCGTCCTGAAAATGATTTCAATGGGGAATCTAAGCCACACAGCGCAGGAGGTCTGGAATGCCATCAAGCAGGAGAGCGACGTGTGGTTTTTGCCTGCGAATCTCCAGCCAGGCTTGGTAGTGTGTGACAATGGCCGAAATCTGGTGGCAGCTCTGGGCCTTGGCAACCTTACTCACATACCATGTCTGGCACATGTGCTCAACTTGGTCGTGCAGAGTTTTTTGAGGGACTATCCGGATCTTGCTGGACTGCTGCAGAAGGTCCGCCTAGAGTGCGCTCACTTGCGACGTTCCAGCATAGCCAGATCGCGCATTGCTGCTCTGCAACGCCGATTTCGCCTTCCTGAACATCGCATCATATGTGACGTACCCACCAGGTGGAATTCCACGTTACATATGTTGGAGCGGTTGTGTGAGCAGCAGACAGCAGTAATGGAGTATCAGCTGCATCAGGCGCAATCAAGTCGCTCTTTGCGCCGTCCACACTTCACCACTACTGAGTGGGCCTCTATGAAGGACATCTGCGACGTTTTGCGTGCAGTTTGATGTCTCAACGCGGATGGCGAGTGCAGATGATGCACTAGTCAGCATGACTGTCCCCCTTATCTGCCTGCTTCAGAAATCACTGAAAGCACTAAAGGAAGAGGTTTTGGAAGAGGTGAGATGAGGAGTCACAAATTCAATTACCTTCAGGACAGTCAGCGCCACGTGGTTCCTCACAAAGGGCTGGGCAGGGCTCACTTTGTGAGGAGGATGAGGAGGAGGAGGAGTCAATGGAGGAGGAAGAAATCCCTACAGAGGGAGGTACACAACGCTCTAGTCAGTATGTAGAGCGAGGGTGGGGTGATGCAGAGGAGGCAGAGATGACGCCTCTTCCAGAGGACAGCTTTTGTTGGCCAGTTGGGAGTCTGCAGCACATGGTTGATTTCATGCTTCAGTGCCTGAGAAACGACCGCCGCATCGCCACATTCTCACCACGTCAGATTATTGGGTGTACACCCTCCTAGACCCTCGCTACCGGGACAACTTACAAACCCTCATCACACCGGTGAACCGGGACCGTAAAATGCGGGAGTACCAAGACACACTGGTGCAATCCATACTTTGTACATTCCAGCCGAGAGAGCTGCTGCTGCTGCACTGCTTTACAAAGCAGCTCTGTGCGTCGAGGCAGTGTAGACACCTCTACAACAAGAGGGAGCACAAGCAGCGCCTCTGCACAGGGCAAGAGCTGTATGTTACAAATGTGGCGAAGTTTTGTGACAGCGCCAGCAAGGTCTACACCATCCGAGACGGCTCCAGTCACCAGGAAGCAACGTTTCCGTAAGATGGTGACAGACTACTTGTCTTTCCCTCTAAGTGTACTCCCAGATGCCTCTTCCCCTTTCAAATTTTGGTCTCTAAGTTGGATACATGGCCAGAGCTTAGCCAGTATGCATTGGAGGTGCTGGCTTGCCCTGCTGCCAGTGTATTATCTGAGCGCGTCTTTAGTGCTGCAGGTGGTGTACTAACAGACCGTCGCATGCGACTATCCTCAGAGAATGTAGACCGGCTTACTTTTCTGAAAATGAACAAGGCATGGATCTCACCTGAATTTGCCTGTCCGTTTTCAGATTAAATAACTGTTTGGCAACGTTTTCCATGTCTCCTGTTATGTTCATCTTTCTACCACCTGAACTCTACTCCCTGGGCTACAACACCGCCATTTGTTGCTCGTAAGTAATTGGCAGGGGTACTGACTCCTGGCCAGCCTGGTTACAGCACGACGCTGTTTCCTGGCAGTGTGAACGTCAATTATCCTCCAATAAGTTTGCTGTCGTGTTGCATTCGGGTTAGCCGACTCTATGGTGCCTGCAGTTTAGGTGATTCCTATGTGTGCTGTGGGATATGTAAATAAAGGCTGTTTCCATTGTGACAATAGGACAAGCACCCACTGTAGGACTGTGTGATTCGGTAACTGCGGACAGCTTGCGTCCTGTCAACTTACATTTTCATGGGTGCGTTCTGCTACCCGTCCGGGGTCCAGTACCGTCAACTGGTTCTCCCCAGTGCCTTTGGCCTAGGTGCCTCCATCTCCGTATACGAGTTCCAGCAACGTCTGCTGGTCCTTGGTAGTGCTTTGGAGCACAGGTACCTCCTGCTTAGTAACCGTGTCACAGTAACGTCAGCTGGTACTCGGTTGTGACATTGCCTCTTTTCCTTCTGCTACCCGTCCGGGGTCCAGTACCGTCAACTGGTTCTCCCCAGTGCCTTTGGCCTAGGTGCTCCATCTCCGTATACGAGTTCCAGCAACGTCTGCTGGTCCTTGGTAGTGCTTTGGAGCACAGGTACCTCCTGCTTAGTAACCGTGTCACAGTAACGTCAGCTGGTACTCGGTTGTGACATTGCCTCTTTTCCTTCTGCTGCCCCTCCGGGTTCCAGCACAGTCAGCTGGTCCTCGTTACTTCCATTGTCTCTTGTTCCATCTGATACCCGTCCGGGTTCCAGTAACGTCAGCTGGTTCTCGGAAATTAGACGACCTTAAAGACCACCCAGAAGAAGATGACGACAACAAGGACGACGAGCATGAAGCCAACCAGCCTGAACACCATCACAAAGAAAAAATAAAAGATTACCCAGAAGAAGATCACCAACAGGACAAAGAAGGTTAAGACAAACTACAAGATACAGAACAAGAGACAGAAGAACAATAAGCAGAAGATCAAAAAGCAGAAGAACATGAAGTATAAGACCAAAATGAAGAGCAAAATATATGCTCTAAATTCTAAGCAGAAGAAGACTAAGCAGTGTATGGGGGTGAGTCCGTTCCTCCTCGTGGTGCCCCTGGAAAATGCCTGCTGCTGCAGGCTAAACTGAACACGGACAAATACTGTTGTAATTTAAATCTTTTGTGACAGCAAGAACGGAAGGATGAAATATTCATACTTTTACAGATTACAAGTACAGGAATCTCTGTCACAAATAAGAATATGATGAAGAAGATGAAGAGGAAGAAGATGAAGAATTTGAATATGAAGAAGATTAATAGTTTAATAATAACAATATGAGTAATGTAAACAAAAACATGAATAGCAAGAAGTTTAAGAAGAAGATTAAGAAGGTGAAGATGAAGAATAATTTGATGAGAAAGATGATGCTGCTGAAGATTATGAAGGAGAAAGTGTGGCACTGGCAAAAGTTAAAAAGGTGAAGAGCATGGAAGTTGTGAAACATACATATTTGCCAAAATAGAAAAAAGGTTAACAACATTGTCAATTTGTTCGTCAATCCAAACGTATTTCCAAAAAAATATATATTAATGCTATTCCAATGCATTGGGTTAAACATGTATGCCTTTATTGTCTCCTCAACCTCCCCAATACATTCTACATTACTCTTGTTGTTTTCCTTCATGTACAATTAACCAACAAGGCAAGAATGGGTTTTTTTTAATGTCGATATTTGGTTCCCATAGACTTACATTGGACTTCCGGTATCGGTATCGGGTATCGCCGATATTTTAGTGATATCGGCGATACCATTCCGATCCGATATTTTTAGATATCGAGCAGTATCGCTCAACACTAATGCCTGGACATGTGTCAGCAATCACACTTGTGTCTGTAATGTTCAACATGTAATCACTCTGCAACGAGATCAGGGCTATCATTACATCTCACACATGAGTGACCTCCATGTTCTCAACTACTTCTATAAGAGATGTAATAACACCCTGCTCTGATCTCACTGCAGAGCAATTACAAGTTGTTTTGAGTGCAACAGGCATATGTGTAATACTGAAATATCTCCAGACAAGCAGTGTGGGGGAGGGGCAGTATAGCAGAGGTAACTGTACTATAAGAGGAGGAGAGCTGATAGAAAGATTGTAATGTGAACCAGCTAAAGTTAGCTGTACTGTCGATCCCCTCACACTGTCCCATGCAGGAGGTTAGACAAGGAAATCAGAGCGGTATCCTTACATCTCTGATTTTCTTGTCTAACCTACAATTGATAGCTAATTTATCTGCAACCTTGAGTCAAATTAAAAAATAAAAACTTTTTTCTGCTCAGCCACTATTACATCTTATGTCCAGTCCAACATTAAAAATTTCTCTAGAGATCTGTGAAGCTCAAAAACTCATTCATTGAGCCTTTTGCTGTACATTTTCCTTTGGAAAAAAAATATATATACGGTATTTGACTTGTCAACTTAAATCCATGGAAGCTAATAAAAGAAGTCTTTCTTGTTTTGCATCAAGTAATGGGGTTGTATACATACTGTATACCCAATATATTAGCGACTGCAGGACATCTTGGAGCTAAAATCCACATTAAATTGCTAAATTCTACACACTGTATAAGCTTATTCCAATGTATGCCTTGAGTTTAGAAGGCTTTACAGTTCCGAAAAAAACTATTAAGCCTGAAATTCAGATTTTAGGCAAAAGAAAGGTCTCTCCTCTAGAAAACTAGGACACTTGTAAGTCATAGCTGTATTTGTCGCATTGTATTTGCTTGATCCTGTTTGCCAATATGCAAGTGTAATTCTGTCTTCAAATCTTTTATGACCTTTGAGCCACACTAAAGCCCTGGCAGCCACATCCAGCGGTGACAGATCCCGCAGCTTATTGTGTTACTAAGTAGTTACTTTTATTGCAATATTACTTAGTGTCATCAAGCACAAACAAGTATTAGACAGTTCTGTTTCCAACTCCAACGTGTTTACATTCAGAGATTTGTAATCCTCCTTTTCTTAAGGGCAATGGGAGATCTGGCAGAGTTATTCGACATGACCCAAAGCCATCTGTTAAGTTAAGATTTAGAGCATGCTGTGGTAATTCATAGCCCTGTGAAATCATGTTACTAGAGTCTTCTTTCATGTACTGAGATGTCATGGTAAATACTATCAGGGTTTATCCATCTATGAGATTATCCAGAAGGGATGCTTTTATCCGAGCTTGCTACAGTTTAACACAAAGCCTTAAAGCTAGAAATGTTCCTTTTAAAGTATACATTTCTCCCTAAAGAAACCGGCTCAAATGTCCGGCCACTGAACCACTGCTTAGTAGGCACAACAATGAGGTAAGGAATCACTAAATAACTCGCCTTTCACAAAGTCATGCTGGCACTACTCGGCATTGCTATAGTCTATGAGTAATATAGCTTAACCCATTAAGGAATGAGACATTCTTTGTTTTCGTGCTTCAGGGTTATTTTCCCTCCACTTCTGTCGAGAGCCATAACTTTTTTTTTCCCGCCAAAATAGCCACATCAGATCTTATTTTCTGTGAGACGACTTGTATTTTTGAATTTTTCCTTTTATCATGAGATGTACTTAAAACAGGGAAAAAAAATTCCATAATTGTTTTTTGAGTTTTGTTTTTATGGTATAGTAAAAATGAACTGGCAACTCCAGATCATTACAATTACAGTAATATAAAAATTGCTTTTTTTTATATTTAAGTAATTAAAAAAGTTGGGGAAAAAATTAGCTTGTGTCACCATTTCTGAGACCTGAAATAGTTTTATTTTTTCCCCAATGGAGCTGTGTGAGGACTGAGGAGGACTTCATTTTTTTATGCCCGGACCTGACTATTTTATTTATGCCAGTATAATCTTCATAGAAACATTGCTATGGCAAGCAGGGGGGGTATTCAGCAGACCCCAGGCTGCAATAACAAATGTCAGAGCCCTGAGGTTCTGTAGCCAGGGGACTGTAAATGCAGCTGTCATAAATTAACAGCAACAGTTAACAGGTTCAGCTCCTCCTGCTGCTGTTAGAGGCAGATGACAGCTGAGTAACACAGCCATCATCTCCTGGGGATGGGGCAGGCTCATTTCCACGTACATTATATATTATTATTTTCAGAGAAAATATATTTCTAAGCGAGGAATAGACCTGTCAATCACCTGTAGCGGCATTGGGAAGAGGAGGTACAAGACTAGTCTTGTCTCCAGTTATGGTCCCCATATCTTTAAAGCATACTTTCGCTAAAACAACGCAGCGTTTCAGTGGAAAATATGCCTGGCCTGGCAAGCTGCAATTTGTGTTGCCCCCCTGGTTAAAGCAGCATGAATTGTTTTAAAAGTTCCCTATTAACGGTGTTCATAGTAAATGGTAAAAAAATACTGATAACTCAAAGTGACAATCGCACAAATAGCTTATCCCTAAGGCTATGTTCACATACTGCGTTTTTTTCTGCAGCCAAAACCTTATCTCTTAGCAGTAAGGAAGCACATTTTGCGATGCTTTTGCAGCATTTTTTTGCTGCGTTTTGCCTGGATGTTTTGCAGCATTCTTGTACAGTAAATGTTTAATAAAGTTAGTTACTGTAGATACTCGAGCATAAGCCGACCCGAGTATAAGCCGACCCCCCTAATTTTGCCACAATAAACTGGGAAAACTTACTGACTCGAGTGTAAGCCTAGGGTGGAAAATGAGATTATGCTCTATATGCTGCCCATGTATTATGCCCCCATAGATGCTCCATAGATTGTGCCCCCATAGATGATCCATAGATTGTGCCCCATAGATGCTCCATAGATTGTGCTCCCATAGATGCTCCATAGATTACGCCCCCATAGATGATCCATAGATTGTGCCCCCATAGATGATCCATAGATTGTGCCCCATAGATGCTCCATAGATTATGCCCCCATAGATGCTCCATAGATTGTGCCCCATAGATGCTCCATAGATTGTGCCCCCATAGATGCTCCATAGATTGTGCCCCCATAGATGCTCCATAGATTGTGCCCCCATAGGTTCTCCATAGATTGTGCCCCATATATGCTCCATAGATTATGCCCCCATAGATAATTGCCCATAGATGCTCATAGTTGCCCCATAGATGCTCCATAGATTGTGCCCCCATAGATGCTCCAAGATTGTGCCCCCATAGATGCTCCACAGATTGTGCCCCCATAGATGTTCCATAGATTGTGCCCCCATAGATGCTCCATAGATTGTGCCCCCATAGATGCTCCATAGATTGTGCCCCCATAGATGCTCCATAGAGTGTGCCCCCATAGATGCTCCATAGATTGTGCCCCCATTGATGCTCCATAGATTGTGCCCCTTAGATTGTGCCCCCATAGATTGTGCCCCCATTGATGCTCCATAGATTGTGCCCCCATAGATTATGCCCCCATATATGATCCATAGATTGTGCCCCCATAGATTATGCTCCATAGTATAGGCCTCAATTGCTGCCGCTGCTGCTGCAACCGAAAAAAAAAAAAATACATACTCACCTCTCGTTGCTGGGGACCAGGTGCCGGTGTCCTGAGCAGGCGGGGACACCGGCGCGCTATGGGGGACAGGTGCCGGTGTCTCCGCTCGCTCAGGGCCTCGGCACCTGCGATATTTACCTGTCACCGCTGCTCGCCGCTGTCTTCCGGGTCCTCCAGCAGTGAATGATCAGGCAGAGGGCACTGCACGCAGTAACTACGTCATCGCGCCCTCTGCCTGAACATCGCAGCAAGAAGACCCGAGGATACAGCGGAACGGGACAGGTAAATATCGCTTATACTTACCCTTCCGCTGGCGCGTCTCTGCTCTGTTCTTCTCCCACGGTCCCGGCGCCAGTGTTCAGCGGTCACGTGTTACCGCTCATTAAAGTCATGAATATGTTCATATTCTTGACTTTAATGAGCGGTACCAGCTGACCGCTGAACACAGGCGGCGGAGACCGCGGGAGAAAGAGCAGGGGCTGCAGAGACCGCGCCAGCGGAAGGGTAAGTATATAGGACAGCTGCGCTCCCCCTCCCCCGCCGACCCCCTGGTATATGACTCGAATATAAGCCGAGAGGGGGACTTTCAGCCCTAAAAAATGGGCTGAAAATCTCGGCTTATATTCTAGTATATACGGTATATTCATCTTAAACGCTGCTAAAATGTTTGTTGCGGGTTTTTCTCTTTGCTTCCTATGGTTGAAAAAATGCTGAAAGAATTGACATGCTGCAGTTCGTACTCAAATTCAATCAGGAAATCTCATAGCTTTTGCTGGTGCTGTAAAAAGCAGCTTTTAATTTGCATGAAAAAAAAACCCTGCAAAAACGCTGCATGTGAACTTAGCCTAATGTAGACTTTTTATCAGTATCCATCAGTTTTTGTAAGCCAAGGTGTTCCAACATAGAAGCTGGCCATCTGTTTCAAGTTCATATTCTTGAATGGTGGTCAAGACATTAGAACAAGCAGACTATAAGGAGCTGTTTTGGTATTACTGTACGTCAATTTACAAGGAAATTGCAAATAACTACCTGCTACACTTACCTCCTTTGTATCACTCTCACTATAGAAACTATACATGACATGGCAGGCATTACATTGGGCATGGTGTATTACTTCACTTCCACTATGTTGGTTCTGCAGAGGAATAAACTCTTGCTGTCAGGTTCCCCCACGGTTTACAGCTGATCTCCAGGGTCACAGCAGCAGGATGGCCAGTGATCAGCTTATTTTTAGCTTGTAACAAATGAGATTGTCCCATCAGCAGTACTCAGTTTAACTTACTTGCAGATTCTATTTTCCATATTACGGACCCATAGAGACTCCATGAAGCACTATATGCTGCATCAGTAAGATGTGAAACAGTAATGTAATACAACATGCCACAATTTTTTTACAAATATTCAGTAAAACTATAAAAAAATGTTTGCAACTTTTTAAAATCAAGATATGGTCTATAACAGACAATGTACGGGGTCTGGATGAGGTAAAGTAAGGGGTCAGCACGCTCACTCAAATGCTGCAGGCACTTCTTGCAGGATCAAATAGTTTAATTTTCTTATCCTGTAGAGCAGGGGTGGGGAATCTTTTTTCTGATCAGTGTGCGGGCCTGTGTGCGGGATCGGTGTATGTGCAGCGGTGTGCGGGGCTGTGTGCGGGTCTGTGTATGTGCGTCGGTGTGCGGGGCTGTGTGCGTGTCTCCGTGTATGCAGGCATGAGCGGATGGGACTATAAGTCCCATCCGGCTATGCCTGCTACAGTACAATGACAGTGACTGACACATTAGCCAATGATGGGACAGTAGTAGTCCCATCATCCGGCTAATGTGCTTAATGTAAAAAAAAAAAACATACATGACATACAACATATAACATACACATGACATACAGAACATATAACATACACATGACATACAACATATAACATACACATGACATACAGAACATATAACATACACATGACATACAACATATAACATACACATGACATACAGAACATATAACATACACATGACATACAGAACTATAACATATACATGACATACAACAATTAACATACACATGACATACAGAACATATAACATACATGACATACAACAATTAACATACACATGACGTACAGAACATATAACATACACATGACATACAGAACATATAACATACACATGACATACAGAACATATAACATACACATGACATACAGAACATATAACATACACATGACATACAGAACATATAACATACATGACATACAAAAATTAACATACACATGACGTACAGAACATATAACATACACATGACATACAGAACATATAACATACACATGACATACAGAACATATAACATACACATGACATACAGAACATATAACATACATGACATACAACAATTAACATACACATGACGTACAGAACATATAACATACACATGACATACAGAACATATAACATACACATGACATACAGAACATATAACATACACATGACATACAGAACATATAACATACACATGACATACAGAACATATAACATACACATGACATACCGAACATATAACATACACATGACATACAACATATAACATACACATGACATACAGAACATATAACATACACATGACATACAACATATAACATACACATGACATACAACATATTACATACACATGACAGAACGTACAATGACATACAACACATAACATAGAGTATATACTCACCTATTCCTCAACGCCATCCATCTGTGTACCGCTCTGCCGCCGGGAGAGAATGACGTCACTACAGTTCATTCTCTCACGGCAATGCTGGGTGAGAAAATTCCCACGCAGCATTGCCATAAAGTGAGACAATGAACTCAGGTAACCTCAGTGATGCACTGCAGGAGCCATTGTCTCCTGTCAGTGCATCACTGGGAGGCCCTACAGAGCAGTGGCATCACCTGATGTCACCGTTCTATAGGGGAGACCGTCGTGGGACCCTCGTTATTAATTGGACTGCGTCGGACAGGGAGTATACGGTTGTTTTATTTTTTAACGTTTTTTTACAGGAGATCGAGGGAGTCGCTTGGATCTGAGCGTATAATAAAGAGTAATGAAAACCGTCTTGTGTTTTATTTCATTAAAATAATTTATTCTTATGTGTGTTGTTTTTTTAACCCTTTATTAATATAAGATTAATAATGGATAGGCGTCTTATTGACGCCTCTCTATTATTAACCGGGCTTAATATCACCTTACAATAAAAAGGTGATATTAACCCCTTATTACCCCATATCCCACCGCTACAGGGGAGTGGTAAGAGAGGGGCTAAGTGCCGGAATTGGCGCATCGTACAGATGTGCCAATTCTGGCGCGGCTGGGTGCTGGTATTTTTAGCCAGGGAGGGCGCCAATATCCATGGCCCCTTCCTAGGCTATGAATATCAGCCCGCAGCTGTCTGCATAGCCTTTCTGGCTATAAATTATAGGGGGACCACACGTCATTTTTTTGGGGGGGTCCCCCTATTTTAATAGCCAGTGAAGGCTAGCTGCGGGCTGATATTCATAGCCTGGGAAGATCCATGGGTACTAACCCCTTCCCAGGCTAGAAATATTGGCTCCGGCTGTCGGCTTTCCCCCTCTGGCGCAGAAAATTGCGCGGGAACCCACGCCATCTTTTTCCTATTTTTTTTTTATTAACTATTGCGTTATTTTGTGTGTGTGTACGCGTGTGTGTCTTTAACTATTTATGTACCATTTTATCTATCTATCTACCTATATATCTTTCTGTCTATATATCTATCTATATATATTTCTAACTATCTATTATCCATCTATCTATGTATTTTCTATCTATCTAACTACTGGTATCTATTATCTATCTATGGCCGGCGTCATGCTTGCGAGTGTGATGCGAGTAAGTCACACGACTTTCTCGCGTCAACACCCGGCACGGCCGCCCGCTCTCGGACCCGAGTGTGCGGCTGCATAGAAATACATGCAGCCGTACACTCGGGTGTGAGAGCGGGCGGCCGTGCCGGGTGTTGATGCGAGAAAGTCGTGTGACTTACTTGCATCACACTCGCAAGTGTGACGCCGGCCTATCTCTATCTGTGTGTGTAATGGAGTGTGGGTTGGACAAATGTAAAAGAGGAGGTTGGACAAGAAATGACATCACAAATCTTTTTTTTTGTGTTAAACAACATATCTTTATTTAGCTGTCAAAACCGCATACAAAACCGCATGAGAAAAAGCATGAAAAACCGCGTCAAAACCGCGCCAAAAACCGCGTAAAAAAAATCCGCAGGCAAATCCGCAATGTGTGCACAGGCCCTAAAAGGCACAGAACCAAGGGAACATCACTAACAAGAGACTATGTCGTATTCTGTATGCTGCAGCAAAGCGTAACCAAAGTGCACTGTAAAGTCGAACCTGTTAACCTGGACCCAAGTTGTCCTGTCTTATCTTGTTTGTGTATCCGTATCCGGTCCCAAGGACAAAGAGGTAATGAGGACTCTTGAAGTAAAAGTGAGTACAGAACCAACTCCATTACACAGCACACTCTACTCTCCCTCCTGTTTAGAAAAGGGAGAGGGGCAATCAGAACTCGGTTCCGGCCCACAGCAGACGCAGACACTCATACCCCGGTCCCGCTTCAAATGCACTAGCAGGATGCATCAGACACCCATGATAAAGGTGGGAGCAGCACAGGTGCAAAATACTGCTGAAACAAGCCTTCACACACCTGCCATAAATGGACGGCGTGGTTGCCTAGTATTAAAGAGATGAGTCGCCTTCCAGAGCAATGGGAACTCGGATCTGAGCCTATAGACTTCTATGGGGGATGTCACGGCAACACAGCTCAGTACGTGGCTCTGGTGCTCACCCTTTAATGTGGGATATTTACAGGGGAGTTGAATATTGGTATGGGGATTCGTAACGCCACCTGTGGTACCTGGTCAGGGTGACCAGCGCTGCTATGCAGATCCCCTGAAGGATTGGTATTGTGCAGCTAGATGTTAAGCCTCCCACAGGTGAGGCTGAGTCCTTCAGGGCAGATAGATGTGGAGGGATGCAGGATGGACGGGGACCCAGCAGTTAGGGGTAAGAAGAGGGACACACACACACAAGTCACTTTGGTACCTTTAATGAAAATGTTGCAGGCACTCCCCGGAGCACTGTAGGGTGAAGGGTGCACATCCATATTCCTCCACTGAGTAGGTGTGTGGCCTCCTGTTCCCTAACTTTTTGTAATGAAGTCCAGTCCTGCGTGTAGCTGGGCCTAACTTAGTCTCTGTCCTGCACCTGGCTGACCTTGTGATTGGACCTTCTCTGAAAGGACAGGGTCCTTGATGGCCGGTACCTGCCAAACTCCGTCCTCCTGATCCTGCTACGTATCAGCTTTGTGGTACTCCTGGGACTTGTAGTCCTCCAGGAACTCCGGTGTTCTCCTAATGGGTCGTGGAGATCCCTATAGGCTCGGGCCCCGGCGCCCAGTAAATACTTGTTGAGGTGAGCTATGAAGGCTCCTCTGCCTCTTTCACTTCACTTTCCACTCGCCTTCGGCCTACCCGGGCCCTCACACGATCACACACACTGGCCGTTGGTGGGCCGCCTCTTCGCCGCTCTCTTAGCGTCGGCACGCTCCTGGCTCTCAACTTGAGCTCTGGAGTCCCTTGCTGCAAACTCCACTCGTCTGCTCTGTCTGCAGACTACTCGCTTGTTTCAGCTCTGACTAGACTGGATTCAGTTCCACTTTACTAGCCTCCACTTTGCTGAACTGAACTGCTCTGCAGTCTCTCTAATCTGAACTCTGAGCTGACTGAACTGAACTGTCTTTCCTGTCTTCACACTCCTTTTATATCTCTATACAGCTCCCTCTGGTGGTCTTAGGGATGGGTGAAGGTGTGTGAATGTATATTGAGACCTCTAGTGGTGAATTCCTTCTGCGCACCCTTCTGGGAGATATTAATCCAGATGCAGCTGGGCTCCACAAATGCATACAAAGGAGGCTTGCATAAAGTGCCAGTCACACATTTAGGTGTGGTGCACAATGTCTGGCTTACAATCTATTGATGAAGCCCATATTATTAGATCACACCGGCTACCCAGAACTATATAAGTGCACCTCACAGGGACAGTAAGCTCTTGGCTCCCGAAATGTTAGTGTGTGCAGTGCTGAAGATTTAATACAAGTAGCGTTCTTTGGAGAAAGCCTCTTCTTTCTAAAAAAAAATAGCATAACTAAAATTTGCAAAGTTAGTGGTAGTGATTGAGGTTTCTGTGTGATCCTGTGTGCAGCAGGTGGCTGCTGCAGACAGGACGAGGAGATCAGAGGATGTACGCATACACTGACATTGTGTGAACTCGGCCCCTGCAATGTCAGTGTGTATAGAACTAAAGTTTCAGTAATCAGTACAGGCAGTGCTCCTTAGAGAGCAGTTAATCATCACATGGAGAAGGACGAAGGGTGGTAACTCGGGAAGCGAAACGGTGTATTGAACGGCGCTCCCTCACTTACTTACATTTACGGTACTTTACTTATTCTCATGTAATAAAACTGTTTTTACATAAAACAAAAGTCAAAACCTGTACTATAAGTATGATGTATGAGTTTTATAGGGACTACGTCCCTGAAATAAATATAGAAATGATTTAATTTGAATATTTTGTATGACAAACTTCCTTTAAGTTCATTGAGGTCAGTTGGCATCCGTTTATGCATAGTTCTCTTAAAGTCATGCCACAGCATTTCAGTTGGTTTGAGGTCTGGACTTTGAACCAATTAGATTTTTTTGTTCTTCAGCTATTCCAATGTAGATCTGCTGGTGTGCTTGGGATCATTGCCTTTCTGCATGACCCTAGTTTCAGCCAATCATTAGCTTTTAGATGGCCTCAAATTTAACTCCAAAATACTTTGATATACAATTTGCCAAATGACTGCAAGGTGCACTGGTCCAGTGGCTACAAAGCAAGTCCAAATTATCACCCAACACTGACCAGTTGTATGAAGTATATGTGCTAACATGCTGTGTTTGGTTTTCATTAAACATAGCTTTGCTCTCATCTGTCCAAAGGACATTGTTCAGAAGTCTGGAGATTTGTACGCATGCTATTTTGCAAAAAAAAAAAAGAAATTTTCTCCTGGCAACATTGCCAAACAAGCTACACTTGTTCGGTCTTTCACTAATTGTACTGTCATGAACTTGAACATTTAACGTGCTGAGGTCTTTAGTGTCTAAGCTGCGATCTTGGGTTCTTGCAACTTCTCTGAGCATTTCGCTGTCTGACCTTGGGGTGAATTTGCTTGGACATCCAATCCAAAGAAGATTGTCAACTGTCTTTCTTTGATTTGTGAATAATCTTAATGTAAAATGTCCAAATTGTTTGGAAATAGCCTTATAGTCCTTTGCAGATTAATGGGCACCTTCAATTGCTTCTTTCAGATAATTGCCCTTGTCTTTTTTCTTTGGCATTGTGCTAATACATAACTGAATACTCCACTCCAGCAAACTGCAAAAACGTATGGTTTAATAGGGTTGGTCACAATTGCTGATGAACATAGTAATTTCATTAGCAGCACCTGTCTGCTACTTACCCTTTTAATTCCTATGGCAGTAGTAAGTGTGTACTTAATTTTTCACACACTGCTACTGCCTTTTGGCCTAATTTTTTGAAAGGGAATCTGTCACCAGGTTTTTGCTACCTCACCTGAGCATGATGCAGAAAAATATACCCTGAATCCAAAGATGGTACACTTAGTTTACTGGGTGCAGCAGTTTGGACACAATCATTGTTCTTAGATGTAGCATTCAGCAAGTAAGTAGAACCTGCCCACATCACAGCTTTCTATGTAGATGAACTACACACTTTTATTTATTATGTAATGTTGGTACACCTGTGCAAGATTTGTGTCCTAATATTTTATGTACTGCTGTTTGTATTGCTGCTGTAATACTGTAATTTCCCCCGGGATCAATAAAGTGTATCATATCATATCATATCATATATATATCATATCATAGATAGTCTATAGACAGTGGGTTGCTTATCACTGGGGGTGGCAGAGTCAAACTAATTATAAGACTTTCTAAAGACCAAGATTATTTTTTTAATATGTTCTGATGCTTAAAACCATAGAATTCAAAGATGGTGTACTTAGTTTTTCTCATGACTGTGAAGGGAGTGGCCAGGAACGGTTGCTGTGGACCAGAGCTGAGTTCCCTTTGTCCTTTGTTGAGCATTATATGCTGTGGGGTGCTTTCTTTACTCATTTGTACTTTAGGAGTCCTTGTTACCTCCCCGTCCATGAGACCGGTTACAGCTACAGACATGACAGGACACGTTTGATCCAGTTCAACAGATTCAGCTTTACTGTGCAATTTGAATATATGCGGTTGTGGCACACAGAGTGAGACAGAATCCCCTCTTATTGATGTTCACTTTGTCCAGTGTACTATCAGTCCTTGACACAGCTCTGTCCAACATGCCCCTGCCTCAACAGCTCCTCCAGGGACAGGTCAGATCGCCCAGCAGGGGTACACTGACCAGGAAACAATAAGTCCTACAAGGCTGGCATTCAGTCCTCCTCCAGCATCCAGCTCTAACTGGACCTTGTGCCGGATCAAGCCTACATGCGGCTGCGATGTTGACTCACTGAATCGCCACATATAATGCCGACTCCAGTTACTTGACCTCTCTGGGAATTCTTCCTGCTTCGGCCCCTGGTGTAGTGAGGAAGATGCTGTCTTTCTCGGATGAAGTAGCCATCTTCTCGCTGGTAGTGTAATCGATGAATGTATGGCTCATTGCGGGAGAGTTCACGCACGTGTATTCACCTCGCAGATGCTGTAAGCATAATGGCACCAGCAAGTCACTTCCAGTGCTCTTTACACTCGGCTGACTCCGCCTTTCTGGCAGTCGCACAAATGACGTGGCTGGCAACTCCAATGTCGCTCCGTTGATTCCGCCTCTAGATATGCCTCTCCTTGTCATGATCTCTTACCAGGTATGCGGTCTCTCGTTCTAGATGACGCCTGTTTCTTCTCCACTCCACCTTTTCTGGGTTGGATCTTGGATCTGGAACATCTCTTGGAGGTCATCTCTTCGGTTACGGTGCACACTGTTTTTTTAGTGCCATCAGACGCTGTGCAGGATCTCCCCTCCTCGGACCATCAGTAGTCTCCATCTTGGGAAACGTGTCGACATCCACCATTTTGGAGCTTAAGTCACTGTCAGCCATTTTGTTTGACTTTAAGGTACTAAGGTTTCTGTTTTCTTTTTTCTTCCTTTTTCTTCATTTTCTTCGTTTTCCAGTGCCTGACCCTGGTCGCAGAACAACTTGAAAGGGGGACAATGGCCAGTTACTGTGGTCTGGAACCGAGTTCTCTTTGCCCTAAAAACCCACTTCTAAATGGAAATCAGAGTTGAGTGTGATGTGCTGTGGGGTGCTTTCTTTACTTAACAGGAGTCCTTGTTACCTCCCTGTCTATTGGACCAGTTACAGCTACAGACATGAAAGGAGACCTTAAGTCTGGTTAAACAGGTTCAAGTTTACTGTGCAATTTGGATACATGTAGTTGCAGCACACAGAGTGAGACAGAATCCCTTCCGGACGATGTTCGTTTGTCCAGTGTACTATCAGTCCTTGATGTCGCTCTGCCCGACCTGCCATCTCCTCCACAGCTCCTGTTGGTACCAGAGATTTTCTATCTGGCATAACACCTTCCATGAGGCCCCCAATCCTCCCTTTTTGCTGAGACCTGGCTGACATCTTCCTCACATGGGAGACAGAGATTTGGCACTCAATACCTCTTTAGAGCATTAGGCCCAAGACCTAAAGCATTCTCACAAAGCTTCAGATATGTCCTCATACTGTTTGGAGACTTGTACTGACAGGACCATTTCGCCTCTGCTGCATCCGCTTTCTTGGAATTTGAAGAATGCTGTCAATTATCTAGCACTTCCTTTGAACCCTGCTCACACACTTTACTCACAACCTGACTCCACACTCTCTGGCTAAAACAGGAAATGCTTCTTTTAATAACTGATCCTACCCCTCTCAGCTAGTGGGCTAATCCCAAGCTTTAACTGTGAGATGCAAACTATATCTCTATGTTTTGTAATGGACAGATCTCCCCAATTCCCGGGAACAGCCTTGAGGCAGATCCTCCAGGAGAACTGAGACATAAAGTGGCCATAAGGATAAAATGCAACACTTTTTATCAAACATATACCATAACACATAATCATATAACACTTCACACTAACTCCTTCTTGCCACAACATCTTCGTCTACCCCCCCTACAACTCTATATATTAATCATCTTCTCATACTCACAGCTATTGTGCTTCTCCATCTTTTTAGTGGCTCCTCTGAGGTCCCAATTCTAATTCTGGCTCTCACACTACAACTGTAACTATTTTGGGTCCATTCCTTCTCAGACATCAGTCCCTCTTTCCTTCTGCCTCAGACTACCATCTTCCTTGTTGGAGGCAGACTAAGCCTAGACCTCTACTTTCAGACAGTCAAGTGTCTCCATCTCTCATGTGATTTACTGTGAACACACACTCGAAGTACCAAAAGTGACACATATGGACACACCTCATCCAAGCCTAGTAAGCTCTAACACAATGCTTGTCCACTGTCACATCTTTGTAGGGTTCTTTGCTTAGATGATAGTACCCACTGATACAGGAAAAATATATCCTTGTATCATATTACCGTAACAAGGTGGCACGGGGTGATAGTCGTGGGAGAGTCTATTAAGCAACAGTCAGTGAACACTGACAGTTCACATAGGGCAACGTTTCTTGTACTTTCCCTGCCTTACGAGCAGACTCTATTCTCTCTGCGCTTTCCTTTTCTCTGCCATCCGGGCGGTTCCTTTGGACAGTTCATCTGTGCCTTCAGTATCACCAGCTCCTTGTCAGCCCCTTTTCCTTCCTGGGGATCATCCTGTTGAGCTGGTGCCCAACTGCACTATTCTCCAGCCTGGGGTCCCTTACTACCATACACAGCTAGACCCCCACTGCCTGTATCTGTCTCCTGAACTGTATGCACCCTGCCCTTGGGCAGGCTGCCCCTGAGTCTGATTTTAAACAAGAAGTGCCTTTCCTATATCTCTCTGCTCTGTGCCCCTCCCATCAACTTAACTCTTATGCTGCCAACACCTTGTCTAATCCTGCTATTACTCTATGCTAACTTCTATCCCTAATCCTAAACATATACACAGTACATGGCATATGCAGTACATGACATCACAGTACATAAACATTACACTACACATTAATAACGAGGAGGTGCCGTATATAGTTGCCCGAACAATATCCAGGGGACATGGAGCACGTGAGGTTCCCCGCCACCTCCTTACATTACTATGCCTGATGAAGAGACCTGAATAGTCTTGAAAGCTTGCTATCTATTAATATCTTTTAATTAAACCAGCAGAAGGTATCAACCACTGATACCATTGAGTCCCCACTGATGTCACTGTTCCTAGTTTCATCAGCAAACACAAAATATGGTATTGTGCCATGCAAGTTAATAGAACTAGAAAATAATCAATAATCATTATCACACATAGGCACAATAGCAAAGGCTTTAATAAGGCGCAATATAATTCTCATGCCTCTATATTAATTCGTCTGACTTCAGTTGTAAGAACAATTTTCCAAAGATAAAACTACTGATTCAGCTTTTAACATAGGAGCCCTTTATAATGTCACAATTTATCATATTTGAATTATTACTATAGAATTAATTAGTGTCTAAAGGCAACTATCAGCTAATTATCGTTTCTTGTTGTCATCATGGTATTTTATTGTGAGGTTTGGTTCAATTTCATGCAGCCTTTTTACAGTGAGTTATTATTTTGTATGGGGCATATACGGGTTTGTTACATACTAAAAATGCTGCAGATCTTTTCACAAACTACAATTAAAAAATACATATGCAAAAGTTATTTTTCCTATAACAGTATATTTATGGACTTTTCAGTTTGATTGTCTCTCAAAAATCCTGGGTTAGGTATTAAGCTTTCCAGCAGGAAGAATGTATGATTTATTGTACAATTTTAACCCCTTTACCCCTGAAAGTGGTTTGCACGTTAATGACCAGGCCAATTTTTACAATTCTGACCACTGTCACTTTATGAGGTAATAACTCTGGAATGCTTCAATGGATCCCGGTGATTCTGAGAATGTTTCTTCGTGATATATTGTACTTTATAATAGTAGTAAAATTTCTTTGATATGACTTGGGTATATTTGTAATTGTCCCCATCTGTCTCCATCCTGCCGCATGATCCTGCCCCATCTGTCTCCATCCCCCGTGTCTCCAACCTACCCCGTGTCTCCATCCTGCCTCGTGACTCCATTCTGCCCGTGTCTCTATCCTGCCCCTGTGTCTCCATCCTGCCCCTGTGTCTCTTTTCTGCCCTGTGTCACCATCCTGCCCCGTGTCTGCCCCATGTCTCTGTTCTGCCCCGTGTCTCCATCCTGCCCCGTGTCTCCATCCTGCCCCGTGTCTCCATTCTTCCCCGTGTCTCCATCCTGCCCCGTGTCTCTATCCTTCCCCGTGTCTCCATTCTGCCCATGTCTCCATTCTGCCCCGTGTCTCCATCCTGCCCCGGTGTCTCCATGCTGCCCCTGTGTCTCCATTCTGCCCCATGTCTCCATCCTGCCCCGGTGTCTCCATTCTGCCCCGGTGTCTCCATTGTTCCGGTGAAACATATTGCCGCTTTCAATAAGAAAAAAACAAAAAACCTTTTTTCTTGCCTGGCCGCACTCCTGCGGCGATGATCTCTCCCAGTGTTTCAAGCGCGTACTTGCCGGTGAATGACAATGACGTTATATGCCGGCGACGTGCGCGCTGACATTATTGCCGGCCTCCGATTGGCTGGCGGCTTTAACTATTGCCGTGCGGGCCTGCAAGGCAATAGAGTAACTGAACCTGCGTCTCGGACTCAGGTTCATTTACTTCACTGGCAGAATCCTGCCGCTGGGGACCGATCAGCAGAAGAGACAAGGCCTGATGTGGGCCCCCTCTGCTGATCGGGCCCCATATCCCAGTCAGGGCAGTAATGCCTGTTGGCATATGCAACAGATTGGGACTTATTATAAGTAAAAGGAGGACTTTTTGCTGACCTGACAATAGATGGCGATGTTGTGTAACGTTTCCTTCTGTTTAATGTATTGTATAAGAAATAGTCTCACTTGTAGTTTCACTTTAGTTTTTTTCCTGTTTCCTGATGCAATGCTGGAATGACTGTGCATTTTTCCTTTACCTCATGTTGTTAGAAGTAAAAGCTTCTACATCTACATCTCTCAATTAATTCATATAGCGGTGCAGTGATCATATTGACACCATGGATGTGTCACACATTTTTAACAATTGGACAGTGAAGAAAAAATAACTAGATTTTTACCCAAAAAATTTGGTTTTAGCCCCAGATTTTACATTTTCATGCAAGAAGTGGGTAAAAATGGCACCAAAATTTGTCCCCCAATTTCTACTGAACATGGCAATACCCCACATGTGCCTGTACAGTACTACTTAGTAGAGATGAGCGACTTTGCCTTCGGGAGAGTCGAGTCGGGTTTCGGACCACCCGACTTTATCAAAAGTCGAGTCGAACGAAATCGGCAAAAGTCGAAGATCTGACTGAAACTCGACCCGACCCCAATGCAAGTCAATGGGGAAGAAAGGTCGGCAGGGAGTGGAGGACAGTAAAAACACCTACAGTGCCCATTTCAATGCCAACGACATCAATTCTTATTACTTAAGCTAGTCAACCTTAATTTACTTTATAATAATAGTAACGCATTGAAAACTGGGGGTTATTTGGCTAAAGTTGTGGGGGGGCCCCGGGGGTACAGCCCAGTTAAGGAGGTGGAAAACCTGGCATATGTTGAGGTGTAGGCTGGACGTTCAGCAGCTGCAAATTGAGGAATTGGAGAAGTCGGAGGAATAGGAGGACAAAGCGAGCCATTTGGCTGGCAACCTATGTGTTATCAGGGGAAGGTGATGCAAAATCCTTTGAAACGCAGGCATGGTTCATTTTAATGAAGGTGAGATCACCAACATTTTGGGTCGACAGCCGGGTCCTTCTTTCTGTCAGGATTGATCCAGCAGCACTGAAGACTCTTTCTGATAGCACACTACCAGCAGGGCAAGCGAGCTCCTGTAAGGCATATTGTGCCAATTCTGGCCAGGTGTCAAGTTTACAGGCCTAGTAGTCAAAGGGGAATGAACTGTGAGGGAGAACATCGATAGGGGAGGAGAGGTAATTTTGAACCATAGATGACAACTGCTGTCTCCTGTCTGTTGCAATCGATTCAGTATAAATACCCGTGTGAGCGTTACTCGAGAAATCAGTCCACAACATGGTCATGAAACCCCTGTCTCCAACGCCACTTCGGCTGTGTGCACCACGAACACCTCTTCCATGTTGCCCAGTACGGCTCGTGGTAGAACCTGCACCGCTGCTGTGTGCTGGGAATGCCTCTAACAAACGGTTTACCAGAGTTGCTTGTTTGTTCGCCAATATTGGCTCTAGGTTCTCCTGTGGCATGATGTTCTGTAATTTGCCTTTATAGCGTGGATCGAGGTTGCTGGCCAACCAGTAGTCGTCATCCTTCATAATTTTGGTAATGCGGGGGTCCCTTTTTAGGATCCGCAAGACATAATCACACATGTGCACCAATGTTCCGGGTGTCAAAGATGCACTACCAGTAGTGCGTGAAGGAGCACTTTTTGCCAAATCCACATCCCTCCAGTCACGCACAAATCCTGTACCTGACCTTGGCAAGCCAACATTTTCTCTTGCCCCCTGAGAAGCATCCTCCTCCCCAAAATAATCATCCCCCTCATCCTCCTCCTCCTCTTCTTCCACAACCTCATCCAAGACAGTTCCCTGAGCAGAGAATGCCTGACTGTCATCAAGGCTTCCCTCCTCCTCCGCTGCAGACGCCTGATTCTTAATGTGCGTCAAAGTTTGCATAAGCAGACGCATAAGTGGGATGCTCATGCTTATGATGGTGTCGTCTGCGCTTACCATCCGTGTGCATTCCTCAAAACACTGAAGGACTTTACAGAGGTCTTTCAGCTTGACCACTGCACAACCGACAACTCCATGTCTGCCCTCAAACTGCCTGCCCGTGTATCCTCCCACAAATGCATTACAGCCTGCCTCTATTCACACAGCCTCTCAACCATGTGTGAGCACAGTCTTCGCACCTTATGGAGCAGGGCTGGTAACTCTGGATAATTATTTATGAAGCACTGCACCACCAGGTTCAAGGTGTGAGCCAGGCAAGGTCTGAGTTTTGCCAGGGCTATGGCCGTCACAAAATTACATCCGTTATCACTGACTACCTTGCCTGGCTCAAGATGTAGACTGCCCAGCCATGACTCAGTTTCTCGCTGCAAGTAGTCGGCCAGTACGTCCGCAGTGTGTCTGTTGTCACCCAAAGACATCATCTTTAAAACAGCCTGCTGACGCTTATCACTAGCTGTTCGATAGTGGGACACCTCGTGTGCAACACTGGCAGCTGTGGATGGAGTGCTCGTGCGATTGCGCTCTGTCGACGAGCTTTCGCTTCTGGAGGAGGAGGAGGAGGGTCGAACGCCTACCGCCAATTGTTGGCTATACCGTGGGCTAGGCAGCACTGTCCCACCGCCGCTGTCCCCTGTGGACCCTGCATCCACCACATTAAGCCAGTGCTCAGTGATGGACACGTAACGGCCCTGGCCATGCCTACTGGCCCATGAATCTGTTGTGAGGTGCACCTTTCCATTCACTGATTGTATGAGTACATGGACAATGCGGTCTTTCACATGCAGGTGGAGGGCAGGGATGGCTTTTCTAGAAATGAACTGCCGACTGGGTAGGTTATAGCGTGGGACAGCGTAGGCCATGAGCTCTCAGAATGCTGCGCTTTCAACCAAACGGAAGGGCATCATCTCTAATGAGATCAGTTTGCCAACATAGGCGTTCAAAGCCAGTGTATGTGGATGAGAAGATGAGTACTTTCTTGTCCTACTCAGAGTGTCTGCTAGGGTGAGCTGGACTTGAGAGCTGCAGATGGGGGGAACTAGTGGTGGACATGGCGGACTGAGAGGCGCTTGGTGATGGTGGTGGTGATGGCCTAGATTCAGTCTTTCGTTGGAAAAACATTGTGATTCCCTGACTGCTTTGGCCTTGCGACGACACCTCAACATTTCTTGCTGGTGGTGTGCTAACCGGTGGGCTTACAGTGGGGAAAGCGATGTAGCGTTGCTGGTTACCTTCAGTCGGAGAAGGTGCACGTGTGCTACCTGATGTTTTGTAGTCCGTCCACGCTTGCAAGTGCATGGTGTTTAAATGTCTAAGCATGCAACTGTTATTCAAATTTCGGAGATTTTTCCCTTGGCTAAAGGTCCTTCCGCACTTCTTACAGATAACATTTGCCTCATCAATAGGATTTTGGTCAAAAAAGTGCCACACCGCACTCTTCTTACTATGGGATACATTTTCAGGGCTTGCACGGTGTGCTAATTTGACCGTCTGGCCAAGCTGTCCTGCAACTCTTTTTGTTTTTTTAACACGTTTTTGGACTGCTACGGGCCTGCCAGATAACCACAGCTGCGATGTCGATGCCTGCTGCGGGTCCTCCTCCTCTTCTGAGCTATTGCCAGCAGCACCCTCTTCCCCCAATGGATGCCAATCCGGGTCAACAACTGGGTCATCCATCACCTCCTCTTCCATTTTATCTGCACCTTCCTTTGTGTCACCGTGTAAGGTGGTATAGTATGCGGGAAAGGGCACCTGAGTTTCATCAGGGTCAGAATCTGGCTCAGACTGCGAGGGCAATGCAGTGCTCTGGGTGAATGTACCAGCAGAATCATATAGCAGTGGCTGTGCACCAGTGCACTCCATGTCATATTCATCTTGGACTGGGGAATTCAGGATTTGACTTGATAACCCAGGCATGGTATTTGAAAAGAGCTCCAGGGAGTAATCTGAAGTGTGGCCTGCCGCATCCTTCACTTTAGGTGGGAGTGAAGGACACAAGGAAAGGTGTTGTTCCTGACCAGGAGCCTGCACTGACAACTTAGTGCTTGCATTTTTTGAAACTCCAGAAGATGAGGCGATAGAGCTGGAGGCTGTTTCGGCAATGTAAGCCAAAACCTGTTCCTGATGCTCCTGCTTTAAAAGCGGTTTACCTACTCCCAGAAAAGGTAGCCTTCCAGGCCTTCTGGAGCTAGACGATGACGTAGGCTCAACACTTCCTGCCTTATTTGCTGTTGTGCTTTTGGCACTACCAGCAGATGCACCACTACCACCATCAGTACCAGCTGGCCCCACCGCCCATGTCCGCGGCCTTTTCCACCATACTTCCTCATGTTTGGGAAAATGTACCAAAAATACCAGCAGATACATGGTATTGTATGAGGAGCGTACAGCTGTAAACAGTGTAGGGGAAAATTTAAATCTCCCTATATATTTCCGGAGTCACACACAGACGCTCACTCAGTATGGATTTGACCCGAATACAACAAGCAGAAAAACGGTACTGTATCAGAAACGTTCAGCTGTATACGGTGTAGGGGAAAATTTAAATCTCCGTATATATTTCCGGAGTCACACACATACGCTCTCTCAGTATGGATTTGACCTTAATACAAACAGCAGAAATACGGTACTGTATCAGAAGCGTACAGCTGTATACGGTGTAGGGGAAAATGTAAATCTCCGTATATATTTTTGGAGTCACACACAGACGCTCACTCAGTATGGATTTCACCATAATACAAAGAGCAGATATATGGTACTGTATCAGAAGCGGACAGCTGTATACGGTGTAGGGAAAAATTTAAATCTCCTTATATATATTTCCGGAGTCACACACAGAAGCTCACTCAGTATGGATTTGGCCAGAATACAAAAAGCATAAAAACGGTACTTTATCAGAAGCGTACAGCTGTATACGGTGTAGGGAAAAATTTAAATCTCCGTATATATTTCTGGAGTCACACACAGACGCTCACTCATTATGGATTTGACCATAATACAAAGAGCAGATATACGGTACTGTGTTGTGAACACGTTGGAGGCGACTTCGGAGCTGGGGCTCCCTCCGGTGGTTGCTGAGGGTAATGAACCAACTGCTGAATGGCTTTCAGCTGGGTCCTAATGGTCTGATATAAGTGACCTGAACTTCCATCAGCCTTGCCGGTAATCAATTGTTCTTCCAGGTCTTGGTTGGAGCTCAGCTTGCATTCCTGCTTTCATTCAGATAAGTGAATTTCTGTTTTTTTTTCCTCTGGTTGGATTTTCCTTGCTGGTTTGCTGCCTTGCAGTGGACTTCAGCCTGGTCCCCTGTTGGGGCCTGGCGCTGCATTTGTGCTTAGCTTGTGCTTGCACTTTTGCTCTGTTCCTGTGTCACTTTTTATTTGCTTAATTGCTGTGTGTTGCACCAGAGATCTGATTTAGGTGATAGAGATCGTGTGATCTCAGGTTTTTTATTAATCAGAAGTGTTGGTATTTTTGTCAGGGTTTTTTGGGTGGCGGTCAGAATTCTTTCCTATACTTTTCTATCTAGACAGTATTGGGCCCCAGCGTTTGCTCATTCTATTTTCTGTCTGTGTTCGTATTTTCTTCTTGTCTAACCGTCATTACATGTTTGGGGACTTCCTATTTCTTTGGGGGTTCTGCTACGGGGCAGTTAGCTTTCATCTTTCTGTCTTTAGGTGTAGCTATCTCTCCGGCTGTGACGAGGCGTCTAGGATCACCGTAGGTACGCTCCACGGCTACTTCTAGTGTTGCGGTTAGTTTAGGGTTCTGCAACCCAGTAGTTTCCAGCCTCTCTGGTGTATTGCTAGAAAAAAAGAAAAAAAGTATTAGTGCTGTGTAAAAAGCAGTCTGCACAGCAGTGTACACAGCAATACAGCTATCAGGCAGCCTAATAACCAGCGCTGCAGCACACAAGAAAATCCTCCCCTGTCACTGCACACTAACTGTACAGCACAATTGCCATCGGCACAAGCACAGAAGAACTTCTCTTTCCAGCCCTAACTCTCCTTCTACTGATAAACAGTCAGCAACCTTTCTCTACTGTTAAGATTGGCAGAAGTAAAATGGAGGTCGGCGATCAGTGCTTTTATAGACACTGACGCCCCCAAAGCAAGCCAATCACTGCAATGCCCTTCTCTAAGATGGTGGTGGACGCTGCACATGTCATCTCATTGCCCACAGTGCACGTCCTTGCTCATTGGCTGAAAATAAGGCGCCTGCAAGCATTCTGGGAAATCTGACTTTGGCGCTCGTTTTGCCGACCGCATGGCCGACTTCACACTATGGTCGGGTTTCGGTTAGCGAAACCCAACTTTGGCGAAAGTTGTCGACTTATGAATCTGACCGACCTGTTTCGCTCAACTCTACTACTAAGCCATATGGAGAGACTTGGGAGGAACAGACCGCTATTTGCTTCCTGGAGCGTAGATTTTCCTAGAACAGTTTGCGGACTCCACATACAGAGCCCCTAATTGCTAGAAGAGCAGAATCCCCCTCAAGTGACCCCATTTTGGAATTGATACACCTTGGGGAATTTATCTACAGGTGTATTGACGATTTTGACTCCATGGGTATTTTCCAGAAACAAGCAGCAATGAATGTTGCCGAGTGAAAATTGCAAACTGCCGTTGTAGTCACCAGTACGCTCTAGTGACCAATATGTTGTAGTCACCACTACGTTATACCTAGCCTGTGCTTCTTGAGGCGTGCACCCATAAGTCAGGCGGGCTCTCATTGCTTTAGAAATGCCAGATTTGACGCAGTATGTCATTTAGGTACGCTGTGGGGCTCATAAGTGAGAGGGGCATTTGGATTTGAGAGCGGAGAATTTGCTGAATTTCTTTTGGCGGATCAAGAGCCATTTCTCTTTTCCACAGCCTTTGTACTACCAGTAATGTGGAAGCCCTCTATGTTTCCATTAACAGATGACAGACCTGAGTGGGAACTTGCTTTCTTTGTGGATTGAGTTGAAGCTTTTATTGGGAACATTTTACATACGTTTTGGATCACAGTTATCCAGCGCTCTATGCTGAGCACTTAATTTGAGGTATCCATCTAAATCTCTAAGTGACATGATTCAGATAAAACCGAGGGATCCATTCACTATAATGATGCAGCAGAGTTACTTTGGACTCCGTCTGGCCTCTGTTCAGTGGTGTCCTTCTTTTCAGGAGTGCACAAAACTGTGGCTGACGGCACTTTTCTGCAATCCTAAAAAGAAGAACACCGCTGGATCACAGGTCAGACATCGTCCACAGTGCCTCCATCTGCGTCATTATAGGGAATCTTCTTCCAGAAGTTCAGTCTGAATCACGTATTTCAAAGATTTACATGGAAACCCGGGTGAATGCGACCAGTGCAGAGCGCAGGATAAATGTGCACCTAGCTTTACTGCAATCTTTTGGAGACAGAATGAAAAAATCACCAAAGATGAAGAATTTTTCTTTATTTTTTATGCTGTTCCTCATGTGGTATAAGTGATTAGGCGACTTTTTTTTCACGTCGGTGGGATTACAGCGATATCAGATTTATACTTTTTTTGTTTGGCTGGTTTTTATTGCAAAAAATATTTTTTGCATCAACACATTTTGAGAGCTATAATTTTTCCATATTTTGGCAGACAGAGTCATGTGAGTTGACGTTCTTATTGATACCATTTTTGGGCACATTACATTTTTTGATCACTTTCTTTTCTGATTTTTGGGAGGCAGAATGAACAAAAACCAGCAATTCAGGAAATTTTTTTTTGGGGGAGGGGATTTATGCTGTTCTGTGTGTGGTAAATTGATATGGCAGTTTTATTCTTCGGGTCAGTACGATTACAGCGATACCTCGTTTATATTTTTTTTATGTTTTGGCGCTTTAACACAATAAAAACTTTTAGAGATAAAATATTTATTTTTGCATTGCATTATTCTGAGAGCTATAACTTTTTTATTTTTCTGCAGATGGAGCTGTTTGGCAGCTTGGTTTTTGCAGGACAAGATGCCATTTGCAGCGATACAATGCTTATTTATATTAATCTTTTTGATTGCGTTTTATTCCACTTTTAATTTGGCGGTATGATGATAAAGCATTGTTTTTTGCCTTGTTTTTTATTTATTTTTATGGTGTTTACTAAAGGGGTTAACTAGTAGGACTGTTTTATAGGTTGGGTCGTTGCGGATGCAGCGATACCAAATATGTTTACTTTTATATTTATATTTTTTTTCATTCAAATATTTATTCATAGATACAATATCTTTTTATCACGGTGTAACACGACCCAACGGGTGGTCGGTCAGTGAACGGCACAACACTCACACAACGGGATGGTATTGGGGAGAGGAAGACCCAACCAATAGGGAATGAGGGATGGTCACCACCTGAGCTCAAACCTGAGCATGTCCCTGCACACTCCTAATGCCCTATGTGGGTCCTTCCCCCCACCGCCGTCAGGATACTCGTCCCTCGCTGTCACAGAACACTGCCCTGGCTAGTGCACTTCCCCGGCGTAGGCTACTAGCCTAGCCACTACAGATAATACCACACAGGGGACAGGGAAATAAACACTTAACAACTTTCTCAGCTGCAAAGTACGGCACAGCTGAAGAAAGGCACAGGACCATGAACTCCACGAAACCAACAGATTCACCACTGCAGCCAGAGAGCTCCTTACTCCAGGTTTGGTCAACATAGATTGCTCTATCACCGACAGTCAGCTGATACATCAGGTGACCTTTTAAAGGTTGGTGGGAGTGGCCCACCTCAGCTGACCCAGAAGCACTGGAATTACACCAGATTGCCAGCGAGGAAAAATTGACATTAACCCCCAGTGGCCTGAAATGAAAAAAGTTTAAACTGAGTGGAACCAGAGCGGCCACAAATCCAAAATGGATCGTGACACTTTTGATTTTTTTAAAATATTTTTAGTTTTTTTTTAAAATGTTTTTACTATTTTATTTACTTTTTTACTTTGTCACATTATGAGACTATCATTTTTTGCAGGCTGATCACTTCTGCAGCATAGGGATGTAGTCAGTTCTGCACTGACAGGAAAAGTTGCTGATCATGCACTACGCATAATCAGCAAGTTTCCTAGCTCTGGTGACCCAGATGTCATCATGTCACCATGGCAACGATCGGGACCCCACGTCACGCTGCAGGGTCTCTGATCCGAAGGCAGAGGGGCTGTCAGCCCTCTGCTGGCTCCTGGAATGCTGCGATAGCAGCATTTCAGGGGTTAAAGTACTAGGAGTGATGAGTAACTGCTGCTGGCAGTTAGTGCCAGGTGTCAGCTGTCAGAATCAGCCACCCGTGTGCGCTGGCGATCAAAATGACATATAAATCCGTCCCTGGTCAAATTGGCCCAGGGCACATTGATGGATTATTACGTCTGGTGTCAGAAAGGGATTAAGCATGATGAATGAGAAGTTATCAAGGCCTGTACTACATTATTCCAGCATAAACAAAAAGTTGGAAACATTGATGCATAAAATTGTGATTTTTGCAGATTTTTTTTCTCCCATGATATTTTAAAAGTGGTGAGAAAAGTGGGTAGAGTTTAGGAGGAGGAAGAGAGTCATAAATTATCATAAATTATAATACAAATCTACACCAGTTCATACCTCGTGTAGATTTTTTTTTACATGCAAATAGGCAAAGATGTGCCAAATTTATTAAGAAATATCAACCTCTTGGCTGATCCTACTCCAACTGATAAAGACTGGAATTTATGAAAAACTAGCTGAAGAGCCCGGCGCTGCCCGGGCATTATAACTAACGACGGTTAGTTATAACAAATTATAATGATTATATCTCTATATATAAAGCTGAGTGTATAGCCCCGCCCACTCCGCATAGCCACATTCACTATAATATCCCACACAATCCTGTCAGCCAGAGCTACCGGACTACTCCCCCTAATATCCCACACAATCCCGTCAGCCAGAACTACCTGACTACTCCCCCTAATATCCCACACAATCCCGTCAGCCAGAGCTACCAGACAATTACCCCTAATATCCCACATCATCCCGTCAGCCAGAGCCACCGGACAACTACCACTAATATCCCACATCATCCCGTCAGTCATAGCCACCGGACAACTACCACTAATATCCCACATCATCCCGTCACAGCCGCCAGACTACTACCCCTAATATCCCACATCACCCCGTCAGCCAGAGCCACCGGACAACTACCCCTAATATTCCACATCATCCCATCAGCCTGGGGTCAGAACCAGAGCGCTGAGTGGATTTGCCCTGACTTCCATACCAATAATCCCTTTAATAGAAGCCTGGGGTGAGAATCAGAGTGCTGAGGGATCTACCCTAACTTCGATACCGGAGATCCCTTTAAGAGAGGCCTGGGTCAGTACCAAAGCGCAGAGTGGATTTGCCCTAACTTCCATACTGGGGATCCTTTTAAAGGGAATCTGTCACCCTAAATTGGCGGGATATTTAAATGATGGCAGTCAGGTCAGATGGGCGGAGTTTTGGGTACTTGCCTTAACATGTTGTTCGCCGCTGTCTCCATTATTTCTGGGAATTGTAGTCGTTGCCCTCCATATAACGCGCCTGCGCATTGCAATCTGCGGGCACAGCATACGGCGCGTGTGCAATTCAAGATTGCAATGTGCAGGTGCGTTATATGGAGGGCAACGACTACAATTCCCAGAAATAATGGAGACAGCGGCGAACAACATGTTAAGGCAAGTACCCAAAACACCGCCCATCTGACCTGACTGCCATCATTTAAATATCCCGCCAATTTAGGGTGACAGATTCCCTTTAAGAGGGGTCTGGGGTCAGAACCAGAGTGCTGAGTGGAATTGCCCTAACTTCCATACCAATGATCCCTTTAAGAGGCTCTGGGGTCAGAACCAGAGCGCTGAGTGGAACGATCCTAACTTCCATACCAGGGATCCCTTTAAGAGAGGCCTGGGGTCAGTACCAGAGCGCTTAGGCCTCTTTCACACTTCAGTCGTGCGACGTCAGTCAAAATCCGCCAAAGTGTGAAAAAAGCGGATGTGCCATTTTTTTTTGGCGGATCTACTTTTTTCCCATTGACTTGCATTAGTGGCGGATTTTGACGGATGGTCGTCCGTTGGATCCGTTTTTTGACGGATCCGCCATAAATTTGGCGTCCGCCATTTTTGGAAAACGTTCAATGCAACGTTTTTTGGTGTGCGTCAAAATGTCGGACTATGGTGGATCCACCGCGTCCGCCATTTTGTATAATGGTCGCCTATGGGTGGCGGATCCGCGGGCATCAGTTTTGATGGAATCCACCAGCGGATCCGTTGCTCAGACCTCCCAACCGTCCCGGATTAAGCGGGACAGTCCCGATTTTGACCCCCCGTCCCACTGTCCCGCTGAAGACACTATGTGTCCCGCAGTGAGACGAGCCGCCACGCCCCCCATGCACTCCTCCCTGTCTCTACAGCTCAGTCAGCGGCTCACAGCTAGCAGTGACGCTGCTATGCTGTTCTCTTCTGTGCCCAGGACCTGTGATGAGGTCACAGGAGGGGAGGAGTCAGGGGTCACATGATCGTGTCCTCTTCCGTGCAGGACTCTGCGCTCTGATGGTTGTTTGTCATGGTGCTGGATGAGGGTAAGTTTGTGTGTGTGGGGTCGGAACTCGGGTTTACAGTGTGGATGTAGCAGAGCTGTGTGTGTACGAGGAGTACGGAGCGGAGACTTGTGTGTATGAGGTGTACGGAGCCGTGTGTACGAGGTGTATGGAGCGGAGCAGTGTGTACGAGGTGTACGGAGCGGAGCCGTGTGTGTACGAGGTGCACGGAGCGGAGCTGCGCGTGTACGAGGTGGATGTGGTAGGGCTGTAGTGTATACGAGGTGTGCGGAACCTTGTGTGAACGAGTTGGATGTAGCAGAGCCTTGTGTGAACGAGTTGGATGTAGCAGAGCCGTGTCTGTACGAGTTGGACGGAGCAGAGCCGTGTGTCTGTACGAGGTGCATGGAGACGAGGTGCACGGAGCGGAGCCGCTCGTGTACGAGGTGCACGGTGCGGAGCCGCTACGAGGTGTACGGAGCGGAGCCATGTGTGTACAAGGTGTACGGAGCGGAGACGTGTGTGTACGAGGTGTACGGAGCGGAGCCGTGTGTGTACGAGGTGTACGGAGCAGAGACGTGTGTGTACGAGGTGTACGGAGCGGAGCCGTGTGTGTACGAGGTGCACGGAGCGGAGCTGCGCGTGTACGAGGTGGATGTGGTAGGGCTGTAGTGTATACGAGGTGTGCGGAACCTTGTGTGAACGAGTTGGATGTAGCAGAGCCTTGTGTGAACGAGTTGGATGTAGCAGAGCCGTGTCTGTACGAGTTGGATGGAGCAGAGCCGTGTGTCTGTACGAGGTGCATGGAGACGAGGTGTACAGAGCGGAGCCGCTCGTGTACAAGGTGCACGGAGCAGAGCCGCCCGTGTATGAGGTGGATGTAGCAGTGCTGTAGTGTGTATGAGGTGTACGGAGCGGGGCCTTGTGTGTACGAGTTGGATGTAGCAGAACCGTGTCTATACGAGTTGAATGGAGCAGAGCCGTGTGTCTGTACAAGGTGCACGGAGCCGAGCCGCGCGTGTACGAGGTGGATGTAGCAGTGCTGTGTGTGTACAAAACGGAGCCCTGTGTGTGTGAAGTGTACGGAGCTGAGCTGCTCAGCTCCATACACACAGGGCTCCGTGCTTGAGCCGTGTGTGTACAGAGCGGAGCAGAGCCATGTGTGTATGGATTGGAGCCTTGTGTGTATGTAGCGGAGCCGTGTGTGTACGAAGTGTACGGAGCAGAACCGCATGTGTACGAGGTGTATGCTGCAAATCCGCATGTGTACAAGGTTTACGGAGTGGAGTCATGTGTGCACAAGGTGTACAAAGCGTGGCTGCGTGTGTACAAGGTGTATGGAGTGGAGCCTTGTGTATACTGAGTGGAGCCTTGTGTGTGCGAGGTGGACGGAGCGGAGCTGTGTGTTTACGAGGCATACAAAGCAGAACCGTGTGTGTATGAGGTGTGCAGAGCCCTGCGTGTACAAGATGTATGGTGGGGAGCATTCATACCTCCCAACCGTCCTGAATTCAGCGGGACACTCCCGATTTTGAGAGTCTGCCCCGCTGTCCCGGCCGGGAGCTTTTCCCGTGGATGCAGGAGTACATGCCGGAGCCCCGAAGAGCACTTTAAAACTCACACGTGATGTTCCACCAGAAGTGACGTGCTGAAAGATGACCGGAAATGAGTTAATTTTGGGAGGAGATTGTGACGGAACCATGGAGGCACTTCAGGGAATGCTTCAGATCTATCACCGTGTTCTCGCCTTGGAATCGGGGATGTCGGCCATGTGAGCGGATCATGATATGTCCTACACCGGGAGGCTCAGGTGGGCACTACAATGGGAGCCGGGCTGCTATAGTATCTTTATAGAATCTTTATTTCTTTCTCTGTTTCTTTCTCTCTCTCTGTTCTTTCTTTCTTTCTCTCTGTCTTCTTTTCTTTCTTTCCCTCTTTCTTTCTCTTTTCTGTTCTTTCTTTCCCATCTTTCTTTCTCTCTGTTCTTTTTCTTTCTTTCTCTCTGTTCTTTCTTTCCCCTCTTTCTTTCTTTCTATCTCTGTTCTTTCTTTCTCTCTGTTCTTTCTCTCTGTTCTTTCTTCCCCTCTTTCTTTCTGTTCTTTCTTTCTCTCTGTACTTTTTCTCTTTCTTTCTGTCCCATCTTTCTTTCTCTCTATCTCTCTGTTCCTTCTTTCTCTCTTTGTTCTTTCTTTCCCTTCTTTCTCTCTCTCCCTCTGTTGTTTCTTTCTTTACCTTCTTTCTTTTTTGTCTCTGTTCTTTTTTTCTGTCCCTTTCTTTCTCTCTCTGTTTCTTTCTTTTTCTCTATCACTCTGTTCTTTCATTCCCTCTTTCTTTCTTTTTCTTTCTCTTTTCTTTCTTTTCTTTTCTTCTTTCTTTCTCTCTCTCTGTTCTTTCCCCTCTTTCTTTCTTTCTCTCTGTTCTTTTTTCTTTCTCTCTCGCTCTGTTCTTTCTTTCCCCTCTTTCTTTCTTTCTTTCTCTCTCTCTCTGTTCCTTCTTTCTTTCCCTTTTTTCTTTCTTTCTTTCTTTCTTTCTTTCTTTCTTTCTTTTCTTTCTTTCTTTCTTTCTCTCTCTCTGTTCTTTCTTTCCCCTTTCTTTCTCTCTGTGTTCTTTCTGTCCCCTCTTTCTTTCTCTCTATTCTTTCTTTCTTTTTCTATCTGTTCTTTCTTTTCCCCCTCTGTCTTTCTTTCTTTCCCTCTTTCTCTCTCCCTCTCTGTTCTTTCTTTCTCTCTCTACTCTTTCTTTCCTCTCTTTCTTTCTTTCTTTCTCTGTTTTCTTTCCCCTCTGTCTTTCTTTCTCTCTCTGTTCTTTCTTTCCCCTCTTTCTCTCTCCTCTGTTCTTTCTTTCCCCTCTTGCTTTCTCTCTCCCTCTCTGTTCTTTCTTTCCCCTCTTTCTTTTATTCTCTCTGTTCTTTTTTCTGTCCCTCTTTCTTTCTCCGTCTCTGTTCTTCCCTCTTTGTTTTTTTTTCTCTCTGTTCTTCTCTCCCTTTCTTTATTTATTTCTTTCTCTCTCTCTATGTTCTCTCTGTTCTTTGTTGCTTACCTTTTCCTCTTCTTTCTTTCTTTCTTCTTCTCTATCTCCTTTCTTTCTGTTTTTTTTCTCTCTCTGTTCTTTCTTTTACTCAGTACCAGTGTGCCCACAGTAACAGTCAGTGTGATCATGTCATGTGTGCATTGCCACGAAGATCGTCGCGGTTGCACATTTTGACTTCTCACAGCTGAGCTGCTGTTTCTTTGTGTTTGGCAGCTAGGGAGTTAATTCTGTCTGTGCTCGGTTCTGGGACTGGGTGCAGTTTCTCCCGGCTGCAATTGATTATTTGTTGATTGGTTTCCTTTAAATTCCTGGTTGTCTGCTTGGGGAGTTGCCAGTGAAACCTTCATGCAGACCACAGATAGGAATGAATCTGTATAGACTTTAGTTGTGAGCTCCTTAGTTGTTCTAAGCTCAACTTGGTTAGAGTTTATTTCCCAGACCATTTATTTTCCTTTGGTGTTTGAGTGTGTATGCAAGCGAGTGTTATTGTCATGTGCATTCACGAAGATCTATGCGGTTGCAATTGACTTCTCAGCTGAGTTGCTGTCTCTTTGTGTGGAGTTAGGGAGTAATCTTCTGTGCTCATCTGGGACTGGTAGTTTACCGGGCAATTATCATTGGTTGATGGTTCTTTAATCCTGGTTGTCTGTGTTGGGAGTTGCCATGAAATCTTCATGCAGTACCACACATAGGATTGATGATAGACTTAGTTAAAGAGCCCTATTGTTTTAGCTCACCTTGCTTAGGTTATATCCCAGATCATTATGTTCCTCTTGTTGATGTTAGCAGTCGTGTTTTCTCCAGTCTCTAATATTAACTCTGAGTTAGCAGAATCACCGTATTCCCTGGGTAATCAGTATCTTCTTATGACTGATTACAGGTTCAGGACTGATAGAGACAGTAGGCTGGTAGATTGGACTGACCTTATCAGTACCTCCAGGTGAGAATAGTTTAGGACCCAGTTTAAGGGTCAGTTAGACCCCCGTCCATCCTCTTTCCTTGACATGTTCAAGTCCTCAAGATTAACTCCTAGTTCAACGATTTCGGTCAGGGAATCTATCTATACATGCTGATGTGCTAATCTTATGTTGTACAGGTGTATTTAAATAGTTTACGGACATCGACACATTATCAAAGACCGCGTGCATTTTCACTGGCCATAAATATCCATTGCCATTGACCAGTAGCCAGCTGGGTCTGCAGTTGCAGGATTATCCCTGACTGACGCTTAAGTCAAGTTGTCTCCCTCGAGCAACAATTTGAACTAAAGTTCTCACCGAAGTTCACTGTGGGCAGACAAATTTTACTTCAGGAGCATGTAAATTGTATTTTCGGCTTCGGCCTCGATCATCAGGGAGTGAGAGCAGAGAGTGGGAATTGTTATCTCGCTCTACAAGGGGACCCTCAATCCTGGGCCCTTTCTCCTTCCTCCGGGATCCCCGGCTCTACAGTCAGTAGATCGATTTTTTACTGCCCTGGGTTTGGTATATGATGACCCAGATCGGGTCTCTCTTGCTGAGACAAAATTACGTAAGATACAGCAGGGAGATTGTCCGGCAGAGGAATTTGCTTCTGAGTTTCGTAGATGGGCCACAGATACTCAGTGGAATGACCCAGCTCTTAGGAGCCAGTTTTGTCATGGGCTTTCTGATAAATTAAAAGACGTTTTGGCTCAGTATGAGTCTCCTCCTTCTCTGGAGGCTGCTATGGCCTTAGCTATCCGTACTGATAGACGGCTTCGGGAGAGGGGTGAGGTAACCCCACTCCCTGTTGTTTCTCCACCTACCACTAAAGTCCCTTATGTTGAGGTTCCCCTTGTCTGTTCGGATGAGCCTATGCAGTTGGGAGGGACATCATTTCGTAGGAGGGGATTGGCGGTACGCCGCAGGACTAGAAGATGTTTTTTCTGCGGGCAAGAGGGACATTTTGTTGGAGAATGTCCATCCCGTGCCTTGTTGAGCCAAAAGTCGCCGGAAAACTGTTAATCCCAGGTTGTGTGGTGGACGACAACCTGGGAGTATGTATTTCATCCGCCAGTTCTTCTCAGTTCCTTGTACCAGTGGAGGTGGTAGTTGGTACGAGAGTGGAGAGATTGTCTGTTCTTCTTGATAGTGGTTCCGGGGCTAATCTGGTTGACGCTCAGTTTGCTCAGGCTCAAGGTATGCATCTGAGTATATTGGTCAAACCGATCCCTATATTCTCCATTGACGCCAGGCCTCTCGGCCAAGGTAGCTTTGTTCATGAGGTTCATAACATTGACCTTCGGGTAGGGGCAATACATAGGGAACAATTATCTTGTTATGTGTTGGAGGGTCTACCTACTCCCATTGTGTTGGGACTTCCTTGGTTGGTTAAACATAACCCTGTGATTAATTGGCAGTCCAGAGAAATAAGCCAATGGGGTGAGTTTTGCAAAAGCAACTGCATGAACACAGTTATCAGTGCGGTCGTGCCTAGTACATTGCCTCCTTTTTTGGAGGATTTTGGGGATGTTTTCTCTGAGGAGGGGTGTCAGGAGTTGCCTCCTCATCGCGTGTATGACTGCTCTATTAATCTCCTTCCTGATGCTAAGTTGCCTAAAGCTAGGTTGTATAATCTTTCTGGTCCTGAGAGGCAGGCTATGAAAGATTATATTTCTGAAAGTTTGGCCAAAGGGCATATTAGACCTTCATCTTCCCCAGTAGCCGCGGGGTTCTTCTTTGTGAAGAAGAAAGATGGAGGCCTACGCCCTTGCTTGGATTTCCGCGAACTTAATCGGATTACTGTTCGAGATCCGTATCCACTCCCTCTTATTCCTGATCTCTTCAATCAAATTGTTGGCGCCAAATGGTTTTCTAAATTGGATCTCAGGGGGGCGTATAATCTGATTAGGATAAAAGAGGGGGATGAGTGGAAAACGGCGTTTAACACGCCGGAGGGACATTATGAGAACCTAGTCATGCCTTTTGGTCTGACTACTGCACCAGCAGTATTCCAACATTTTGTTAATGACATTTTTCGTCACCTTGTGGGGCTGTTTGTGGTTGTATATTTGGACGACATTTTAATTTACTCGCCAGATCTTGTGTCTCATCAGGAGCATGTGAGACAGGTGTTGCAGATCTTGCGAGACAATAAATTATACGCCAAACTGGAGAAGTGTGTATTTGCCGTACAGGAACTTCAGTTTTTGGGTTTTTTGGTGTCAGCCTCCGGTTTCTGTATGGACCCTGAAAAGGTGAGAGCAGTGCTTGAATGGGATCAGCCAGGGGATCTTAAGGCTCTGCAGCGTTTTTTGGGGTTTGCTAACTACTACCGGAAATTTATTTGTAATTTCTCATCTGTCGTCAAACCTCTCACTGACATGACAAGAAAAGGGACGGATTTTTCTAAATGGTCGGACAAAGCTTGCCAAGCCTTTTCCTCTTTGAAGAAATGTTTTGCTTCGGCACCCGTTCTCATCCAACCAGATGCATCTCAGCCGTTCATTGTGGAGGTGGATGCGTCTGACGTAGGGGTGGGTGCTATATTGTCCCAGGGTCCGTCCCCTGGTAAATGGCATCCGTGCGCTTTCTTTTCTAAGAAATTGTCGTCCGCCGAAAGGAATTATGATATCGGCAATAGGGAACTTTTGGCCATTAAGTTAGCTTTTGAAGAATGGCGTCACTTTTTGGAGGGGGCAGTCCACCCGGTTACCGTTATTACTGATCACAAGAACCTGTTGTATTTGGAATCCGCTAAGCGTCTGAATTCCAGACAAGCTCGATGGTCGTTGTATTTTACCAGGTTTAATTTTGTCGTCACTTATCGCCCGGGGTCTAAGAATGTAAAGGCTGATGCCTTGTCTCGCAGTTTCCCAGGGGCCGGGAAAACGGATGACCCGAGTCCTATCCTTCAGGAGGGGGTGGTAGTGTCGGCTGTATTTTCTGAGCTTGAGGAGGAGGTGTTAGAGGCTCAGGGGGACGCCCCTGCAGGACCTCCAGGGAGACTGTTTGTCCCAAATCTGTTGAGACAAAAGGTTATTGAGGCACATCATAATTCTGCTCTAGCAGGACATCCAGGGAGTAAGGCTACTTTAGATCTCCTTTCTCGCCGGTTTTGGTGGCCTAATGCTAATAAAGATGTTATAACTTTTGTCGCGTCATGTGGGGTGTGTGCTCGCTCTAAAACCCTCATACCCGTCCGTCTGGGACCCTTTTACCCTTGAAACTTCCGGAGCGTCCATGGACTCATTTATCTATGGACTTCATTACGGACCTTCCTCCGTCGTCAGGGAATACTGTCATACTGGTGGTTGTTGACAGGTTCAGTAAGATGGCACATTTCGTTGCTCTTCCTGCACTCCCTAATGCTAAAACTCTGGCGCAGGTGTTCATTAGGGAGATCGTTAGTGTAAGGTTCTGTGTATCTGTTTCTGAAACTCAGTTTGTTCGTCGGCCATTTTGCTTTCTGTTTTGCTGCAGCTATCTTGCCCTCAGTCAAAATGGAGTTTTCCAGCTTGCATGTTCCCGCCCTGATTCTCTCCGTTTGCTTCTTAAACAGCCACAGCTGAGCAATCAGTGCTTCAGAATCTAGCCTGCAGTGAACCTGTGTTCTGACTCCTGAAGCCTTGGACCTTGTACTCCAGCCATTCCTACTGAGGAACTCTGAAGCACTTGTGGACTCTGAACTCTGCTCTTGAGAGCCTCACGTTTGCATGGACTTGCGGTAACAGAGAAGAAGATCTGAATCTGTTGTGGAGAGTTATTGCTGAGCTTAGATTACTCTGGCCTGCTGTGTCTCCTGCTTCTGTGTTTGCAACCTGTGTGTTTATTTTTGCCAATTTGTATGAAGCAATACAAGACTTTCTTTATCAACCTGTGTCTCAAGTATTTTCATCGCACCCAAGCACAAGACGCTATATGAACTGTACCACATACATTACAAGATTCTGAAGCCAAACGTTAGTGTCTGCTGGGTCTGGAAAGGCTTGTCTGCTGTACTGTGGATATCGGATGTCCGGTTGTACTTTCTGTGATGACAGTGGTTGTGACTTCTCACAACCATTCCAGGTGAGCAATTCCCTTAAGTTTTTTTTCTGCAGTGTTATCACAGGTAAACACTATTGTTTCTTTTTCTTTTTTTTTTTCTCTTCTCTTTTTGTCTGCTGAAACTCTGGATATCAGATGTCTGGTTGAAAGCTTTCTGTGATGATAGTGGTTGTGACTTCTCACAACCATTCCAGGTGAGCAGTTCCCTTAAAGTTTTTTCTTTCTTCAGTGTTGCCACAGGTGAACACTATTGTTTTTTTTTTTTTTTTTTTCTCCTCTTCTTCCAGTATCCTGTCTTAAAAGATCTGGAAAATGGAGGCCCGCATAAAGGAACTTTGCGGAGTGACTGATAATATCCTTGCAGATTTGCAGAATATAAAGACCCGTTTTACAAATCTTCAGGACCTAAATAATCACAATTTGCAAGTGGTTGGACAGACTACCCAGGATTTGCGAGCCAGGATTGAGGTTCTGGAGGGGCGAGTCCAGGCTCCTGCCGTGGCCCCGAGTTCTGGGATTCCCAAGTTGCCCCTTTTCGTTTTGGTGGTGAACGTGAAAAATTCAGGGGATTTGTTAATCAATGCAATCTTTTTTTTTCTGCACATGCTTCACAATTTCCTACTGAACGATCTAAGGTGCTTACTATAATTATGTTGCTTACCAACAAGGCTTTGATGTGGGCAAACCCTCTGATTGAGACTGAGGATGATTGTTTGAATCACCTTGATGATTTTATTTCAGCCATGGGGCAGGTGTTTGATGACCCCAATCGAGGTGCAACAGCTGAAGCAGCCATGTTAGCTTTGCGCCAAGGTAAGCACTCGGTAGCTGAATATGCCTTGGATTTCAGGAGATGGGCTCTTGATACCACCTGGGACAATTCCGCCAAAAAATCTATTTTTCGAAAGGGGTTATCCCTACTGATTAAGGATGAACTTGCTCGTGCCGACCCTCCCACTGCGTTAGGTGACTTTATTAACTACTGCATCCGTATTGATACTCGTTTAACTGAACGCAGGCAAGAGAGATGGTTCGAAAGCAATCGTACTAACCTTTTCCTACCTTCCTCTCCAGCTAAGGAACCTTTGAATAGGATTACACGGGAACCTGAACCTGAACCCATGCAGGTAGACTCTTTACTACGACGGGTTAGTGATGCACGCAAGGAACATCGTTTTAAGGAGAATCTATGTTTTTATTGTGGTAAGTCAGGGCACTTTATTATTAACTGCCCCAGCCGTTCTCGCAAGACTACTGCAGCACTCATTCATTGTGAGTGTTGCGAGAGGGGATCTGTCAGGTCCGAGCCTCAGGCTCCAGAGAGATCTGCAGCAACAGATCTTGATTTCTCGGACTTAAACTCCGTTACCTCTGAGGACGTTGACTGTGTAAATGCTGCCATCTTTCAAGTTTCCTCAGCGGTGTCCCAGCTGAGTTGTAAAAAAAAACAATTCTCACTGTTTTCTTTCCATCAAACTCTGGGTTGACTCAGCCTGGGTGTCTAGCTCTGCTATGATCGACTCAGGTGCAAGTGGAAATTTTATGGATGTCTCCTTTGCTCTGAAACAGGGAATACGTTCAGTGAAGAAGGCTACTCCAGTACAGATGGAAACTGTGGATGGCTCCCTGCTGACCTCTGGACCAGTGGATCAGGAAACAGAGCCTTTAAAGGTTCTTATGGGTAAAGATCATCAAGAGAAACTGTCCTTTATGCTTATCTCTTCTCCTCACTTTCCCATTATTCTAGGGCTACCATGGCTGCAGGCTCAGAATCCTACCATTAACTGGGAGACCAAGGAATTACACTTTCCAGAGAAACAGATGAGTCCAAAAATTTCAGCTTGCTCTGTTCCTAAAGGAACCATGTCAGTCCCTGAACTACCAGCTGTATACCAGGACTATGTGGATTTATGTGACAAGAAGAACGCTGACCAGCTTCCTCCTCACCGTCCATATGATTGTCCAATTGAATTATTGCCTGGAGCAGAGATACCTTTTGGTAAGATCTACCCCCTGGCGGGGCCCGAGCTGAAGGCTTTAAAAGAGTACATAGACGAAAATCTAGCCAAGGGCTTCATACGCCCCTCTTCATCTCCTGCAGGGGCACCCATATTCTTTGTAAAGAAGAAATATGGATCCCTGAGACCATGCGTAGACTATAGGGAACTCAATAAGGTTACTATTAGAAACCGTTATCCATTGCCTTTAATCCCTGAGTTATTGGAGAGAGTGCGACATGCCAAAATTTTTTCTAAACTAGATCTTCGTGGGGCCTATAACTTAGTCCGTATTAGACCTGGGGATGAATGGAAGACTGCATTCAGGTCACGCTATGGACACTTTGAATATCTAGTTATGCCTTTTGGTCTGAGTACCGCCCCAGCCACTTTCCAACACTTGGTGAATGACATCTTCAGGGATCTCCTGGATACATTCGTGGTAATTTATTTGGATGATATTTTAATTTTTTCTAACTCCACAGAGGAACATCATGGACATGTGAGAATGGTCTTGGAACGTCTAAGACAAAATCATCTTTACATCAAGCTTGAAAAGTGTGAATTCCATAAGACCGAAATTCAATTTCTGGGGTATGTACTGTCTACACAAGGAATTAGTATGGATGGAAGTAAAACCCAAGCCATCAATGATTGGCCAAGTCCTAGAAATGTGAAGGAGGTACAGCGCTTCATCGGGTTTGCAAACTTCTATAGACGTTTCATTAGAAATTTCTCTGAGGTAGTGTCACCTATCACCCAACTTACCCGGAAAGAGTCTAAGTTCTCCTGGACTCCCAAGCCCAGGAAGCATTTTCCCGTCTAAAAGATAAATTTACCACTGCACCTATCCTAGTACATCCCAACCCAGAGCTTGCCTTCATAATAGAGGTGGATGCTTCAGACTGTGCCGTGGGAGCTATACTCTCTCAGAGAACAGGTGAGAAGAATGTCTTGCATCCCTGTGCCTTCTTTTCCCAGCAGTTGTCTTCGGCTGAGAAGAACTACGATGTGGGCAATAGAGAGTTGTTGGCCATTATTGCCGCCTTCAAAGAATGGAGACACCTTCTTCAAGGAGCTGCACAGCAAATAGTCGTTCTGACAGACCATCGTAATCTTGAGTTTATCAGGTCGGCTAAGTGCCTGACTCCTCGCCAGGCTCGCTGGAATCTTTTCTTAAACCAATTTAATTTTATTATTTCTTATAGACCAGGATCGCGCAATGGAAAGGCTGATGCACTCTCTAGGATTTACTCAGCAGAGACACGTCCAATTACTCCTCCTAAGACTATTCTTCCTGACTCTAGATTCCTAGGAGTGATTCATCATCAAGACCTAATTAAAGACATCAAGGAAGCATACCATGCGGATTCTTTTTTGGCTCAACCCCCAAGGGACGTAAGTCTTGTCTTTAAGAATGGTGTGTGGATTCTGGGACAACGTCTGTATATACCTGAAACAGTCAGATTGAGAGTATTGCAACTCATTCACGATTCCAAAATAGCCGGGCATAGAGGAATTCTAAAGACACAGGAATTTCTTTCTCGTTTCTTTTGGTGGCCCACTTGTAGGAAGGATGTTTTGGACTATGTCACTTCGTGTGAGGTTTGTGCAAGATGCAAAACACCTCGCTCTTCACCAACTGGTCTGTTACAGCCTCTTCCCACCCCGTCCCGCCCGTGGGGATCCATTTCTATGGACTTCATTGTGGAATTACCAACCTCTCAAGGGAAGAACACTATTCTAGTGGTGGTTGACCGTCTAACAAAGGCAGCTCATTTTATCCCTTGTGTCGGCTTACCCACTGCAAAACAGACATCAGATTTGATGATTAAAGATGTGTTTCGCTTACATGGAGTACCGGATGAGGTTATTTCGGATCGAGGGGTGCAATTCACTTCTAGGTTTTGGCAAAATTTCTGTGCAGCATTGGACATTAAAGTAAACCTTTCTTCTGCTTTTCATCCCAGACTAATGGACAAACCGAACGAACCAATCAAACCCTGGAGCAGTATCTCCGCTGCTTTATCTGCCACCTACAGGATGATTGGGTGGATCTACTTCCATTGGCTGAGTTCTCTTACAACAACTCTCAGAGTGCCTCCACTAAACAGTCTCCTTTTTACTCTAATCTAGGTTATCATCCTAACATTCTACCACGATTTCCCATAGAGACGCCTTTGCCAGCAGTGGCTGAAAGAGTCACGACTTTACAGAAGAATATGGATCTTCTAAAGGAGAATCTGGAATCGGCTCAGGAAAGGTACAAGAAGGCAGCAGATAAATTTCGTAAACCTGCACCAGCTTTTAAGGTAGGAGACCTGGTCTGGCTGTCAACCAGAAATCTTAAGTTAAGGATTCCATCGTCTAAGTTGGGACATAAGTACATTGGACCCTATAAAATCAGTAAAATTATAAGTGCCGTTGCTTGTCGTCTTCAATTGCCCAGAACTATGAGAATCCACCCTGTCTTTCATGTATCCCTACTAAAGGCTGCGACACCCAATACGTTTCCTGGACGTTCTTCTCCTTGCCCTGACCCAGTGCTAGTCGATGGTCAGGAGGAATTTGTGGTGGAAAGGATTTTAGATTCCAGGTTGTATAGAAATCAGTTACAATATCTGATTAAATGGCAGGGCTACCCAGTGGAGGACAACTCATGGGAGCCAGTCAATAACGTTAATGCTCCTCGCTTGCTCCGTCAGTTTCATCAGAGGTACCCACACAAGCCTGGTCTGAGGTCATCCGGAGGTTGTCCCTAAGGGGGGAGTAATGTAAGGTTCTGTGTATCTGTTTCTGAAACTCAGTTTGTTCGTCGGCCATTTTGCTTTCTGTTTTGCTGCAGCTATCTTGCCCTCAGTCAAAATGGAGTTTTCCAGCTTGCATGTTCCCGCCCTGATTCTCTCCGTTTGCTTCTTAAACAGCCACAGCTGAGCAATCAGTGCTTCAGAATCTAGCTTGCAGTGAACCTGTGTTCTGACTCCTGAAGCCTTGGACCTTGTACTCCAGCCATTCCTACTGAGGAACTCTGAAGCACTTGTGGACTCTGAACTCTGCTCTTGAGAGCCTCACGTTTGCATGGACTTGCGGTAACAGAGAAGAAGATCTGAATCTGTTGTGGAGAGTTATTGCTGAGCTTAGATTACTCTGGCCTGCTGTGTCTCCTGCTTCTGTGTTTGCAACCTGTGTGTTTATTTTTGCCAATTTGTATGAAGCAATACAAGACTTTCTTTATCAACCTGTGTCTCAAGTATTTTCATCGCACCCAAGCACAAGACGCTATATGAACTGTACCACATACATTACAGTTAGACTTCATGGGTTGCCTTCTGATGTGGTGTCAGATAGGGGGTCTCAGTTTGTGTCCAAATTTTGGAGGGCATTTTGTTTACGTCGGGGGATGCAATTGTCATTTTCCTCGGCTTTTCATCCGCAGACCAATGGTCAGACAGAGCGTCTGAATCAGAGCTTAGAGACATATCTCCGGTGTTTTGTCTCAGAGAACCAAGAGGACTGGTCTTCTTTCTTACCTCTGGCAGAGTTCGCTCTTAACAACAGGCGGAGCGAGTCCACTGGTAAGTCCCCGTTTTTTGGGGCATATGGTTTTCATCCCCAGTTTTGTACTTTCAATGGGGGGGGCCCTTCTGGGGTTCCTGAGGAGGAGCGTTTCTCGTCGTCACTTGCTTCTGTGTGGAGAGGTGTATTGAATAATCTGAGTGCGATGGGGAACCGTTACAAACGTATGGCTGATAGGAGGAGAGTTTCTGGTCCAGATCTGAATGTGAACGATCTGGTATGGTTGTCTACCAGGAATATAAAACTTAAAGTGCCCTCCTGGAAACTGGGTCCCAGATTCATCGGGCCGTACAGGATCAGTTCCATAATTAATCCTGTGGCATTTCGTCTGGACCTCCCTCCTACGTTTAAAATTCATAATGTGTTCCACAAGTCATTACTTAAAAGGTATGTGGCACCAGTCATACCGTCACCTCTACCTCCTCCTCCTGTGTTGGTCAATGGTAACTTGGAATTTCAAGTATCAAAGATCATTGACTCACGTCTGAATCGCCGGTCCCTTCAGTACTTGGTGCATTGGAAGGGGTATGGTCCAGAGGAGAGGACGTGGGTCCCTGCGTCTGATGTTAACGCAGATCGTTTGGTTCGGACCTTCCACAGAACTCACCCGGGCAGGCCTGGCCCTGAGGGTCCGGAGGCCCCTCGTAGAAGGGGGGGTACTGTCATGTGTGCATTGCCACGAAGATCGTCGCAGTTGCACATTTTGACTTCTCACAGCTGAGCTGCTGTTTCTTTGTGTTTGGCAGCTAGGGAGTTAATTCTGTCTGTGCTCGGTTCTGGGACTGGGTGCAGTTTCTCCCGGCTGCAATTGATTATTTGTTGATTGGTTTCCTTTAAATTCCTGGTTGTCTGCTTGGGGAGTTGCCAGTGAAACCTTCATGCAGACCACAGATAGGAATAAATCTGTATAGACTTTAGTTGTGAGCTCCTTAGTTGTTCTAAGCTCAACTTGGTTAGAGTTTATTTCCCAGACCATTTATTTTCCTTTGGTGTTTGAGTGTGTATGCAAGCGAGTGTTATCCTGTCTGTCTTATATGTCTAATCTGTGTATTTAGCTGAGATCAGCCCATATCCCTTTGGTGGTAGTCAGGATCCTTCTTAGGACTGATTACAGGGTTCAGGGTCTGATAGGAGACAGGGTTAGGTTGGAGACTTGGACCTCTGAACCATTATCAGTACCTCCAAGGTGAGGGATTAGTTAGGACCCCAGTTTAGGGTCAGGTTAGATCCCGGTCCACCTCTTTCCTGTTTCAGCTCATCAAGTCCTCAAGATTAACCCTGAGTTCAGCAGATATCGTGTCAGGTAAATCTATTCTATACTTACATGCTGATGTTGCTATACTAGTTGTTGTATAGAGTGTTGTTCCTGTATTAATAGTTTACTGACATTGTATACATATCATTAGACAGCATGACAGATCACCAGTGCTAAATGGGTGTGGTCAGGGCGTGGACATGGGTGTGACTAGTTGTGAAATGGGTTGTGGTTGTGGGCGTGGCCTAAAAAGCAACCTTTGTCCCTCTTTACCATCTTCAAAAGTTGGGAAGTATGCCGTTGCTCCCATAGAAAATATATACAAAATGCCCAGAACACTGTCTGGGGTCTCTCTCTCTCTCTTCCGTGCCAGACATGCGTACCTGCATTTTCCGGGTTGAAAAGTTCATGGCGGATCCGTCAAAAAACGGATCCGTTTGCATCCGTTTTTCACCTTTTCTGGCGGATCCGCTATTTTCATACTTTGGCGGATTGTAGCTGACGCCAAACGACTGAAGTGTGAAAGAGGTCTTAGTGGAATTGCCCTGACTTCCAGACCAATGATCCCTTTAAGAGACCCTGGGGTCAGAACCACCCAGTCACTCTCTGCTGAGGTGTTGTCGTGGAGTGAGAAAACTGTTGCTTATAGCAACCAATCACACCTCAGCTTCTTTTAAACAGCTCTGGTGATTGGATGGTGATACACACACACACACATACAAATTTATATATATAGATGTCTCTTCGGAAAGGATGAGAACTTGAACTTTAGTGACACCTATTGGAAGTCATTATCAACCCTTTAAAGGGAATCTGTCACCCTAAATTGGCGGGATATTTAAATGATGGCAGTAAGGTCAGATGGGCGGTGTTTTGGGTACTTACCTTAACATGTTGTTTGCCGCTGTCTCCATTATTTCTGGGAATTGTAGTCGTTGCCCTCCATATAACGTACCTGTACATTGCAATCTGCGGGCAAAGCATACTGCGCGTGTGCAATTCAAGATTGCAATGCGCAGGCGCGTTATATGGAGGGCAACGACAGATTCCCTTTAACTAGCCTTGCCACATGACTTAGGATAAAAGCCAAACCAGAATTTCAATTTCCAGACACGTTTTTTAGGGTGTTGCCCTTCCTCAATGGAAAACATGAGGTCTGATTTGGCTGTATGAAATGCCTCTAACGGGGCTCTAAGGGGTAATGGTTCTCCTTACGGAGAATGGCATGTTTGACAAGCCAGGGTAAGGAGGCTTATAGGCCATGCAATGCTCTTCTGGGGAATTAAATATGCAAATTGCCTCTTCAGAGAAGAAGATTTGAGCTGACATGTCACTTTCCATAAGGAAAAATGTTATTCCTTAGATTGGCATATGAAATGCTAGTTTTATTATATTCCCTTATAGGAGTTAAATGGTAGTTCTGATTATTGCTCTGGGCACCAATCCGCTGTCTTATGGCTTTCAGCTTATCAAGGTTGGTGTGTTTACGATGATTGGAAGTGCAGACCAAAGGGATTATTGTGCCACTGGTCTGAACAGTGCGTGATCCCATGCTGGCAGCAGAGGCAGCTTTGTCTCTATAGCATCGGAGGAGCACAGGGGCAATGTAGATCCAGTGATCTGGACAGCTTTGAGAGCAGCACTTGCAAGCTCTATAGCAAAGATTTTGCAAACTTGCAATCATTGCCTAGGAAATCGGCCACCAGAGGAAACCTAGGCAATTAGCAATAAACTATAGCATTAAATATCCCTTTGAAATTGATAATGGACAGGATTTTAAATAAGAGGTAAATTTCAAACTGCTTGTTTTCACAAGCGCATGGTAATTCTACACATTTAAGATTAAGAAGAAACCCCTTTAATGGACTTCTTCCCTTTATAAAATTGTGTTTTTATGTCATTAATTTGTCAATGAAACAAAGTGCAAGGCATTCAGTCACCATGTCTACCCAGGAACCTCCAGTTTCAATGATAGTCTCATGAATATGTTCAGCTCAGGGAACATGTGCCAGTAATGATATATTTGTATCTTTCCTGCCTGAATCTGATCTAGGTAGTAGATGAACACTAATGACTTGGGTTCAATATTTATGGATGATACATGCCAAATAGATTAGACTCATTTAGTTGCTTTACAAAAAGCTAGAATTTCCGAAATTTCCTGTGATGATGGTTTACCCTAGATACATTTTAGTAGCATTTAGTGTTTCTTGATCAAAGTCTGTCAAACATCAACCTACCCTTTTTTGGGCAAGCCAATAAACGACATAAATAATGGTATAAAACCTAGATAAATTCAGTATTTCAGCACATTTTTTGCCATGTACACATAATTTGTCCTATCCAGTGAACACGTAGCACAAACTAAAAACAGTTCTTTATAGAGATCAAGCAGTGCCACAGTAAAGCATCTAAATACCACAGTCAATGAAAATAAAAATTCAGCAATGAGCAGTCAAGCTCACCTTATTATTAATAGGATCCATGGTGAACACAGAGAAGATATCGGTCAGAACTTAGAGTGATTCCACAGTAGCTCATCTAGTACAGCAGAAGTCATTTAATTAAAACAAGGGTAACCAGTATACATTTATCAAAGTAAAACTTTCAATTAATTTCCATAGCATAGGGTTTGTTCTTTTTTACAGCTAGGACATTTTGATGAATAGATCCCTAATTATCCAGGAATCTGTAATACATGATATCTCATTTGCATTTTAATTTTCTACTCGTTGCTGTTATATCCAAACGTTGTAGCGTCAGACACAGAAACATTGCTAAACAGTGCTGTTATGTATTTATACTGGAGTTTGAAAACTTCCCACTATAATTGCTCAGTCCCACAATTAGATATTATGTATTAGGCTAGGGACACATGGTTGTTTTCTCCATATCTGAGTAAATATGTCCAATTGATCAAACGCTGATCAGAGTATGATTAGTACAATTAGTAGAGTGTGATCCGATTTTCTTGAAGGTAGAGAGAAAAAAAAAGTTTCTCCACCTTGTTAATCATGCTAGTCCAAGAAAATAGGACCGCACTCGGACATGTGCACAGTCCCATAGAATAACATGGGGATGAGTGTTATCCGTAAAAACAATGGATAGTACTCATCCAAATTATACGTTTGTCTGTCTTAGCCCTTACTCTGTTATCTTAGGCTAAAGCAGAGTCAAAGGGGTTGTCTAGCCTAAAAAGCCTGTAGTCACTTGTCAATCCTCATATCGCGCTTACTGTGCACTGGGAGGATTCTTCGATGCCAGCGCTGGATATGTGGCAGGCGTGTGACCACAAGTACGTGATCTGCATACATGCGGTCTCATGCAACTAGAAATGTATGGCCTCACTCAATCCAAGTGTATTGAGGGAGGCTGGACATGTCGTCGAACATTGGCCGGAAGAATGCATATTGCATACAACCACCCTCTCCTGACGCCAGCATTGGAAAATTTTTACAGGGTACAGTGGGCATGATGTGAGGATTCACAAGTCTGAAATTACATAGAGTGATTGCAGACTTGTAGCCTGAGGCTGGACAATCCCTTTAAAAACATCCAGGCTTATCAACAGAATGATAGAGCTATCTTGAACAGACAGGAGTTGTGCATACTCAAACTATGATTTATTCATAGTCTATGGGACTGATGGAAAATGCCGAAAACTGTACTCAGCTATCTCAGGCAGTCCCATTGACAATAAGTGGAATGGAGGACAAGCATGTAACATGGATTCAGAGCCTTGTTCTTGGGATCACCCATTGTTCAGACCCCCAGCAACCAGTAAGTTATCCCCTATCTATTTTGGGCATAACTCTTTAAGTATCATATATATTCAAAATATTAGATTAGAGAAAGCAGGATTGAATGTAAGTGGCATGCGATTTTCATGTGAATACAATGCGATGCTTATCACCTAGTATCCGAATGACATGCAATGCTTATGCAATGCGATTTTAATATTAGCTTTTATACAGAGTCTATGTCATTTAAACATAGTTTTCAATGGAAATATTCTTCAATACACGCACACACATATATATATATACAAGTGCTTCTCACTTATTAGCCAGCAGAGGGAAAGCGGACAGATGGGGGCTAATGTTTATAGCCTGGGAAAGAGGTAATACACACATGGCTTCCCATGCTCACAGCTGTATACTTAGCCTTTACTGGTTATTAAAATGGTGTGGGGTCCCACCTATAATGAATAACCAGCAAAGGCTAGGCAGTCAGCTGTGGACTGATATTAATAGGCTTTGAAGGTGCCATGGATATTGCCTCCGTCCCTGAATAAAAATATCAGCTCTCAGTCGCTCCAGAAAAGGTACATCCATAAGATGCGCCAGTTCTGGCTCTTAGCATCCTCTCTTCTCACTTGCCCTCTTACATTGGCAAGTGGGGTAATAGGATTGGGGTTGATATCTGCTTTGCATTGGCAGCTGGAATCAGGCCCAGGGGTTAGTAATAGAGAGGCATCTATAAAACACCCCCATTACTAACCCCATAATCATATTGTAAACAAAAGTGTTGTGAATGGGTTTGAGATGAGTTCTGAGCAGAGGCTCCCTCTGGTGGTTACAAGCGGTGCTAGTGAGGATTGTGAGGACTGGGAATCAGGTGTTACTGACTGGTCTTATATAAGGGAGTCATTTTCCCATCAGGGTTGCCGGTGATCAATTGTTCTGGTCTGAATCCTTCATTCCAGTTTCCCTTGTAGCCTGCTGTGTCGTGTCTGCATCTCCTGCTTACAGATAAGACTTTTGCTTCTTTTGTGTTTTTGCTGTGTTTTTGCATTTTGTCCTGCACTTCTTTGGGGGCCTTCAGGGTCCCCTCCGGGGGCTTCTGCCCTCTCAGTTTAGTTCAGCCACTGAGTTTTGTTCTTTTGCTTTTTCCAGTTTTTTCAGTGGCTGCTGTTTTGATTTTGTTACACCAGAGAACTAATTTAGGTGGTAGAGGTCGTGTGATCTCAGGTGATTTTGAAATTAGTAGAGTTGGTGCTTTTCAGGGTTTTCTGGGATTGCAGTAAGTATCCTTCCTATCCTTTTCTATTTAGATAGTTTGGGCCCCAGCGCTTGCTCGTACTATTTTCTTTCTGTGTCAGTATTTCCTCTTGTCTAACCGCCATTACATGTTTGGGGGCTTTCTGTTATCTTTGGGGTTCTGCTCCGGGGCAGATAGCTTTCCTATTTCTATCTTAGGTGTAGTTAGTTTCTCAGGCTGTGACGAGGCGTCTAGGACCAACGTAGGAACGCTCCACGGCTGCCTCTAGTTGTGGTGGTTAGTCAGGGTACTGCAATCTCATAGATTCCAACTGCTCTGGTGTATTGCCTTTTTTACCTGCACTCCTCAGCTACCGAAACATAACACAAAAGCACCCAGAATAAAGTCCTTTAAAAGAAATAATGACTCACTTTGATGCCTAATCCCCTGATTAGGCTTGAAGTCAGTTGCCAATACAAACTGACATCAACCCCCAACCATATTACCTCACTTGCCAATGCACCAGGGCAAGTGGGAAGAGTGGATGATAAGTGCCAGAATTGGCGCATCTTATGGGGCAGTTGAGAGCTGATGTTTTTAGTCTTGGAGGGGGTCAATATCCATGGACCCTTCCTAGCCTATTAATATCAGCTTGCATCTATCTGCCTAGCCTTTGTTGCTTTTTAATTATAGGGGGGCCCCACGTCATTCTTTTTTTGGGGATACCCCATTTTAATAACCAGTAAAGGCTAAGTATACAGCTGTGAGCTGATATTGATAGCCTGGGAAGCTCTATGTGTATTATCCCCTTCCCAGGCTATAAATATCAGCCCCCAGTTGTCCGCTTCCCTCTGCTAGTTAATAAAATTTCAGGGGATCCCACTCCATTTTTTTCAGAAATGTATTTATTTAATAATTAAATACATATACAGTAAGTTGCACACAATTATATATGGCACTGACATCTTTATTTGTCCGATTTCATCGCAAGTGTGAGCGAGCCCAAACTCTTCAAGTTATATCATATTTATGAAAAGTTCGGTGACGTTGAAAGACCTATCTTGTAACCCCTGGGCTACAACGTAACAGTTGTAAAAGAGCCCCTCTGTATAATTTTCATACTGATGTCTATATGAATACTTGGGTCCCCTCAGCCTTCAAGCCCCAGGTGTAACCCCTGGAACCCCTATACTGCAGCTCTGGTGACAACACATGTTGTCTATGAAATAGATGCCATTTCAAGACCTTTTTATCCTATTTTAGAGAGAACAGATTATACTAGAATACTTCATAGAATAGGGCAACTCCCGATATGTTCAGAAATACTTACGTTCACAGCTGGGGTGCGTGCATTAGGTGGAATATAAAACTAGTGAGACGTTAATAGTTATTTCTTTCATGGGCATTTTCTAACCTTGACAACTTAGAAACACCTTAAGTAACACATACACGTTAATGGAATTGCACTATTATATATGATAAATACTGCAAAGTGGTTCTCTGACTTAAGTGCACGAGGTTGTGAAGGCGCAGAGTTGCAGATTCGTTGATGTATTGATAGACAGACATATGGACTGACAGACGGATTGACTCTTATAGACCACATACATATACTACAGCAACCTAATGGAAAAGCATTAGATGATAGTTTGTCAATATCTATAGCTCTTTGACGCCTTCTTTCACATGTTGTAACCATGACTGCAGAGCTAAGTAATCATTTAGAACAATCACAGGCCTTGAGTGCTTGGCTTCAGCCTCCGAACAAAAGCTTGTTACTGTGTTACGCTACACTCCCCCAAGTCACCAGATTGAAGGGTACAGGGAAAATGACATATTATGGAATGTACAGGAAGCATGAGGGCACCGCGGTTCGAGGCAACATGCATTACTTATGTGTCATGGCAGCTAATCATCAGCTATGTTCATCACGTGTTTATACACATTATACCAGGCTGCAGCAGAATTAGGAAACATTTATATTTATTAGTTTATTGTAATAGTCAGATTTTTTATTTATTTTGGATAGTTATAACAATGCAGTGAGAATATGTGTTCTTCATCAATTCACTTAAGAGTACAATACACTAAACGCTATATTTTTTTACATGGAAAATAATTGCCCTGGGAGAAGCTAAGAGATGTGCTGTTTTTTGAATTGATGTGCAGGTATCTATTTTAATTCTGTGAATTTAAAATAATAAAGCAGAGCCATCACCAGAATATATGCTGCTGTTTTAGAGGCGGCACATAAACCGTATAATATCCTATTTGCCCAAACGGCATAAATATCCAGATGTTGCGCTCAACAGGTTCAGACATCAGTCCAGGTACTGCATTAGATCATTTGATGCAATTATTTCCAGTACGGCTCTCAGCTAGGTGTATGAGTAAAAGGAGAAAAGGCCTGATAACAACTGATGCATGTTTTGTAGTAGTTTTGGCTTCAGTTGTCACCAACTGGAAATATAAAAGAACAAGGTACACAGGATATGGATAATGGAGGAGAAAAACCGGGTAGGTGGTAAAGTGATATAAAATACAATGCCAGTCAATACCGTATAATAACAAATCTTTATTAATCAAATATGCACAGACATACAAAAAATATAAAAAATATATATATATAAAAAATTATACCAAAAACAAAAAGGAGAAGAGACCAGAAATACAAATGACCAAATAATGTATTGCTCAATATAAATAACCGGTAACTGTATAAAAGATATCAGATCAATAATTGAAAATAGATAAGCCACAAAAAGCATGCGCATATTCCCATTATGCCAAATATACAAAATGCAGTGTGACCAATAAAAATACTAACAATATGAAAAAGGTGCTAAATGTGTAATAGAGTATATGAATAAATATACATATGGAATATATGGCATACAAAACAATATAACTCAACTAAATAGTGGTGTATATATAACCAAAGTGCATAACACAGTGCACAAAGAGCAGTGTGCAAACAGATCTACCATATGATGTCACATAACACTGCTTCAACCTAAATTATACAAAGAAGTGCGAATCATAAACTGTTACAACTGCTCTGCACTCAAGTGTATTAAGAGAAATCTGAAAACATAGATGTGCACAAGAAAACACAAATTGTGAAGTGATGTGCAGCAATTGTGCAACCAATGCAATGTGCAGAGTAAACTGTGGCCAGTGAAACAGCAAGTTACCTGGGAGCCAATGTATGATGTGGTTCACCTCCTAGAACCACATCATACATTGGCTCCCAGGTAACTTGCTGTTTCACTGGCCACAGTTTACTCTGCACATTGCATTGGTTGCACAATTGCTGCACATCACTTCACAATTTGTGTTTTCTTGTGCACATCTATGTTATCCAATTTCTCTTAATACACTTCAGTGCAGAGCAGTTGTAATGTGGAGCCCAGCTGCGACTGAATCCATATCTCCCAGAAGGGTGCACTGAAAAAATATACCACTAGAGGTCATTTTAGAGTTGAGCGATACTTTCCGATATGCTAAAGTATCGGAATCGGAATGGTATCGCCGATATCACTAAAATATCGGCGATACCCGATACCGATACCGGAAGTCCCATGTAAGTCTATGGGAACAAAATATTGCAACTAAAAAAACCCATTCTTTCCTTGTAAACACTAAATATACACACATAGAATACATATATATATATACATGTCATTGTGACATATATATATACATATATGTATAGTTTATACACTTCTACATAGTAAAATATCCTTTGATTCAATTGCCGGGTAAAGCCGGCTTCAGTGAAAAGACAGAAGCACCCGACATGAAATGACACTTGGTGTACATAGGGTTAAACATTTCTTTTCATGTCCTTTGCTATCTAATTTGCACAAACAATTAAATCAGACTATGTGTGCAAAATTTCACACCTCTAGGGGTTAATTAAAGGTGTAAATTCGTTGTAAAAAAAACGGACTTTTTTGCTACGAATTTACACCTTTAATTAACCCCTAGAGGTGTGAAATTTTTGCAAATAGTTGTTTAAAATTGTTTGTGCAAATTAGATAGCAAAGGACATGAAAGCATTTTTTAACCCTATGTCACCAATTTAAATTTTGCGGGTTCTGTTTTCACAAAACCCGGCATTGAATTAGGGCTTTTACTATGAAGTGTATGAATACAAAAAAAAAAATAAATTATGTGTCACAAATTCAATGACGTTAAATAAAGGTGTAAATTGCTGAAAAAAATGGGGGGCTCCGCCCCATTTTCGCAACCAGACGAAAAGCCGTGAGTGGGGGGAGTAAAAAGCCCCGAGAGGGCCATTTTTTTGCCCCCCCCGGCACAACATCTCCCCAAAAACCCCCCGGAAAGCAAACTTAATTAGATTTGCCCCTTTTTGCCTTTTGCCCCTCAAAAACCCCTTCCGTAGGGTGGCGAAGGTTAAATGGGTTTTAAAAACCCCTTCAATTAAGGGTGACCCAAGCCGGTTAATAATTGGGGTGAATTTGCAACATAAATTTTTTTTCCTTTAGAAAAAAAAAAACACACCACTTTAATTAAAAATCATTTTTAAAGAAAAAAGACACTGTTTTTGACCCTCTTTTTTTCTGCAAAAAACCATTTCCCGTAATAAAAAAAAAAATAAAAAGCAAATTATTTTTACCTTTCCCCTGCACGTCGGGGCCCCGGTGTAATCCTTCAGAAAGGGTTAAAATTTACTGCAGGGACCGCAGCTAATGCTGCGCCTCACAGTAAACCCAAATGAATGGTTCCTTTTCCCGGCTGACAGGAGGTAAAAGGCCCGGGTGTCCTAAAATACACAGCGTCCCCAACGATAGCATGGGGGACGCGGTGTTCCTACATGATCGCTGCTGACTGCCAAACAGGCAGCTAGGCACGATCTGGGCGCGACACTGGGGTAACGCTTAAGGGGCCCCCTCCTGCGATTGCTACGAGATCGCTGTGAGTCACGTTTGGGGACGCAGCAGCGGCTCACCGCGATATCGTGTGTGGGCTTCGCGCGACAGCCCCCCCGCCGGGTATGCTATTGCAGAATGTCGGACCTTTTTTT
>JARQOD010000002.1:152506034-152583811 GCA_033576555.1 Oophaga sylvatica | reverse complement strand
ATTGCACACCCTGACTTCGCACAGCTGAGTTTCTGGTGCTGGGTGTTTTTCGGCACTGAGGGAGTAAATTCTTTCTCTCTCGGTGTTGGACTGACCAGCCTCGCCCAGCTGCGATTGATGTTTTGTTAATTAGCTTCCTTCATATACCTGCTAGTCTGCTGGGGAAGTTGTCGGTGAAAGCATTCATTCAGACCAGCAGAGCGGATCGTTTCTGAGAAGACTTAAGCTAAGAGTGCCTGTTGTGGTTTATCCTCTCCTCGCTTATTGTTTATCTCCTTAACCTTTTGTGTTCCTCTGTAGTGGAAGTTTTGTATGCAAGGCAGTATTTTCTTTACCCTTGTCTGTCTCGTTTGTCTTAGACTGTGTGTAAGCTGTGACCTGCCCATTCCCTGTGGTGGTAATCAGGGTCCTTCTCAGGACTAGATTACAGTGGTCAGGGATCTACAGGAGACAGGGTTACGCTGGCGGCCTGGACCTCTGTACCATTAACAGTACCTCCAGGTTGAGGGACTAGTCAGGACCCCAGTTTAGGGTCAGCATAGACCCCGGTCCACCTCTATCCTGAGACAGCGTGACACGTATACAGTATAGACCCACAGTACATAGGATATGATGTCAGGTAAGACATTGCTGGCAGATACTATGTGTACATGTTGATATTTTCTATTATATGAAATATAGAATGTTGTCACATTAGATATATGTTACTATCATAGAATATATCTGTTATACGTCGTGACAGCTCTGTCCTGGGACCTGTATTGTTCAACATCTTTATCAATGATTTAGATGAAGGAATTGAGGGTAAACTTATTAAATTTGCTGATGACACAAAGCTAGGAGGGATAACTAATACTAGAGAAGAGAGAGAGGGTTTAAAAAATATAAATAAACTGGAATAGTGGGCAGCAACTAACAGAATGGTTTTTAACAGGGAAAAAATTCAAAGTACAACATCTTGGCAATAAAAATGAAAAAGCATATACATAATAGGAGGAACAGGGCTAAGCAACAGCATATGTGAAAAAGTCTTGGGTATACTAACAGATCATAATAAACTGAACATGAGTCAACAGTGTGATGCAGCTGCAAAAAAGGCAAATGCAATTCTGGGACGTATTAACAGAAGCATACAGTCTAGATAACGTGAAGTCATTAATGCCCTCTACTCCTCTTTGGTCAGACTTCATCTGGAATACTGTGTCCAGTTTTGGGCACCACATTTTAAAAACGACATCAACAAACTGGAGCAAGTTCAGAGAAGAGCGATAAGAATGATGACTGGTCTGCAAACCATGTCCTATGAGTAACGGTTACAGGATTTGGGAATGTTTAGCTTGCAAAAAAGAAGACTGAGAGGAGACTTAATAGCTATCTACAAATATCTCAAGGGCTATCACATTGTAGAAGGATCATCTTTATTCTCATTTGCACAAGGAAAGACTAGAAGCAATGGGATGAAATTGAATGGGAGTACACATAGATTAGATATTAGAAAAAACGTTTTGACAGTTAGGGTGATCAATGAGTGGAACAGCCTGCCACAAAAGGTGGTGATTTCTCCTTAAATGGGAAGTCTTCAAACAGAGGCTGGACAGACATCAGTCTGGGATGATTTAATGAATCCTGCTTTGAGCAGGGGGTTTGACCAGATGACCCAGGAGGTCCCTTCCAACTCTACCATTCTATGATTCTAAGGCTACGGCCTCCCCTGCTGCGCTGATTTTGGGACATACATTAGATCTTATCTTCACCCACCTCTGCTCCCTATCTAACCTCACAACCTCCCCTTTCCACCTATCTGATCATCATCTACTCACATTCTCATCCCTGTCCTCCTCATCTGACACCATGTCTAACAACAAGCGCACCCCATGCAGAAACCTCACACATAATGGTGACTCTAGACTTCGGAGTGAGCAGACGTGTCTGTCTGCTCTCTGTAAGTTAGAGGATATAACAAGGCGCCGTGCTACTGGCAGCTCATTGCAGCAGCAGCTACTCTTTTGTTTCTTTTGTCTCTGTATGTTGTCTGTTCTCTTGGACATTCTTTTGGACTTTCTACTGGCTTTGGTACCTTTATGGACTACTAATTTGCAACTGCGGATTGATGGATGGTTTATACTCTGTGGATCGCACTGTTCCTGTATGACGGACCATTGTGGGAAGGTGGAAACCATTCACCCATACAACCAACTGCCTCTGGACACGCAGCGCTGGATCAGCACCTGGATCTGCCACTACTACGTACATTCCCCTACAGGTACATGCAACTCCTAAATGGAAACCAGTAATGCGACACACCCATGGACATGAATCTAATGCAACCACTGCCAGCTACAGTTCCACAATACACACAGCTTCAACCTTGTTGGTTACTGATGCAGCCATCCGTGTACAGAGGAGAACACTGGAAACAGTCAGATATGGCGCGGACTGGAGCAAAGGACAGGGACACTGATGTGCTGGTTGCCCCTAAGTCTGTCACTAAACGTGTTGTGTATTCAAGGGATCGACTTCTGGAGCTGAGCAGGATGAAGGCTACTACAGCTGTGGACATACCACTTATTCCCCGTGAAGTGTGGACACCTTTCAGAGGCTGCAGAGCAGGAAAAAAGGTGAAGTCCAGGAGAAGAAGGTTTAAACCAGCAGTCCCATCCATTATCATGGGTAATGTACGCTCGCTGGGAAATAAGACGGATGAACTTCTAGCTCTGTGTAAAACCCAGATGGAGTTCAAGGAATGCAGTCTCATGTGCTTCACAGAAACCTAGTTACATGGGGATGTCCCAGATTCAAGTGTTTCGATTCCAGGGTTTCACATGGTCCGGGCTGATAGAGACATAGCTAAGTCTGGTAAGAAGAAGGTGGTGGGGTGATATTATACATTAATAACAGATGGTGCAATCAGCGTCATATTACTGTTAAGGAAAGTCACTGCAGTCAAAACATTGAACTCTTAGCAGTTGGCCTCAGGCCCTACTATTTACCTAGAGAATTTTACATTTGAATTACAGTAGTCCTGTATATCCCTCCATCCGCAAACCAAGAGGCGGCTGGGGAAGTATTGTCAGGGGTGTTAGACCGCATTCAGACAAAGCACCCAAACTCGTTAACTGTAATCTCTGGGGACTTTAACAGAGCCATGATCTCAAAGGCTCTTGCAAAGTTCTATCAATATGTAAAATGTGCCACAAGAGACAGCAGTATATTGGATCTCCTCTATGCGAATGTTAAAGACGCCTATTCATCGTATGCATTACCCCCTCTGGGGAAATCAGACCACAACCTCATACTATTGTCTCCATCATACTAACCTGTTGTCAGTAAACAGCCAGCCACAATAAAATTAATTAGGAAGTGGACTCCAGCGGCAGAGGAGGCTCTACGAGACTGCTTTAACCTCACAGACTGGGAGGTGATATGCGACAGGGGAGAGCATGATGATGTAAATGATAATGTCGGGCGAGTAACGGAGTATATAAATTTTTGTACTGACACTGTTGTACCAGCTAAAAGGATTCGATGTTATGCAAATAACAAGCCTTGGATTACAAAAGAATTGAAACACTTGCTAAACAAGAAAAAACTGGCATTTAAAATGAAGGATACTAAGAAACTGAAATTGATACAAAGGGACTTAAAGGGGAAAATTAAGAATGACCGTGAGGCGTTCCGAATTAAATTAGAAAATAAATTGTCACAGAACAATTCCAAGGAGGTGTGGTCGGGCATGAAACAGCTAACTGGGTTTAAGGCAAAGTCGGAGCATGGGGAAGTGGATCTGCCCTGGGCTAATGAAATTAATGAGTTTTTCAACAGATTCACCAACACAAGCACAGCGTCATCAGAAATGGGGGATGGATCCGGGAAAAGATCTGCAGCATTGACATTGGGGGATAAGCTGCCTGCTTTCACTGTCTCCCAAAGCGACGTGAGAAGACAGTTTAGCAGACTTGTTATTGGCAAAACAGCTGGGCCTGATGGCCTCAGCCCACATGTCCTCAGATCATGTGCAAACCAACTGTGTACTGTCTTCCAGCACCTGTTTAACTGGAGCCTTCAATCACAGGGGTACCAGAACTGTGGAAGACCACCTGCCTGGTGCCGGTTCCTAAGACCACTTTTCCAACTTCCCTACACGACTATCGTCCAGTGGCCTTAACATCGCATTCTATGAAGTCCTTGGAGAGAATAGTACTTGCCTACTTGTGCCCGAGGGTGAGGGCCTACACTGACCGCCTGCAGTTTGCGTACCAGCAGAGATTGGGGGTGGATGATGCTGTAGTGTCTCTGCTACATACAATGCATTCGTTCTTGGACAATGATGGAACTGCAGTGCGCGCCATGTTCTTTGACTTCTCTAGTGCTTTCAATACCTTACAGCCGCCCTTATTACGAAATAAGTTGACTGCTATGGCGATAGATGAGGGGATGGTGAACTGGATAAGTGACTACCTGACAGACAGGCCGCAGTTTGTAAGGATGGGGGAGGTGGTATCTGGCAGTGTACGGAGCAGTGTTGGAGCCCCACAGGGTACAGTGCTGTCACCCTTCCTCTTCACATTGTATACAGCTGACTTTCAGTATAAATCCGACTTCTGTCACCTGCAAAAATTCTCAGATGACTCCGTGATTGTAGGAGGCATTGTGGTGGGCCGGGGGGAGGAGGAATATAGAAGGGTGGTTTCTGACTTTGTGCATTGGTGTCAGACTGTCTAGAACTAAATGTAAAGAAAACCAAGGAGATGGTGGTGAGTTATAGAAGGAAAAAGGAGGATTACTTACCGATCACTATTGCTGGCCAGGAGGTTGAGATTGTTGAGAGCTACAAATATTTGGGGGTTCACCTTGACAGTAAACTTGATTGGAGGTGTCATACAGAAAAGGTTTACAAGAAGGGAATGAGCAGACTGTACTTTCTGCGGAAGCTCAGGTCGTTCAATGTGTGCAGTAAAATGCTGGAGATGTTCTACCAGTCCATTGTAGCAAGCGCCATCTTTTTTGCTATCATTTGCTGGGTCAGTAGTGTGCGAGTAGCTGACGCTAATAAGCTCAACAACTTATCAAGAAGGCAATTGCAGCTGTTGGCCTCCATCTTGACTCTTTTGAGGAGGTATTGGAGGATAGAATTCAGAAGAAGTGTAGGGCTATAATGAACAATAATACACACCCACTATACGAGCTGTTCTTGAAGCAGAAGAGCACATTCAGCAGCCGTCTAATCCTATTAAGGTGCAAGAAGGAGAAATTCAGGAAATCGTTTGTACCTACTGCTATGGGGATGTATAATAATTTCCTAAGGGTGGTAGAAAATAATGACTGATGGCTGATGTACTAATGTCAATTAACACTGACTTATATACACCTGAACTACCCACTTTTATTTATTATGTAATGTTGGTATACTTGTGCAAGATTTGAGTCCTAATATTTTATGTACTGCTGTTTGTATTGCTGCTGCAATACTGTAATTTCCCCCCGGGATCAATAAAGTGTACCGTATCGTATCGTATCATATCTGGACACTCGCACACTCTCTGAATCTATTCTACCAATGGAATCCATATTTTCACTCCATGACACAGACAGCACCACTGCTTTCTACAAAGCGACTTTCGCATCAGCTATTGACTCGGTCACCCCTCTCATACATGGCAGAATGCAGCGAATCAATAGACAACCCTGGCACAATAACTGCACAAAAAATATTCGGCAAGTGTCAAGGGTTATGAAGTAGTGTCGGAATCAAACACATTCGCAAGATAATGACATGAAAAAAGAAGGGTTATTTAGGCAGCATGATCCAGCATTAGAGTGTGTTCACACTCTTAATTAGGAAATCTTCTGGGTGGTGCAAATGCTTGCAGTGCATATAATGAATCATAAAAACAGAATAGAAAGAAATGCAGCACTCACTCAATCCTGTATGAACTTGTGGTTTATTTCATTAAATAGAAAACATGGTTACATGCGGTGGTGCAGGTGTCAGGGGAGTGATTCATAATAATAGGAGACCTGACGGACTATGGCCGTTTCACGCCTTTGTGACGCTTCTACGGATCCTGTAGCATTTCTTTCTATTTCTTAACATTCGCAAGATAACTCCACTGCTTTCAAACTGGAGAGCAGGAAAACTCCTAGAAGATTTGAGAATGGCAAATCTCGTCCATATCTTCAAAAAAGGAAAGAAGACTGAGCCAGGAAATTACAGGTCACTGAGACTTACTTCTATACCAGGAAAGATCTTTGAACAAATTATTAAACAGCATGTATGTAATTACTTGGAAAGAGTACAGTAATTAACCAGAGCCAGAATGGGCTTGTAGCCAACAAGTCATGGCAGACTAATCTAATTTTCTTCTATGATGGAATCACTGACTGGGTGGATCAAGGAAATGCGGTTAATACAGTATACCTCGACTTCAGCAAAGCATTTGATAAAGTATCTCATACAATCCTTATTGAAAAAATTACCAAGTTTGGGATTGACAAGGCCATGGTTAGGTGGATTCATAACTGGCTCAGTAATCATACTCAAAGAGGGGTTATAAATGGTTTCACAGCCCATTCGAAGAGTGTTTCAAGTTGGATACCACAAGTCTCTGTCCTGGCCCCAGTGTTGTTCAACATTTTTATAAATGATCTAGATAAGGGAACTGAAGGTAAACTAATCAAATTTGCAGACAATGCAAAGCTAGGAGGGATAGCTAATACTAGAGAAGACAGAGAAAGGATTCAGAAGGATCTAGATAAGTTTGAACAATGGGCAGCAACAAATAGAATGGTAATTAACAGGGAGAAATGCAAGATTCTACATTTTGGCAAGAAAAACAAAAATTATATCTACAGAATGGGAAGAATAGAACTAAGCAACAGTACATGTGAAAAAGACCTGGGTATACTAATAGATCACAGACTGCACTTGAGTCAACAGTGTGATGCAGCAGCAAAAAAGGTAAACACAGTTCTAGGATGTATTAAGAGAAGCTTAGAGTCTAGATCACGCAAAATAATTATCTTCCTCTACTCCTCCTTGGTCAAGCTCATTTGGAATATTGTGTACAGTTCTGGGCATCACATTTTAAAAAAGACATTGAAAAACTGGAGCAAGTACAGAGAAGAGCTAACAGGATAGTGAGCGGACTGCAAAGTATGTCCTACGATGAACGGTTCTAGGATCTGTTAATATTTACCTTGCAGCAAAAGAAGCCTAAGAGGAGGCTTAATAGCTGTGTACAAATATCTTAAGGGATGCCATAGTGTAGCGGGATCATCCTTTTTCTAATTAGCAAATGGAAACATGAGAAGAAATGGAATAAAACTGAAAAGGAGAAGATACAGATTAGATATTATAAACAACTTTTTGAGAGTGAGGGTGATTTCTCCTTCAATGGAAGTCTTCAAAGCAGAGGCTGGACTGTCATCTGTCTGAGATGGTTTAGTGAATACTGTGCTGCATTGAGCAGGGGGTTGGACATGATGACCATTGATGTTGCTTCCAAGTCTAACATTCTATGATTTTAACATTTGAATTCAAATCAGCCCTCACCTCTGCTAAACAATTTACTTCACATCTCTCATATTTTCCATATCCTACAACCCCAAACAGTTATTCAACATATTTAACTCCCTCCTCTGCCCTCCACTGCTTCCTCCAACCTTCCTAATCGGCTGAGGACTTTGCCACACACTTCAAAAATAAGATTGACCAAACAAGGCAAGTCTTTATTGTTCGACCACCACAACCCCTTAGTACACCAAACCAATGCCTTTATCCCATAACCTCCCTTTCTAACATCACTGAAGGAGACTTAACTTGTCTCTTGTCTCGCACCTTACCACTTGTGCACTTGACCCCATGCCATCCCACCTCCTCCCAACCTCACCATCCCACTTATCCATCCCTAACCCATCTCTTCAACCAATCAATAACTTCTGTTACCTTCTCTTCTTCCTTCAAACATGCCACATTAATGCCTAGCTTCAAAAAGTCATCCCTTGACATGACTGCTATGTCCAGCTATCGCTCCATATCACTGCTCCCATACTCTTCCAAACTCCTTGAGCAGCATGTTCACGCTGAACATTCCTTCCACTTCTCATCTAACTCGCTTTTCGACAATTTGGCTTCCGTCCCCACATTTCACTGAAACTGTCCTGACCAAAATTACTAATGACTTATTGAAAGCCAAAGCTAATAGACAATTCTCCAAACTCCTTCTTGATTTATCCTCTGCTTTTGACACAGTTGACCACATCCTCCTATCACAGATCCTCTCTTTGACAGCAAAGACCTTGCTTTATCCTGGATCTATTTAGACCTTACCAACCGCACATTTAGTGTCTCCTACCCCCCACACTATCTCTTCATCCTGATCTCTCTCTGTTGAGAGTCCTTCAAGGCTCTTCCTTGGACCCCTACTCTTCTCGATCTAAACCCTTGGCCTGGGACAACTCATAAAGTCCTATGGCTTACAGTACCATCTGTACACTGTTGACACTCAGATCTACCTCTCTGGCCCAGATGCCACCTCTCTGCTGTCCATACTCCCAGAGTGTCTATCAGCCATATCCTCCATCTTCTCCTCTCACTTCCTCAAACTCAATGTGGGTAAATCTGAACTCATTATCTTTCCTCCATCTCGCTTATCTTCCCTAACTGATCTATCTATCACAATAAATGACATCACACTTTCCCCTGTACCAGAAATCCGCTGTCTCAGAGTAAACCTTGACTCTGCACTGTCCTTCAAACTGCACATACAAGCTCTCACCACCCCCTGTCGCCTGTCCTTTCTTCAACCCTCAATCTACTAAAAGGCTTGTGCATGTTCCATCATCTCCCACCTAGACTACTGCAACATCCTCCTCTGTGGCCTCGCTTGTAACCTTCTCTCACCTCTCCAGTCCATTCTTAACTCTGCTGCCTGACTAATTAATTTCTGTCCTCACTACTCCCCTGCTTTGAAAATCTCTTCATTGGCTCCCAATTCCCTAGCGTATCAAGTTCAAACTACTAACACTGACCTAGAAAGCCATCCAGAACCTTTCTCCTCCGTACATCTCCAAACTAATCTCCCAATATCATCCCTCACATAATCTCCAGTCGTCGAAAGACCTCCTTCTCTCCTCCACACTTATTCATTTCTCACCAAATCGCCTCAAAGACTTCTCCCGAATATCCCCATCCTCTGGAATCCTGTGCCCCAACACGTCCGATTAGCCACCACATTCGGATTGTTCAGACACAACCTGAAAACCCATCTCTTCAATAAAGTTTACAACCTGCAGTGACGAAGTTGCGACATCAACACCACCGGAGTCACTGCAACACCCCAACCTACTGTCTCCTTCCCCATCTTCCTGTAGAATGTAAGCCCTAAAGGGCATGGTCCTCTACCTTCTGTACGAGTCTATCATAGGAGACTCTGGAGTTGTGAACTTGTGGTACATTGTTCTAATGTTCAGAGACAATATATAGGATAGGGAAACAACCAGAGACATCTGCACAAATATGGCCTTCATCGAAGAGTCATTGGAAGAAAACCTCTCCTGCATCCTCACTATAAAATTCAGCATCAGAAGTATGCAAATGAACATCTACACAAACCTGATGCATTTTGTAAACAAGTCATGTGGACCGGTGAGGTCAAAAGAGAACTCTTTGGCCACAATGATCAAAGTTATGTGTGGAGAAAAAAGGGCACAGAATTTCAGGAAAAGAACATCTTGCTAACCATTAAGCATGGGCTGGATCAATCATATTTTGTGGTAGTGTAGCAGCCAATGGCATGGGAACATGTCACAGGTAGAGGGAAGAATGGATTCAATGAAATATCAACAAATTCTTGATGCAAACATAACACCATCTGTAAAAGAGTTGAAAAGAGGATGGATTCTACAACGAGGTAATGATCCTAAACACACGTCAAAATCCACAATATACTACCTCAAAAGGCACAAGCTGAAGTTTTTACAGTGGCCCTCACAGTTCACTGATCTGAGCAACTTTAAAAATCTGTGGCTAGACCTCAAAATTGCAGGGCATGCAAGGCAACCCAGGAATCTTACAGAACTGGAAGAATTTTCCAACGTAGAATTGATGAAAATCTCTCAATCAAGAATTAACAGACTTTTGTCTGGCTACAAATATCAAACAAGAAATAGCAGAGTGAGACCCACTGATAAAATATAGAAATGTACCAGTGATGCACTAAGAATAAGAAAACATAAATATGTATTTTCTGGTCTGAGTAACACTGGCATAAAGGGAAGGGAGCAATCTGACACATTATAATAACATATTTAGTTTGTTCCACTGGCGGTAGGCAGATATAGGCATAATGGTTATCGGGAGCAGTAGTGGGAATAATGTATGCAGCTTAGCTTTACAATGTAAAATTGTAATTGGTTGCATTCCTGTTTGTGTCTTTTACAATTGATTTTCTTCTTATTTTCTGCTTCAAATGAAATCATTTAGATAATGTGGTGTAAATGTAATGTGCTTTAAGTGTAAGGAGACTGACGATGTGAAAATGATGTAAATAAATGCTCTGCGTTACAAATGGTGACTATGATTAGACGCAGTTAATGTATTACCTACGAGTATGTCCCTGACCCTGCACTACCTGAACAGATCACCAGGTGGCGCCTTAGTACTTTTAGCGTTTGACGTGGAAGATCTGGAGATTCCTAAAATTTTTGTTGGCTAATTGAATAATTTTGGCTGGATGTGAGATTTTACATTCTGTGACTAACTGAGAAAAGAATATATTGACTATTACAAAATGAAATAAGAAAAATGGAGCTAGAACACCAAGAAAAGTATTGTAGCAGATGGTGTTGGTGACAATTGGATGACACTTTTTAGTTTTATAAAGGCTTAATAGTTCCATTTGGTGCAATAGGTGTTTTTTTAATTTGATATCTTTTTATTTCACTTTTAAATCAGGAGAGTATTGGATGGACAAGGACTAGAGAAGACACTGTATATGGCCAGTGGTTACAATATATATATATTTTTTATTTTAAGTGTCCATTTAACTAGGTATCAATGGCAGGTGTCTAAGAATAATGGGTACCGCTAAGCTTGGGCCCCCCTAAACTGAGACCTTGGCTTAGAGGGCCCAAAAGGTTCATTTTGCCAATATAGGAGTATCAGTTTATTTAAAGACCCCTGATAGTTGGAGGTTCTATGTTCTGATTTTGCAAAGGGCTCACAAGCTTATACCACTGGGCAATAGCATAGACATAACTAAAAAAAGAACATGGATATTTTATATTTACCTAGCTTTCAGTTAAAGAATGCTGTATAGTTAAAAACAGTGTGTAACCAAATCTATAAAAAAAATCATATTCATAGCCAAAACATTCTATTTTTATAGTTAGGTATAAGGGAAAAAAAACACACCATCTCACCCACTTACCGCAATACCAGGATTAAGAAAGCATTGGATTATATACGGTTTATCTTTTTCTTTATCTGCACTGAAATGGCTTTTTAATAATGTCTTAATAAAAAAAATTAGCTTAAAAAAAGTAATTGAGGTGGAGAAATATTTAACTTTTTCAATATTATTTTTATAAATTAAGAGAACAACGGGAGTAACACAGGAGTGTAAAATATGAAGGCAATACAATTGGTAAATGTTCATTATGTGAAATAAGGTGACACTGCAAACTATGTGGGATAGTAAAGCTTCTTATGGTCGGTTTTCTCGTTCTTTTCAATTATATTTATACATGAATACAGTAAAACTCTGCTTCTTTATATAAGTACAGTAATTACTGTCAATAAGTAAGATCAAATTGGAACGTAAGTAAGCAAGTATAATCCACTTTGTTGAAATATCATAAATCATAATAACACAACTTTTAAAAACAACTTTGAAGTGTCCTGTAGTTTCATAGTGACATATTCAAAGTTTCTATTGGTTAGAGTTTAGGTGCTGCTGAGACCTTCATATAACACTTAAAAGGGAACCATACTGTGCAGCAGCTTTTTCAGAACAAAATATGACTTGTATCCTGCATTGTTCACCTGTCTTCTCTCTATGTCGCTAATTTTCAGTTGTCTCAGAGCTAATGAGATGAGATGAGATGAGACTAGCTGCCATAATGTCTCCCATGCTGAAGACAGATGAATTCCTCCTCTTTTTCCCTTTGATAGCACACAGATAGAGGCAGCGAAGGCATCAAGGAAATTACACAGCAGCACTGAGCGGTGTAGCTGTGACTCCAGCACTGTGATAAGTTTCAGTAGTTTGAATCTTCACAAAGCTGTTTGTCTGCCTCTCACTCTGCTTTTTACTATACTCCTCCCTTCTCCTCCATCCACTCCCCATATACTTAAATATGCTCTTTAACCTGACTGCGCACTGTCTTGGCAGTCCAAGCGGTTTTTTTTAGAGTGGAGGAAGAAGCACATTTCTTTAATAAGATATATTACAAAGTTTTTTTATATTTATTGAAAGTACAGTTCCAATTTAAATGTAGGGCCAAAGTGCTGTGTCTTTGTGGTTGTGTTTATCTCAGCTGATCCTTGAGGAGTCTGGGTTAGTGGCATAGGGGCTTATTGAGAGTTTGTACACTGTTCTTCATACATCTCCAAGAGACTCAGAGCCAATAAGAGCTAAAAAAGCTAAGTGATCAGCTAAGCAGCTAAGCATTTGAGGTACTTTGTTGTTATCAATGCCTGGGTATATCTACACACGGACTTTCACTAAAAAAAAATCTGCCATGCCATTATAAAAATGAATTATTTAGAAAATATTGAGGCTTTGATATGCCCAATGTAAGACCTAAGGGATGAGAGAACGCCTCAGAGATTCAAAGACCCCAAAATAGAAGTCACAAACTCATACCTTCAGGACCCAAACTAGCTCTAACAATGTTTACAGCACTGTGGAATATGAGGGCGCTAAGTAAAGGAATAAAATAAATACTAAACCAAAATAATAATAAATTACATAAATTATCTTCTTTAATTTACAGCTTCAAATCCATGTATGCTGCTTAGTCTCATGAGTCCTGTTATGGATTGGCCTAATTTCTTGTGTCAGAGTTTCAACCCATCATAAAAACCTCTAGAGGTCTAGCTCAGTCTGAACCCAGGAAAAGTAGAAGATGTTTCTTAGCAAGCATTCGATATCATGACCAGAAAATGTCTGAAAATGTCTAAAACCGCCTTATTAATAGTCACTCAAGCGATTCTTCTGTATAATTAAGGCCAGGAAATGTAGGATGAGCTAAGAACCCGGTTTAAATGATTTAGCAGTGACATTTTCCTAAGATTTTGTTAAGAGATTGTAATCCTAAATGAAAGGCTGCTTAGAAGGAACTGCAATAAAAGGAACAGATTTTTGGAGAACACTCAAACCTTGTCTTCTTTCCATGGTATTAGAGGATTGAAGAGAAGAGGAAATCGGAGAGAAACTTTCAGTTTTATCACCAGGTTATGTGTACAAATGACTACATTGAGAACAATATTCGCAATTATACGAGGCCTGTTGCTAATAAATATTACAATCCAGCAGCTCTCACCCCATTGTTTAGTGTCTTGAATTGTTTTATTCCAAACCTAATTCATGATGTACGGTAAATGTTCTACTTTGTTATAGATCTATGTATCAGGTGGCTGGACTTTACTGTATGTTACCAGATATACTCTTTGTTGCTTTTTCTTTTATATAAAATTTATACCATCTGTGACATGACACAAGACAGAACCCTCCAACTCTATTCTATGTATGATGTTGGTGCTCATATGCAGCATTTGTCAGGAACGATATACAGTACTAAGCAGAATGTGGCAGAATTAGGTGGGGTCCAGAAAGGGAAATCTGTATAACATACAAAACAAGTTGCACAATTTGCGCAGACTTATTGCATTCTAGGATACAATTGCTAAGACTACAAGGGAGATTTATTAAGCTATATATGCCAGACTTCAGATTTATTTTGCACTGACAAATTTAAAGCTGCACCCTGAAGCGCAATAATATGTAAGCATTAAATCTATGAAATTGGAACGGCAATATTGCTGTAAAAAACATGCTAAAGAATTAAGGTACTTGGCGTACAAATTGGTCAATTTGTGTGAGCCCAACAGCCAGTGACAAGGCGTACCCCTTTGTTTGGACCCTAAACCTAATATGATGCCTCTCCCAGGCTAAAAGTCTATAATTATAAGGGCAGGTAGGATCAAGCTCTATTTTTTTATTTTGGTAGTACATGCCTTCTGACTGAGCACTTGTCCCATTAGTCTAGGGCATTTTTATACAGATAAATAGACCTTGATCCTACCTGCCCATATAATTATAGGCTTTTAGCCTGGGAAAGGCATCATACTAGGCTAAGAGTCCCAACAAAGGGATACGCCTTCTCGCTGGCTGTTGGAAAAATAAAAAAGTTATGGTTCTGGGAAGAAGGGGAGCAAAAAAACAAAATGCAAAAACAAAAATACCTCTGGTGGTTAAGGGATTAAAGAAGTTGTCCAAGATTAGAAGAACAGTGTCATCTATACAGAGGTTGTTTCTATTATTGCAGCTTATAATGGGGCTAAGCTGCAATGCCACACACAACCTATTGGCAGGTATGGCGTTGTTCCTCACAATTTTTCGCACAATGTCTAGAGCACACTACCACATTTCCCTTGTCGCTACTTAAGTGTCTTCCTCTTAGGCCGGGGTCACATGACTGTTTTTCGCTCATTTGAGAAAATCGGTCCAATTATGCTAATCACACCCTGAGCAGAGTTTAATCAAAGTGTGATCAGATTTTCTTGGATGTGGAGAATTCAAAAGGAAAAAAATCTCCACCTTCTCCATTCAGTGTGTCCATGAAAATCGGACCACACTGTGATGTCATCCGAGTGCAGTCTGATGTTTTTCGTGGACCCATAACCATGAATGGGTAAGTGCCATCCAAGGTATGTCAACTTGTGCATGCTGCAATTTTTTCCTCGTACTGGGTCGGTCCAAGGAAAAAAATCTGACATATGCATAGCCCCCTAAAACAACATGGGTAGAAGTGCTATCTGTTAAAACGAAGAATAGCACTCGTACAATTATTACAGTCATGTGCACGGGCCGTAACACACACAACACAGTGCCTTATTAACATGCACAATACATCTAGTTTGCCTATAATTAGATGCTGTGCATTGTATTTATGCGTACATTTGGCCGGTGCCTAACCCTAAGAGTCAGCTGTAGGCACTTATCTACGTGTCCTATAGGTAAATCAGCCCTGCGTGCATAATTACCTCCTGTAGATCAATGCTTGAGCGTCTCGTTTTATGGTTCATTTTTTTCGAGACAGATGACACCAGTCGATCCAATAAACCTTTGATTCATTGTTATCCATCCAAACAGTGATGTTCTCTTTATAAATACAAGTGCTGAATCATAAAAAAATATAATTGACATTGGGATCCTGCAGGTGGATAGTAAACCCCCTTTTATTCGGGAGCGTCTCCGAGAGCAGTCACATTAAGAGCGGCTTTCTGTCAGGGTTCAGCATCGTTATGGATTGTGTAGAGAAATGTTTTAACACATTCATTTTGTCTTCAGTTTCCTGTCAGCGTTATTGGAAAACTAATAATGATGAAAGGAGCAAAACACACAAAAAGCAAATTCACAAGTGAGATATTGCTATTGTGAAGATTGCTTTCACAGTCCAAGATTTAGTGGCTCTCCTAAACCCAGCTATTAACTTGTCCAGATTTATATACTTTGCTCTTCAAGGCTCAGAAAAGAAAAAAAAACTAAAAGGGTTATTGAAAGAAAGAAAAATATTGTAGAAGAAAAAGAAAGGCAAGAAGTTAATGTTTGGTAGCATGCTAAAAATAGTGGCCTTTTCAACCTTCATCAAAGTGCTTGCACCTTTTCAATCTCTCACTCTAGTGTGTTGTTAAGGTTCCCATTTTAGGATACCAATTGGAAGATCAGTGATAGGTATATCTTGTGATGGAAAATCTTAACCTACAGATGTGTCTCTTTTTTATATCCATTGTGAGACATTTTATGTCTGAAGCTTACAGCTTGACTTCGGCTTTCTGTTTAATCTCGGCTATGTATCATCTACATTTTCTTTCACATTGATCAGAGAAGGTACGGGTACATTATCTCGCTGGAAGGTTGAATGTATTCCCTGGTGAATAACTGTGTGCCAGAGCATATATATGACATAGTTTGAGGGAGAAATCTTGGACCGCTCGTATAACTAGTTAGGGAATACAAATACATCTTTAAACTACTGGTTGGAAAGTTCATGAATTGCTACAGACATGGAACTAATGCAAATATTTCCCGATTTTCAAGAATGAAGGGAATAATTCCAGTTGGTGCAGAATTATCATGATGAAAACTAGTTGTTAAGGGAGCAAATAGAACAAAATGTAAGTCAATATGTAATTCCGAATCTGTTCATGTAGGTGTTAAAGGGGAAAAAACACAAAATAAACCTGTAGGGCCTCAATAAAGTGTAAACCAAAACAGAAAAAAGTTCCATAAAAAGTTACATCTGATGGTAAAGGGGTATACGTAATTGTGGCACCCCAGGAGTTTGGTTGCCACAGTGACCTTGCCTCCCTCCAGGGGGGAGTGATGTCATGCCTGAAAGCAAAGAAGGATCCCTTTAACAGGTAACACACAGCATACAACACTTTTCTTACTCCAGACCAGAAGGGGAGCTCTAACACCTGATTTCAGGAGAGCTCCTCTGGAACATTCTGGCTGGGGGAGGAGTTAGGTAGTCTGTCTGTAGGGTTCAGAGAGGAAGGATGTGTGGGGACAAGCTGGGGAAACAGGAGCTATAGTGGAGCTCACCCTCAGGTCTGAGCACCAGAAACCGGACCCCGGAGTCCGAGGCTGAGTGGGTAAACTAAAGCCCCAGCAGCAGAATCCAGAGGGCAGAAGACAGCAGGTTCTCTGCCCCAACTAAGACTCGACTACACAGCAGCACATGTGAACCGGAGATTCCATACTGGAGCGATTCCTGAAGCAGGCTACAGTTGTCTGATATGCGAGTAGAGTTCTACTTAAGTCACAGAGAGAGAGAGGAACTTGAACACAGTTTACAACAGCAAGTAGCTCAGAGAATAGCGCTAGAAAGGAGACCTCACATCCCACCTGAAATAAGGAGATTCCTAAATTGCTTCCAGGCTGACCGACTCCAGCACAATCTGTAACCTGATCCTTGGACACTTTGCCTGCAAAACTGTGAGTAAAGATTTGGAAACTGCATCTGACTGTGTCCTCTCAAGTTATTCCTGCAACACTCACTCAACACTGCTACATCCACCAGCACTATTACTCTCTACATCACCTCTCTGCCCTGGGACAACATAGCTTCACCTGTGGGAAGCTTTACCAACTCTGCTGCATCACACCATCTGTCTCAGAGGATATGCACTGCAGCGCTGGTTACCTCTGACAAGAAACCACAGGTGGTGTCACAAACACTTTACTACAAACTCTATCATCCCCTGTAAATATTCCCCTTTTATTGGACGCACAGGGCCACAGACCGGGTCACTGCTGCCGTGACTCATCCCTTTAAGACACCGGCCTGGTACCGAGTACCCCACTGCCCTGGCGGGCGATCCAACTTGGCGTCACGAACAGGATACGTAGCCTGGTATCACCGAGTCATGTGTGCCAGAGAAACTGTTTATTGTGCCAGAGACTTTGCTGAAAAGTTTTGAACAACTGCCGCCATACTTGCACCACGAGGCACGCAGGGAGAAAAAGGGGCATGTCGTCGTGGACGGAGCCAGAGTGAAAGCGCGAAAAAGAGAAGTGCTGCGCGCGCTCTGCGGTCAGCTGGCAGAACACAGGGAGCTGAAGCCAGGAATCACGGCGCCCCCTGCTCATCCTGCTGGCAGAGCAACAGCCTGGTAAGCCAGTGGAAATACAGAGCCTGGCTAAGATTAACTAGGAAGGGGAAGAGAATGTCTCACGCAGGAGAAGATATAGCAGCAGATGCCGTCGCAACCCCCATAGCGCCGCAAGATTCAGAGGCAGGTGCAGCCATAGCCCCATAGTACAGCAGAATCCAGCGTCCAGCGCAGCCACAGCCCCCAGAGCTCAGCAAGATCTGGCAACTGCCGCTGCAGTCCCTATAATGCCACTATCAATGCCATATATACTGGGAGCGGCCTGGCTACCACAATACTCAGGGGAGCCGTATACCTGAGCAATTTCAAAGAGAGACTGTGCAGTCTATTTGATGTGTACCCCCTGTCTGAAAGCCAAAAAGTAAACATTCTCATTGGACCGTTAACTGGTGCAGCTCAAAGAGAAGTAAAGTCCTGGCAGGACACTGATAAAGAGACTGTTAAGCAAATTCAGGCCAAGTTGAGGAGCACCTTTGACACCCGCACTGCAGCAGAAATAAAAATGAGGTTCTTTGGGTGCAAACAAAGGGTGCAGGACAGTATACGGGACTATGTTCTTAACCTTCAGGAGGCACTGCGGGTTATAAAGCAGATTGACCCAGACAGGATGGAGACAGATTGTTAAAGGAGCAGTTTGTTGAGGAACTCCTGTCCAGCACCCACAGGTCACAGCTGCGCATCATGGCCCTACAAAACCCTGACCTGAGCTTTGCAGACTTTAAAGATAGGGCTATATGGGCGTTACACAAACCAATTGTCAGCCTTCCAGCGCCCCCTAGGCGCCCAGCTTTTACATACCACCAGGAGGCGGCATCCTTCCATCAGGCCCCCACTGAGGCAGAATCACAGACCCTGGATAGTGATCCATCTGCAGAGCTGCATCTGCAGGTTCAGGAACTGACCAAAAGTGTGGCTGCACTCGCCAAAACCGTGCAGCCCTTGCAAGTGCTCCAAAAGTAGAGGATAGAGTTGGCCTCCAGTCCGGATGACGTCCCGTGGTGACGGAAGAAGAGGATTCCACTGATCAGAGGGAGAGACAATGATCGCTACGACCAAGACGGACGACCCATTTGCCGCCGCTGCAGCAAAGCCGGGCACATCGCAAGATTCTGTTTTTTAAACGAGTGACCCCCTGGGGCAGAGGTCCAACCCCCAGGAGTAAGACGATCAGGCCCACAGAACTGATGAGCCAAGTACGTCGGAGGGCAACCGGTCCTCCCAGTTGTGATTGACAGCATCCCAATGAACGCTTTGCTGGACACCGGCTATCAGGTGACGACTATGCCATATATTCTTTACAAACGGTACTGGGCTGACTCTGATCTTACTCGCAGCCCAGATCATGAGCTGACAGTAGTTGCCAGCAATGGTCAGCCTTTGCCACAGAAGGGGTATAAGGAAGTGACCATTAAGGTGGGGCGAGTAGAATTAAAAGCCCAAGGTATGATAATTGTAGACATTGATCGACGAGAATGTAACCCAATGATGACCTTATGAAAAAAAATGTTTAAGCTCACGCCTTAGCGTCCTCCGGATAGCAGGAACCACACCGTCGCACGGAGCTGCCCTGGCTTATGCACTTAAAAGTAAGTCTTTCACATCCGTACAAACGGGAAATTCTTATCCTACTCATAGTTTTATAAACTGCAATACTCCCGGTGTCATATATTTAATTCAGTGCATGGAATGTGAGGTGCAGTATGTAGGTTGCACTATTACTCCCTTAAAGAAGCGCATCAGAAGACATCTATCTGACACTACTAATCCTGATGCACTGAATTTCTCCAAGCATTTCATTAATTGCCATAACCGAGACCTCACCCATTTCAGATTTATAGGCATAGAAAAATGAGAATAGTTTGGCAATGTAGGCGTTCAAAGCCAGTGAGGTTTTGTAGTCCGTCCACGCTTGCAAGTGCATGGTGTTTAAATGTCTAAGCATGCAACTGGTATTCAATTTTCGGAGATTTTTCCCTCGGCTAAAGGTCATTCCGCACTTCTTACAGATAACCTTTGCCTCATCACTAAAATTTTGGTCAAAAAAGTGCCACACTGCACTCTTCCTACTATGGTATAAATTTTCAGGGCTTGCACGCTGTGCTAATTTGACCGTCTGGCCAAGTTGTCCTGCAACTCTTTTTGTTTTTTTAACACGTTTTTGGACTGCTATGGGCCTGCCAGATAACCGCAGCAGCGATGTCGATGCCTGCCGCAGACACTCCTCCTCTTCTGAGCGATTGCCAGTGGCACCCTCTTCCCCCAATGGATGCCAATCCGGGTCAACAACTGGGTCATCCATCACCTCCTCTTCAATTTCATCTGCACCTTCCTCTGTGTCACCGTGTTAGGTGGTAGAGTATGCAGGAAGGGGCACCTGAGTTTCATCAGGGTCAGAATCTGGCTCAGTAGACTGCGAGGGCAATGCAGTGAATGTACCAGCAGAATCATATAGCAGTGGCTGTGCATCAGTGAACTCCATGTCATATTCATCTTGGACTGGGGAATTCAGGATTTGACTTGATAACCCAGGCATGGTATGTGAAAAGAGCTCCAGGGAGTAATCTGAAGTGTGGCCTGTCGCATCCTTCACTTTTGGTGGGGGTGAAGGACACAAGGAAAGGTGTTGTTCCTGACCAGGAGCCTGCACTGATGACTCAGTGCTTGCATTTTTTGAAACTTCAGAAGAGGAGGCGATAGAGCTGGAGGCTGTTTTGGCAATGTAAGCCAAAACCTGTTCCTGATGCTCCGGCTTTAAAAGCGGTTTACCTACTCCCAGAAAAGGGAGCCTTCCAGCCCTTCTGGAGCCAGATGATGACCCAGGCTCAACACCTCCTGCCTTAGGTGCTATTGGGCTTTTGGCACTACCAGCAGATGCACCACCACCATCATTCCCAGCTGGCCCCCCCACGCCCACATCCGCGGCCTCTTCCATCATACTTCCTCATGTTTAGAAAATGTACCAAAAGTACCAGCAGATATATGGTACTGTATAAGGAGCATACAGCTGTATATGGCGTAGGGAAAAATGTAAATCTCCTTATATATTTCCGGAGTCACACACAGACGCTCACTCAGTATGGATTTGACTGTAATACAAAGAGCAGATATACGGTACTGTATCAGAAGCGGACAGCTGTATACGGTTTTGGGGAAATTTTAAATCTCCGTCTTTATTTTAGCAGTAAGACACACGGTCACAGGCCCAGTCTGCCTACCACCAGAATATCAAAATCAGGAAAACTGTATGGTCTCAGTAGCGTACAGCTGTATACAGTGTTGGGGGGAATTTTAAATCTCCGTATTTATTTTAACAGTAAGACACACGGTCACAGGCCCAGTATGGCTACCACCAGAATATCAAAATCAGGAACAGTGTACGGTCTCTGTAGCGTACAGCTGTATACAGTGTTGGGGGAATTGTAAATATCCGTAGATATTTCCGGAGTCACACACAGATAGTCAGCCTGTATTTGTCCGTGATACCAGCCGGTACACGGTACTGTGAGGAGCGTACAGCTCTATATGGTGTGGGTAAAAAAGAGCACTCGGTAACTGAAAAAAATGTCCACCTTATCACTGGCAGGCAGCCTAGTAATCAGCTCTGCTGCTCCACCATATAATTTGCCCCCTTATCACTGGCAGGCAGCCTAGTAAACGGCTCTGCTGCTCCACACAGGCAATTTCTACCCTATCACTGGCAGGCAGCCTAGTAATCAGCTCTGCTGCTCCACAAAATAATTTTGCCCCTTATCACTGGTAGGCAGCCTATTAATGAGCTCTGCTGCTGCACACAGGCAATTTCTACTCTGGCAGGCAGCCTAAGAACCAGCATTGCTGCACACAACTAAATCATCCCCTCTCACTGCACAGTCACTGTACAGCTAATCGCTATCAGCACAAGGTAATTTTTTTTTTTTAGTCCCTGCCTAATGCTCTCCCTGCTGACAAGCAGCCGCAGGAACCTGTCCCTACAATGAGATCGGCAGAAGTAAAATGGCGGTCGGCGCGGAGTGATTTTATATGCACTGTGACGCCACACAAAGCCAGCCAATCGCTGCAATGCCCTTCTCCAAGATGGTGCTGGCCCATGCTCATGTCATCGCGTTGCCCACAGCCTGCATCCTTGCTCATTGGCTGAAAAAAGGCCCTTAAAGTAGTAGGGGAAAACCGACTCAGGCTAAATGTTCGCCGAACACATGACCGAACTCACTCCACGATCGAGTTTCATTTCATGAAACCCGACTTTGGCGAAAATCGGCGACTTTTGAAATTGAACGACCTGTTTCGCTCAACCTTAGTTGGCAGTGTCAGAGTGAGTGATTAATCCCCCATTGCAGTACCCCCAAGAAGTGAAATGTTAATCTGGTGTCGGGCAGCCATAGGCCTCAGAGGAAGATATTACCAAGCCCTGGTAGAGCCAGTGTACTCTGATAGTAATATAATCCCCTGTAAATATTCTCCTTTTATTGGACGCCCAGGGCCACAGACCGGGTCACTGCTGCAGTGACACAACCCTTTAAGACCGGCCTGGTACCGAGTACCCCACTGTAAGAGTCTGACCACTGAGATCTCCACTCACAACCAGAATGGGGCGCTTATGTCCTCTGCCTGAATGCAATGGCAGTGTTCCTGCTGAACTTCCACTACATTCATTCTCAGTTGGACTACCAGAAAAAGCTGAGCTTTGCACTTGGCTACAAGAGATATAACTAAACGTGCTCATGTAGACAATTAAGGGACTATTTTGCTCACCTAATTAATTAAACATTTTGTTTAAACATAACATTTAAAAAACAAGAAAAAAATGACAACAAATTGGGTTTTGCATGTGTAATAAACACAGTGTGAATATGCTCTTACATTGCACATATACTAACTCATGTTCTGGCCCATTTTTTTGGTCAAGCATCAAAGATCCGTGACGAGACTTCGATTGGGGTGGATGCCTGCAATGGTGAACATAAGGCACTAGTGAGCCGTGTCATTGCTTCAGCACAGACATACAGCACAGGGGTTGGTCTGGGCTGGTACAACAAACAGGGCGGTGGCTGAAGAGAAGGTGGCCCAGCAAGTAGTGTTGAGCGATACGATACTGCAAATATCGGGTATCGGCCGATATTAGCTGTATCGGGCTTTCGATTCCGAGTACTGATATTTTCGTCATATCGGATACCGGAATCGGGATTGTCACTGTCACTGTCAGTGTCCGTCGGTCGGGTCTGTCAGGAGTCAGCGGCACTTACCTGGCAGAAGATCTCCGGCGGTCACGGGCTGGACTGCTTCATGGCCGCCATCATCTTTCCCCGGCGGTCACATGCAGTTTCTCGCGATAACTGCAGTGACTGCTGGGTAATCCCGGCCGTAAAGCAGTCAGTCCGATGACGTCACCGCCGGGGAAGCAGGTAATGAGCTGTGCTGCGTCGCGATGACAGGCTCCGCCTGTCATTGCGATGTAGCAGAGCTGGATCGTCGTGGGACTGTCGTTACTATGGACTGCGTCGGACAGGTGGTATACTGTTGGTTTGTTTTTTTTCTTTTTTTACAGGAGATCGATGGCGTCGCAGGAATGACTGTATAATAAAATTAATGAAAACTGTGTTGTCTCTTTTATTTCATTAAAAGACTTTTTTCTTGCTTTGTCTTTTTTTTATACATTTAATAACTTTGGGATTAATAATGGATCGGTGTCTTATTGACACCTCTCCATTATTAACCGGGCTTATTGTCACCGTGCAATCAACGGTGACATTAACCCCTCATTACCCCACTTGCCACCGCTACAGGGCAGTGGGAAGAGCCCGGGTAAAGTGCCACAATTGGCACATCTTTTGATGCGCCAAATGTGGGGCTGCTGTAGCCTGGTATTATCAGGCTGTTGAGGGCCAAAATCCATGGGCCTTGACAGTCTTTTAATACCAGGCCGCAGCAGTCTGCATTTTACTTGGCTGGTTAACAAAAATAGGGGGACCCCTACGCCGTTTTTTTTTCGAGGGGATCCCCTATTTTTGTTAACCAGCCAAGCTAAGCAGACTGTTGTGGCCTGGTATTATCAGGCTTGCAAGGTCCATGGATATTGGATATTTACCAGCCTGAAAAACCAGGCCTCAGCGGTCTGCTTCATCTGGCTGGTTAACAAAAATAGGGGGGACCCCACGCCAATTTTTTTCGAGGGGATCCCCTATTTTTGTTAATCAGCCAAGATATGCAGACTGCTGTGGCCTGGTATTATCAGGCTGGCAAAGTCCATGGATCTTGGCTCCTTAACAGCCTGAAAATCCAGGCCTCAGCGGTCTGCTTCATCTGGCTGGTTAACAAAAATAGGGGGGACCCCACGCCAATTTTTTTCGAGGGGATCCCCTATTTTTGTTAATCAGTTCCCTCTGACGTCACTGATTGTGTCCCTGGCTGACCTGAAGTGAAAGTGGAAAGCAATCAATTAAGCTTTCCACTTCCTCTCCTGTCAGCCAGGAGAGGAACTCATTCATTTGGGGGTTTACTGTGAGGCTGCAGCATTAGCTGCGGTCCCTGCAGTAAACATTAACCCTTTCTGAAGGATTACACCGTGGGACCTGACTGTGCATGGGATAGGTAAGAATAATTTTGCTTTTTTATTTTATTTTTATTACAGGAAATGGTTTTTGCAGTCAAATAAAAGATGGTCAAAAACATGTGTCTTTATTTCATTAAAATGATTTTTAATTAAAGTGTGTGTGTTTTATTTTTATTTCATGCAATAGGATTAATAATTGATAGTTGTCTAATTGACAGCTCTCAATTATTAACCTGGCTTAAGGTCACCTTTCAATTGCAATGTGGCTTTAACCCCATATTAACCCATTCGCCACCGCTACAGGGCAATGGGAATAGACGGGCAAAGTGCCAGAAAGGGCGAATCTAATTATAGATTTGTCTTTTCTGGGGTGTCTGGGGGCAGATTTAGTAGCCAGGGGGGGCCAAAAATAATGGTCCCTCTCTGGGCTATTATTATCTGCCCCCATTCGCTGGCTTTGTCTGTCTGGTTGCGAAAATAGGGCGGGAGCCCACGCATTTTTTTTAAACAATTTTACACCTCATATATATATATATATATATATACATGTCATTGAATTTGTGACACATATATATATATTTATATTTATAGTTCATACACTTCTACATAGTATAATAGCCGCTAATTCAATTGACGGCTTTTGTGAAAATGCAGAACCCGACATGAAATGACACTTGGTGTACATAGGGTTAACCATGTCTTTTCATGTCCTTTGCTATCTGATTTGCACAAACAATTACATCAGTCTATGTGTGCAAAATTTCACACCTGTAGGGGTTAATTAAAGGTGTAAATTCGTAGCAAAAAAGTCTGTTTTTTTTACAACAAATTTACACCTTTAATTAACCCCTACAGGTGTGAAATTTTGCACACATAGACTGATGTAATTGTTTGTGCAAATCAGATTGCAAACGACATGAAAAGACATGGTTAACCCTATGTACACCAAGTGTCATTTCATGTCGGGTGCTTCTGTCTTTTCACAGAAGCCGGCTTTACCCGGCAATTGAATCAGAGGATATTTTACTATGTAGAAGTGTATAAACTATACATATATGTATATATATATGTCACAATGACATGTATATATATATATATATATATATATATATATATATGTATTCTATGTGTGTATATTTAGTGTTTACAAGGAAATAAAGGTTTTTTTAAGTTGCGATATTTTGTTCCCATAGACTTACATTGGACTTCCGGTATCGGAATCGGATATCGCCGATATTTAGTGATATCGGCGATACCATTCCGATCCGATATTTTTAGATATCGAGCAGTATCGCTCAACACTACCAGCAAGCCATTTTAGACTTTGTCAGGAGGACTTGCCATCTAGCAGGAAGAACAAGAGACCACCGATAGGGCCTGTGTTAAAAGAATAGATAGTGCAAAGACTTTATTGTCACCAGGATTATCACCCCTGTCAGAAGTTATAGAACAAGAGACTGTTATAATAGCTAGAGTGAACTTGAAGATTCGTTGTATAATTGATATTTTTATTTCATGCTGAAATTACCCTGTTTTGCATTATTTACTGTTGCTATAGTTACCACAAATTTCCTCAACATCAGGGAAATAGTCTTATTTGTTACTTCCTCTTTGTGTTTGTCTGTGGGTTGCATACGGTCACCTACTTACACGTATAACAACTTTATGCTCTGGCTCATTTCTTTGGCTTAAATGTAACATTTAGCAGCTTTCAGGTCTACTCTCTTACTTGGAGCATTAGGTGGCCCTCAACCTCCTTATTTTAGTTTTTCAGGGAATCAACAGATTCACAGTTTAGGCCATAAAGATATGATACATTCAAATCCCAAGAATAGGATCTGCATCTGTCTTACGTATGGGGCCTTACAGCATGCTGCTCTTTTTGGAGACGAGGTCAGAATTTCACTACAAATGAACGGGGATTCTGATTACCTATCCACTGAGAATGGTACGCATCAGGATCCTATGTTTGAGATATAGTAGATGCAAGTCCTATATATGGTATATCCTCTTTAAGATGGGAATACCCCTTTAAGGCTATGAACAGATGGAGTTTTTTGAGGTGGTCAACAAACGATAAGTTTTTCAAGTGGATTCTCTCCTTCTATGGGGAGGTTTCAGAGAAGATTATTTTGTTTCCTGAATCATTTCCTGAAGTGGTTGTGGAACAGTTATATTTCCTATGATGTTGAAGCACTATGCTTCGCACCCCTGTATGGTGTCCTGTATCCAGTGGCTAGGAGAAAAAGTGGTCCTGATGAGAGATCATGGGAATCTGGCTTCATCTTCTCTGCAAAGTTATCGGGAGCCTGAAGAAGAGGGGGCATAAAGGTGGGGTCCTGTAGCGGTATGCCCAGCACCCCTGCATGGTGTCCCATTCTGTCATCATGCAGGTGTATGCAGGTTGCAGGATGCAGTGACAGACAGGAGGCAGAGCAAGGGTTAGCAAAATGTAACAGTTTAATAGACTAAAGTATTAACTCCTCGAAGGGAGGTCCAGTTAGGAAACTTATCGTGTCCTTTATGCTCCTCGCAGAAGATGATCCGCAGGGGTTGTAGAACCGGCAAAGGCCGGGGAGATGCCCTCAGATGGGGTGCTTTGAGTGAGGGTCCGTCTTCTGGAGGCAGTGGTCGTTCTCCGGTACATTCCGCTGAGCCCCTAGTCCATGAACACGTGCGGTCGTAACAAACAAGGCCACGACACTCCCAGATTTAAATGTGAATGGGCCTGAAGCAACTGGCAAGGAAAGCCACAAGAGTTTGTCTGGTAATCGGCTTTCTCTGCTCTGCACGTGCGCTGTTCTCACAGTCACTGGGCGTGTCGCACCTCTATCTCTCACAGTCACTGGGCATGCGGCAGCTCACTCCTCAGTGGTCCCACTGAAACCGGCGAGGACCAAACAACGCAGCATGTCGTGGCACCGCTGCTCAGGGAGCGGAGCACTCTGCTCACCCAGCTGTGCGCTGCTCCTGTTTCACACCAAACTGCCTGCTGCTGCGCACGTTTTTCCTTTTATGTAGCCCCTCCTACCTGGGTCATGAGGTTGGTCCGGCTCCTGATTTCCTCCCCCAGGCAACATGGGAGGCAGCCTCAACAGTTCAAGACCCAGCTCGGCACAGGTACCCGCAGCCCGGTCTTCCTCCTTATACTCCCCCTCTCCTTTAGCTCACCATTTCACAGGCAAGAGTTCTTGCAGTAGACTTTGACACTCCTCCATCTCTTGAATGATCCGCTGCCAAATAAATTGGTCTTGCTCATAACGATTGGGAGGTATTCCAACTGTCGTTCGGCAATGTAAGTCAGGTTCGGTGGTCGAGTCAGGTTGGGCAGTTGAGGATGGTGATGCGTCCGGGTTCAATAGAGCAGCCATCTCAGGAGTTTCAGATTCTCGCATTTCCCCTGGGCCAGTGGGTAGCAGACCGTCCAGATCTGAGGGTGAGGCAGGTTCTTCTTTTTCATCACAATCGAAGTTAACTGAGTGGGCATTTCAGGAACACTTGGCGCCCTTTCTTCTTTCGGGATCTCGTGACAGGCAAGGACGTAGCATGCTTCAATGGACCACTCAGGTAAAGGCCCCTTCTTCCCCCTTAGGCTGAACATCATAGACGGGACTAGTGATGAGCGAACGTGCTCGCCACCACTCGTTACTCGCCCGAGTATCACGGTACTCGGCGAGCACCGAGCATTTCCAGCATTTTTGGCAGTCTTTAGAGACACAATCACCATGCAGGGATTGTCTGCCAGGCACTGATACGCCGCAGCCATCTTTGTTGTGGTCTTGCAGTGATTGGCTGACTGCACAGCATCATCAGGGGTATAAGAGACCGGACGCCGCCCTGCTCGGCGCATTCAGCTCCAGATTTATATAGCGTAGGGAGAGCTGCTGCCGAGATAGGGTCAGATTTGGGGAATTATTAGTCAGTGTGGTTTTTACCATCCTAAAGTACTCAAATCCAGCTAAACCAACAGTCCTTCTAAGGACTAATTCTGGAGTATATAGGTTGCAGTGTTAGGTAGGCAGGAGATTGTATGTCGCTATTTACATATCAGTGCAAGGTCTGCAGGCACTGTATGTGTGTATATACAGTAGATATCAGTGCATACATTAAGAGGGTCCATTCCCTTACAGTCTGCTGCTGCTACCTATAGGATATATTGACCGTGTATACGTAGCCCCAGGTCTAAATGGCTAGGAAAAACTTTTTGGCCAGGTTAATAGAGCTTATTTTATTGCAAAACAGTCCGGAGACCTTTTTTTTCTCCATTTGCTTTTTGACACTGCACAATACAGCCAGACCATTTTCCTATAGCACAGCGTGAAATCCAGCAATTTTAAAAGGGTCCCAAAAACCACTTTTGAGTGCTGTAACGTTCCACACTGTCTGTGGACGGGGATTACTCGCTTTGCTGGTTGTAGAGGCATACGCTGGCACACTCAGGGTTAAAACAACAGTCCATTTGGTTTATTACAGCTCTGCTCTCACCAGTCCTGTGGGCACTCAGGCTTTATGTGGAGCCACAGACACAGAAAGGCTTCTCCCTCTCAAGACACAGACCTCCCTGTAGTATCCAGCCTGGACACATGGAAGTCTGTCCACCCACTCCCATGTGCCAAACACACCTCTATTACATAGCTGTAACCTCACCCACAGGTGAGGTATGGATCACATGTTCATGACCTCATCACAGGTCCTCAAACTCACAACCACACACTCAAGAAAAAAGGGGTACAGTGAGCACCCTCACCCAGAGGTGAGGTAGTATGTGTAGCCAAACCATCCCATCTCTCATAGCTGCCCGCAACCTGGACCCAGGTACACTAAACGACATATTAACCACTCGACCACCAGTCACACCACAGTGCGCAGAGAAATCTTTCTTTTTTATGTGGTACGGTAGAGTAGAATTTTTTTTGAGTGTCTTACACAATTTCTTGACATCATTTTGCTGAATCCAAAAAAAATACATACAGGCCACATAATTGGCAGTGTGGTATCTCCGTGCCAACTCATATATCTGCGTGCTCCAAGTTTTGGCATTCTAGGCCGGTATTCCATTTTTTTTGCTGTCACTCTAGTTATATACAGCACTATTTAGCATGAAAAAGAAAAAAATACAGGCCACATAATTGGCAGTGTGGTATCTCCGTGCCAGCTCATATATCTGCATGCTCCAAGTTTTGGCATTTTAGGCCGGTATTCCATTTTTTTTGCTGTCTGTCACTCTAGTTATATATAGCACTTTTTAGCATAAAACAGAAAAAAATACAGGCCACATAATTGGCAATGTGGTATCTCCGTGCCAACTCATATATCTGCGTGCTCCAAGTTTTGGCATTTTAGGCCAGTATTCCATTTTTTGCTATCTGTCACTCTAGTTATACACAGCACTATTTAGCATAAAAAAGAAAAAAATACAGGCCACATAATTGGCAAGGTGGTATCTCCATGCCAGCTCATACAGTATATTTGCGTGTTCCAAGTTTGGCCATTTTAGGCCGGTATTCCAGTGTTTTCCTGTGTGTCACTGTAGTCATATACAGCACTATTTAGCATAAAAAACAAAAATACAGGCCACATAATTGGCAGTGTGGTATCTCCGTGCCAGCTCATACATCTGCGTTCTCCAAGTTTTGGCATTTTAGGCCGGTATTCCATTTTTTTGCTGTCTGTCACTCTAGTTATATAGAGCACTATTTAGCATAAAAAATAAAAAAATACAGGCCACATAATTGGCAATGTGGTATCTCTGTGCCAGCTCATGCAGTTGAGTCGCCCGCCAGGGCCATGGGGTACTCAGCACCGAGCCCGTTCACTTCTATGGGGGATGTCACGGCGACACAGCTCGGTCCGTGGCCCTGGGCGCTCACTAAAAAGGGGAATATTTACAGGGATTAAAGTGTTTGTAGGATATTCGTGACGCCACCTGTGGTACCTGAGACAAAAAACCTGACTAGCACATCCAGACTAATGTGAACTAGGTGCAAACCAAAGGGAGCTACCCTCATGTAAAACATCCAAAAAAAAGGCTGCACTCAAGCATATTAAAGCATGACAACATAGAATATATGAAATTTTGAATAGCAATATGGCTTTGGAATATAAGGAAAAATTTGAGACGCTTAGTATAAACATTTGGCCAAACATTTTAAAGCTCAACAACCATCGTCAAGGTGGTCTCAATTCTGTTGAGTCCCTAACCTAATGTGAACATACCTCTATTAGGCTGATATCTGAATTTCTGGGCGAATATGCACCTCTGTCAGTAATGCCTGCATTTATGGGTAAAGTAGGGAGCTGGTGTAATTAAAAATCACCACCTGGTGGGAGCGGAGTGCTCGGTCAGTAAGCTAACATTCAAAAGACAAAAAACCTGACTAGCACATCCAGACTAATGTGAACTAGGTGCAAACCAAAGGGAGCTACCCTCATGTAAAACATCCAAAAAAAAGGCTGCACTCAAGCATACTAAAGCATGACAACATAGAATATATGAAATTTTGAATAGCAATATGGCTTTGGAATATAAGGAAAAATTTGAGACGCTTAGTATAAACATTTGGCCAAACATTTTAAAGCTCAACAACCATCGTCAAGGTGGACTCAATTCTGTTGAGTCCCTAACCTAATGTGAACATACCTCTATTAGGCTGATATCTGAATTTCTGGGCGAATATGCACCTCTGTCAGTAATGCCTGCATTTATGGGTAAAGTAGGGAGCTGGTGTAATTAAAATCACCACCTGGTGGGAGCGGAGTGCTCGGTCAGTAAGCTAACATTCAAAAGACAAAAAACCTGACTAGCACATCCAGACTAATGTGAACTAGGTGCAAACCAAAGGGAGCTACCCTCATGTAAAACATCCAAAAAAAAGGCTGCACTCAAGCATACTAAAGCATGACAACATAGAATATATGAAATTTTGAATAGCAATATGGCTTTGGAATATAAGGAAAAATTTGAGACGCTTAGTATAAACATTTGGCCAAACATTTTAAAGCTCAACAACCATCGTCAAGGTGGTCTCAATTCTGTTGAGTCCCTAACCTAATGTGAACATACCTCTATTAGGCTGATATCTGAATTTCTGGGCGAATATGCACCTCTGTCAGTAATGCCTGCATTTATGGGTAAAGTAGGGAGCTGGTGTAATTAAAATCACCACCTGGTGGGAGCGGAGTGCTCGGTCAGTAAGCTAACATTCAAAAGACAAAAAACCTGACTAGCACATCCAGACTAATGTGAACTAGGTGCAAACCAAAGGGAGCTACCCTCATGTAAAACATCCAAAAAAAGGCTGCACTCAAGCATACTAAAGCATGACAACATAGAATATATGAAATTTTGAATAGCAATATGGCTTTGGAATATAAGGAAAAATTTGAGACGCTTAGTATAAACATTTGGCCAAACATTTTAAAGCTCAACAACCATCGTCAAGGTGGTCTCAATTCTGTTGAGTCCCTAACCTAATGTGAACATACCTCTATTAGGCTGATATCTGAATTTCTGGGCGAATATGCACCTCTGTCAGTAATGCCTGCATTTATGGGTAAAGTAGGGAGCTGGTGTAATTAAAATCACCACCTGGTGGGAGCGGAGTGCTCGGTCAGTAAGCTAACATTCAAAAGACAAAAAACCTGACTAGCACATCCAGACTAATGTGAACTAGGTGCAAACCAAAGGGAGCTACCCTCATGTAAAACATCCAAAAAAAAGGCTGCACTCAAGCATACTAAAGCATGACAACATAGAATATATGAAATTTTGAATAGCAATATGGCTTTGGAATATAAGGAAAAATTTGAGACGCTTAGTATAAACATTTGGCCAAACATTTTAAAGCTCAACAACCATCGTCAAGGTGGTCTCAATTCTGTTGAGTCCCTAACCTAATATATCAGCCTAATAGAGGATGTTCACATTAGGTTAGGGACTCAACAGAATTGAGACCACCTTGACGATGGTTGTTGAGCTTTAAAATGTTTGGCCAAATGTTTATACTAAGCGTCTCAAATTTTCCTTTATATTCCAAAGCCATATTGCTATTCAAAATTTCAATATTCTATGTTGTCATGCTTTAGTATGCTGAGTGCAGCCTATTTTTTTTGATGTTTTACATGAGGGTAGCTCCCTTTGGATTGCACCTAGTTCACATTAGTTGGATGTGCTAGTCAGGTTTTTTGTCTTTTGAATGTTGACTTACTGACCGAGCACTCCGCTCCCACCAGGTGGTGATTTTAATTACACAGCTCCTACTTACCATAAATGCAGGCATTACTGACAGAGTGCATATTCACCCAGAAATTCAATATCAGCCTAATAGAGGTATGTTCACATTAGGTTAGGGACTCAACAGAATTGAGACCACCTTGACGATGGTTGTTGAGCTTTAAAATGTTTGGCCAAATGTTTATACTAAGCGTCTCAAATTTTTCCTTATATTCCAAAGCCATATTGCTATTCAAAATTTCATATATTCTATGTTGTCATGCTTTAGTATGCTTGAGTGCAGCCTTTTTTTTTGGATGTTTTACATGAGGGTAGCTCCCTTTGGTTTGCACCTAGTTCACATTAGTCTGGATGTGCTAGTCAGGTTTTTTGTCTTTTGAATGTTAGCTTACTGACCGAGCACTCCGCTCCCACCAGGTGGTGATTTTAATTACACCAGCTCCCTACTTTACCCATAAATGCAGGCATTACTGACAGAGGTGCATATTCCCCAGAAATTCAGTATCAGCCTAATAGAGGTATGTTCACATTAGGTTAGGGACTCAACAGAATTGAGACCACCTTGACGATGGTTGTTGAGCTTTAAAATGTTTGGCCAAATGTTTATACTAAGCGTCTCAAATTTTTCCTTATATTCCAAAGCCATATTGCTATTCAAAATTTCATATATTCTATGTTGTCATGCTTTAGTATGCTTGAGTGCAGCCTTTTTTTTGGATGTTTTACATGAGGTAGCTCCCTTTGGTTTGCACCTAGTTCACATTAGTCTGGATGTGCTAGTCAGGTTTTTTGTCTTTTGAATGTTAGCTTACTGACCGAGCACTCCGCTCCCACCAGGTGGTGATTTTAATTACACCAGCTCCCTACTTTACCCATAAATGCAGGCATTACTGACAGAGGTGCATATTCGCCCAGAAATTCAGTTATCAGCCTAATAGAGGTATGTTCACATTAGGTTAGGGACTCAACAGAATTGAGACCACCTTGACGATGGTTGTTGAGCTTTAAAATGTTTGGCCAAATGTTTATACTAAGCGTCTCAAATTTTTCCTTATATTCCAAAGCCATATTGCTATTCAAAATTTCATATATTCTATGTTGTCATGCTTTAGTATGCTTGAGTGCAGCCTTTTTTTGGATGTTTTACATGAGAGTAGCTCCCTTTGGTTTGCACCTAGTTCACATTAGTCTGGATGTGCTAGTCAGGTTTTTTGTCTTTTGAATGTTAGCTTACTGACCGAGCACTCCGCTCCCACCAGGTGGTGATTTTAATTACACCAGCTCCCTACTTTACCCATAAATGCAGGCATTACTGACAGAGGTGCATATTCGCCCAGAAATTCAGATATCAGCCTAATAGAGGTATGTTCACATTAGGTTAGGGACTCAACAGAATTGAGACCACCTTGACGATGGTTGTTGAGCTTTAAAATGTTTGGCCAAATGTTTATACTAAGCGTCTCAAATTTTTCCTTATATTCCAAAGCCATATTGCTATTCAAAATTTCATATATTCTATGTTGTCATGCTTTAGTATGCTTGAGTGCAGCCTTTTTTTTTTGGATGTTTTACCTGTGGTACCTGGTCAGGGTGACCAGCGCTGCTATACAAATCCGCTGAAGGGTTGGTGTTGGGCAGCAAGGTGTTAAGCCTCCCACAGGCAAGGCTGAGGACCTTCAGTGTAAACGGAGTGTAGGGGTGCAGGATGGAGGAGGGGAGTTCAGCAGCGGGAGTAATAGGTAGAACACACACAAAAGTCTCTTTCTGTACCTTTACTGATGAAATGGCAGGCACGTCCCGGGGTGCTGGCAGTGTGAAGAATGCACGTCCAGTTCTTCCCACTGAGTAGGTGTAGGGCCTCCTCTCTCCTGTAATGTGAGTCTCTGACCTGTATGAAACGAGGTCTAACTCTGTCTTCAACTTTACACCCGGCTGATTTTGTATAGGGCTTTCTATTGGAAGAACACAGTCTCTAATGGCTGTTCCTGCCAGACTCCTGTCTTCCTAACCCAGCCACGTATCAACACCTATGGGCTCCTGCAACTTGTAGTCCCGCAGGATCTCCGGTATCTCCTACTAGTCGTGAAGGATCCAGCAAGCTTGGACCCGACGTCCGGTTAATCAGAGTAGAGGTAAGCTATCAATGCTGTTTCCACCTCTGTCACTCTCTTCTTATCCACTCGCCTTTCATCCTACTCGACCCTCACATAAGCACACGCTAGCAGATGGTGGACTGCTTCTTTCCTTTCTTCACCGCTCTCAAAGCATCGGCACGCTTGCTCACTGAACTGCACTCGGTTGGCTCAGTTCTGACTAGGCTGGAGTGGCTACCTTTCCACTTGTACTAGCCTCCACATGTTGAACTAAACTAGGAGCTGCAGATTTCAGGTTCTTTCAACAACAGATGTTCTGTCTCTTCCCTGAGAGAACTAATCTGTGAGCTCTCTGAGGTGACTACTGACTGCAGCCCTCAGACTAACTAACTTCCTGTGGCTTCACCATCCTTATATACACTACAAAGGCTCCCTCTGGTGGCTCTAGGGATTGGTGAAGATGTGTGTATGCATATTGGGTCCTCTAGTGGTCATTACCTTCGGTGCATCCCTCTGAGAAGTAAGAATTCAGGCACAGCTGGGCTCTACATTCCCCCCTAGTAAACATCAGCACTCCCGGGCTGAAAGAAAATATTTTTAAATACAACGTTAACATCAAATAACAATTGAACACTTCCCTTACGGGAGGCAAGAATCTTTAACAGTTGCTAACAGGTAACATATGTACATATATTTACACAATAATGTATATTACATTTATACACTGTGACTCTAGTTAACTGCTTATATTTGTTAGGCCTACTCTCGGTACCTAACAGGTAACTGTCCCTTTGTCATGCATACTGACCTACGTGGTGTTGCGTTAGGTGAGGTAGCATTTTACCTGTCTGTCCTACGTGCAGGTAAACTGTAATACTGCCTTAACCTCTCTAGGGATCTGGCAAGTATACTTGCAGCTGGGTGATGCGGTTCTGTATCGCCAGGGGATTCTTCTTCCTGAGACCCAACATCTTGAGGTTCTACTTCTTGAGATTCTGCTTGAGCAGGTTCCTCTTGAACTATTTCTTCTGCAACAACTGGCTCAACTTGACGTTGGAGTGCTTCTTGCGGCTGATAGAATTGGAGTATGGGAATTATTACAGCTTCTCCAATACGAGGCCAATCTGCGGGAAAATCTCCTAAATCCGTATGTATGACTCCATCTTGCTTCTCTTTGTCAATGACAGGTTCTTCTTCTTGAATCTTTAATAGATCTGGACATAGCTTTAGGTGATCTCTGGATACAGTTGTAGTCGTTTTTTCCTCCATCTCTACTAATAATACACGTTTTCCTGTTGTCAAACTTTGAATTTTGCACGACATAGGGCTCTTTTTCCCATTGGTCATCTAATTTGTGCATTCTCCTTTTTCTTTTCAGCACAATTTCTCCAGGTACAAAAGGTTCAGCTGGAGCACTTTTGTTGTAGTTATCCTCTTGTTTTTCCCTTACTTTATTGAGACTATCTTCCACACAGGCTTGTACTCTCCTGTACTGTTCCTGTCTGATTGTGTCCCAATCTTCAGTAGTAACATCTGCTTCTGGTTCTACAACACCAAGTTCCAGATCCATGGGCAGCTTTCCTGGTCTTGCCCGCATAAGATAGGCTGGGGTACAATTGGTGGAACTCACAGGTATGTGATTGTACAGATCTACCAGATCAGGTGGTAGGTCTGGCCACCGATTTCTCTCCTCAAGTGGTACTGTCTTCAGCAGATCAATGACAATGTGATTAATCTTTTCACAGAGTCCATTTGTTTGGGGATGGTACGGTGTGGTTCTTATCTTCTTGCATCCGTACAAATTACAGAATTCCTGGAATAATTCGGCTTCAAAGGCTGGGCCTTGGTCAGTTAACACTTGCTCAGGATACCCATGGGGCCTGCAGAAATATGCTTGGAACGTCTTTGCTGCTGTTTCTGCCGTCAGATCTTTGACAGGGGCGACCACCAGGAAACTGGAGTAGTGATCCACCATTGTCAGGGCATATGAGTATCCCGACAGGCTGGGTGACAACTTGACATGGTCCAGGGCCACGATCTCCAAGGGACGAGTCGCCTTGATGGGTTGCAGGGGTGCCTTCTGGCTGCTGTAGTCTTTTCTTTGGAGACTACAGGGTCCACAGCGTTTACACCATTTCTCGATGGAACTGCGCATTCCTACCCAGTAGAAACGACACTTCAACAGGGTCTCCAGCTTCTTCCAGCCAAAGTGCCCCGCTTGATCGTGGTAGGCTTCCAACACCATCTGGATGTCTGCTCTGGGAACTACTATCTGCCATACCATCTCATGGGTCCTTGGGTTGACGTACCTCCGGCACAGCTTCTCACGGTAGCTAAACAGCCGGCTTCTCTCATTCCACAGCTGCTTTGTTTGTTGGGACGCATCCTTCTCCAAGGAGGAACCTTCTTGAGTTATCAGCTCCTTGATACGGCTAACAACCAGGTCACTGTTCTGGGTCTCCTTCCAGCTGTGGTGAGGTAAAGGATTTAACGTCTTACCACGCTGCCGCCTGCAGGCTCGTTGCTCGTGGATCATCCCATTTCTGTGAAAGGCAGGTAGTTCAATCTCTTCTAGGTCATCCAATTCCTCTTCCGTGTTGGACTCATGAGGCATTCTGGACAGGGCATCAGCGTTGGCGTTCTTGCCGCCCGCCCTGTACTTGATTGTAAATTGATAGTTTGACAGCCGAGCCATCCAACGTTGCTCCATGGCTCCCAGCTTAGCTGTTTCAAGATGTGTCAAGGGTAGTGTTGAGCATTCCGATACCGCAAGTATCGGGTATCGGCCGCTATTCGCTGTATCAGAATTCCGATACTTAGTTCCGATATTTTTCCTATATCGTTGTCACGACGTATAACAGATATATTCTATGAAAGTAACATATATCTAATGTGACATCATTCTATATTTCCTTTAATAGAAAATATCAACATGTATACATAGTATCTGCCAGCAATGTCTTACCTGACATAATATCCTATGTATTGTGGGTCTATACTGTGTACGTGTCACGCTGTCTCAGGATAGAGGTGGACCGGGGTCTATGCTGACCCTGAACTGGGGTCCTGACTAGTCCCTCTACCTGGAGGTACTGTTAATGGTACAGAGGTCCAGGTCGCCAGCATAACCCTGTCTCCTGTAGATCCCTGACCACTGTAATCTAGTCCTGAGAAGGACCCTGATTACCACCACAGGGAATGGGCAGGTCACAGCTTACACACAGTCTAAGATAAACAAGACAACAAGGGGTAAAGAAAACACTGCCATGCATACAAAACTTCCACTACAGAGGAACACAAAAGGTTAAGGAGATAAATAATAAGCGAGGAGAGGATAAACCACAACAGGCACTCTTAGCTTAAGTCTTCTCAGAAACGATCCGCTCTGCTGGTCTGAATGAATGCTTTCACCGACAACTTCCCCAGCAGACCAGCAGGTATAAGAAGGAAGCTAATTAACAAAACATCAATCGCAGCTGGGCGAGGCTGGTCAGTCCAGCACAGAGAGAGAAAGAATTAACTCCCTCAGTGCCGAAAAACACCCAGCACCAGAAACTCAGCTGTGCGAAGTCAGGGTGTGCAATCGCGACGATCTTCGCCGCGACACACCCGTGACAGTACCCCCCCTTCTACGAGGGGCCTCTGGACCCTCAGGGCCTGGTCTATCTGGGTGAGTAGTGTGGAAGGCCCGAACCAATCGGTCTGCATTAATGTCCGACGCAGAAACCCACATCCTCTCCTCAGGACCATATCCCCTCCAATGAACAAGGTACTGAAGGGACCGGCGATTCAGACGTGAGTCAATGATCTTCGATACCTGAAACTCCAAATTACCATTGACCACCACAGGAGGAGGAGTAGAGGTGACGGTATAACTGGTGCCACGTACCTCTTAAGCAACGATTTGTGGAACACATTGTGGATTTTAAACGTAGGAGGGAGGTCAAGACGGAAAGCCACCGGATTAAATATTGAACTGATCCTGTATGGCCCGATGAATCTGGGACCGAGTTTCCAGGAGGGAACCTTAAGTTTTATATTCTTGGTAGACAACCATACCAGATCGTTCACACTTAGGTCCGGACCAGACACTCTCCTCCTATCAGCCATACGTTTGTATCGGTTCCCCATAGTGCTCAGATTATTAAGCACTCCTCTCCACACTGAAGCAAGTGACGACGAAAATCATTCCTCCTCAGGAACCCCAGAAAACCCCCCCCCATTGAAAGTACAAAACTGGGGGTGAAAACCATATGCCCCAAAAAACGGGGACTTACCAGTGGACTCGCTCCGCCTATTGTTAAGAGCGAACTCTGCCAGAGGCAAGAAGAAGACCAGTCCTCTTGGTTCTCTGAGACAAAACACCGGAGATATGTCTCTAAGCTCTGATTCAGACGCTCTGTCTGACCTTTGGTCTGCGGATGAAAAGCCGAAGAAAATGACAACTGCATCCCCCGACGAGAACAAAATGCCTTCCAGAATTTGGACACAAACTGAGACCCCCGATCCGACACCACATCGGAAGGCAACCCGTGAAGTCTCACAATCTCCCCAATGAACACCTGCGCCAGAGTTTTAGCATTAGGAAGAGCAGGAAGAGCAATAAAATGTGCCATTTTGCTGAACCTGTCAACTACAACTAGTATGACAGTTTTACCTGAAGACGGAGGGAGGTCCGTAATGAAGTCCATAGACAGATGGGTCCATGGACGCTCCGGGATTTTCAACGGTAAAAGGGCCCCAGACGGACGGGTATGTGGGGTCTTAGAGCGCGCACATACCCCACAGGACGCGACAAAAGTTACCACCTCTTTATTTAAGTTAGGCCACCAAAACCGGCGAGAAAGGAGATCTACAGTTGCTTTACTCCCTGGGTGTCCTGCCAAAGCAGAATTATGATGTGCCTCGATAACCTTTTGTCTTAACTGATCTGGAACAAACAGTTTCCCTGGAGGTCCTACAGGGGCGTCCCCCTGAGCCTCCAATACCTCCTCCTCAAGCTCAGAGCATACAGCCGACACCACAACTCCCTCCTGAAGAATAGGAACCGGGTCATCCGTCTTCCCGGCCCCCGGGAAACTACGAGATAAGGCATCAGCCTTTACATTTTTTGACCCAGGACGATATGTGACGACAAAATTAAACCTGGTAAAAAACAACGACCATCTAGCTTGTCTGGAATTCAGACGTTTTGCAGACTCTAAATACAGCAGGTTCTTGTGATCAGTAATGATGGTGACTGGGTGGACTGCCCCCTCCAAAAAGTGACGCCACTCTTCAAAAGCCAACTTAATGGCCAAGAGTTCCCTATTGCCGACATCATAATTCCTCTCGGCGGACGACAATTTTTTAGAGAAGAAAGCGCACGGATGCCATTTACCAGGGGACGGACCTTGAGATAATACCGCACCCACTCCTACGTCAGATGCGTCTACCTCCACAATGAACGGTTGTGATGCATCAGGTTGGATGAGTATGGGTGCTGAAGCAAAACATTTTTTCAAGGAGGAAAATGCTTGACAAGCTTTGTCAGACCACCTAGAAAAATCCGTCCCTTTTTTTGTCATGTCAGTGAGAGGTTTGACAACGGATGAGAAATTACGAATAAATTTCCGGTAGTAGTTAGCAAACCCCAGGAAACGCTGCAGTGCTTTAAGATCTTCTGGCCGATCCCATTCAAGCACAGCCTTCACTTTCCCAGGGTCGATACGGAAACCGGAAGCTGACACCAGGAATCCTAAAAACTGAAGTTCTTGTACGGCGAATACACACTTCTCCCATTTGGCGTACAGTTTATTGTCTCGCAAGATCTGCAACACCTGTCTCACATGCTCCTGATGAGACACAAGATCCGGCGAGTAAATTAAGATGTCATCTAGATAAATGACAACAAACTGTCCCACTAGGTGGCGAAAGATGTCATTAACAAAATGTTGAAACACCGCCGGGGCAGTAATCAGACCGCAAGGCATGACAAGGTTCTCATAATGTCCCTCCGGAGTGTTAAACGCCGTCTTCCACTCATCCCCCTCCTTTATCCTAATCAGATTATACGCCCCCTGAGATCCAACTTAGAGAACCATTTGGCGCCCACAATCTGATTGAAGAGATCAGGAATAAGTGGGAACGGATACGGATCTCGGACCGTAATCCGATTAAGCTCACGGAAATCCAGGCAAGGGCGTAGGCCTCCATCTTTTTTCTTCACAAAGAAGAACCCCGCGGCCACTGGGGAAGATGAAGGTCTAATATGCCCCTTGGCCAGACTTTCCGAAATATAATCCTTCATAGCTTGCCTCTCAGGACCAGAAAGGTTATATAACCTAGATTTTGGTAACTTAGCATCAGGAAGCAATTTTATAGCACAGTCATACGCGCGATGAGGAGGTAATTCTTGACACCCTTCCTCTGAAAACACATCCTCAAAGTCCTCCAGAAAAGGAGGTAAGATTCTAGGCACGACCGCACCGATGACCGTGTTCATGCAGTTACTATTGCAAAATTCACCCCACTGGCTTATCTCTCTGGATTGCCAATTAATAACTGGGTTATGTTTAGTTAACCAAGGAAGTCCCAACACAATAGGAGTGGGAAGGCCCTCCAACACATAACAAGACAATAGTTCTTTATGTATTGCCCCCACTCGAAGGTCTATGTTATGCACGGCTTGCACAAAGCTACCTTGACCGAGAGGCCTGGCGTCAATAGAGAATATAGGGATAGGTTTGGCCAATACACTCAGTTGCATACCTTGCACCTGGGCAAACCGAGCGTCCACCAGATTAGCCGCGGCCCCACTATCCAGAAGAACAGAAATCCTTTCAGTTCTCGTACCTACCACCACCTCCGCTGGTACGAGAAACTGAGACGGACTTGGGGACGAAATACATACTCCCAGATTGTCGTCCACCACACAACCTGGGATCAACAGTTTTTCCGGCGACTCCTTGCTCAGCAAAGTATGGGATGGACACCCCCCAACAAAATGTCCCTTTCTCCCGCAGAAGTAACACTTTCCTGTCTTGCGGCGCACCGCCGATCCCCTCCCTCGAAACGATGTCCCTCCTAACTGCATAGGCTCCTCAGAACAAACCAGGGGAACCTCAATATAAGGGACTATAGTAGAAGGTGGAGTCATCACAGGGGGCGGAGTTACCTCGCACCTCTCCCGAAGCCATCTATCAATGCGAATAGCAAGGGCCATAGCGGCCTCCAGTGACGGGGAGAATCATACTGAGCCAACACATCTTTTAATTTGTCAGATAATCCTTGACAAAACTGGCTCCTAAGAGCTGGGTCATTCCACTGAGTATCTGTGGCCCATCTACGGAACTCAGAAGAAAATTCCTCCGCCGGACGATCTCCCTGCTGTATCTTACGTAACTTCATTTCAGCAAGGGAGACCCGATCCGGGTCATCATATACCAGACCCAGGGCTGTAAAAAATCGATCTACTGACTGGAGAGCCGGGGAGTCCGGAGGAAGAGAGAACGCCCAGGATTGAGGGTCCCCTTGTAAGAGCGAGATGACAATTCCCACCCTCTGATCTTCACTCCCCGAAGACCGAGGCCATAGCCGAAAATATAATTTACATGCCTCCCGGAAGGTAAAAAATTTATCCCGCCCACCAGTGAACCTGTCCGGGAGAGCTACTTTAGGTTCAGATCTGGTTTGCTCCCGGGGGTACAAAACCTTGGACTTAGCGTCCGTCAGCTCCATGGACAAACTCTGCAACTGCTGAGCTAACTGGGCTACTGGATCCATGGTAGCTGGGGAGAATCTTTTAGTGTGGTCGGTGAAAATGTCACGACGTATAACAGATATATTCTATGATAGTAACATATATCTAATGTGACATCATTCTATATTTCCTTTAATAGAAAATATCAACATGTATACATAGTATCTGCCAGCAATGTCTTACCTGACATAATATCCTATGTATTGTGGGTCTATACTGTGTACGTGTCACGCTGTCTCAGGATAGAGGTGGACCGGGGTCTATGCTGACCCTGAACTGGGGTCCTGACTAGTCCCTCTACCTGAAGGTACTGTTAATGGTACAGAGGTCCAGGCCGCCAGCGTAACCCTGTCTCCTGTAGATCCCTGACCACTGTAATCTAGTCCTGAGAAGGACCCTGATTACCACCACAGGGAATGGGCAGGTCACAGCTTACACACAGTCTAAGATAAACAAGACAGACAAGGGGTAAAGAAAACACTGCCATGCATACAAAACTTCCACTACAGAGGAACACAAAAGGTTAAGGAGATAAACAATAAGCGAGGAGAGGATAAACCACAACAGGCACTCTTAGCTTAAGTCTTCTCAGAAACGATCCGCTCTGCTGGTCTGAATGAATGCTTTCACCGACAACTTCCCCAGCAGACCAGCAGGTATAAGAAGGAAGCTAATTAACAAAACATCAATCGCAGCTGGGCGAGGCTGGTCAGTCCAGCACAGAGAGAGAAAGAATTAACTCCCTCAGTGCCGAAAAACACCCAGCACCAGAAACTCAGCTGTGCGAAGTCAGGGTGTGCAATCGCGATGATCTTCGCCGCGACACACCCGTGACAATCGTATACCGGAATCGGAAGTTCCCATAATTCTTTGAGAGGCAGTGTGATTTTAGTCAGCCAATGAGGAATCCTACGAAGTGTGGGCACATCCTGTAATGCTGCGGTCATCTTAACTAATGGCATGGCTGTGATTGGCTGCTGAAATGATGTCAGAATGCACTATAAAAGGCGCCGCCGCCATTTTAGCGTCACTGTGCTGTGAATTCAGATAGGGACAGAACGCTGCTCTGCTGACTCTGAGGGACAGTTAGAGATTGCGATTTTGTGTACTTTGCTTTAGGCAGGCTAGTTTACCAACCGCTGTGTAAAGCTTCCTTTTGCCTTGCAGTGTTGTTTTAACAGCTCTGTGCAAGGTGTGTGTGTGAGAGTGCAGGTGACGCTGCAGTTTGCTCTGCATCCAACGCTGTCTGTAGGCATCTGCACGTGTCACTCACAGACTCTTTTTTTTTTTTTTCTTTAGTGTAATTCTAGCTGCTCCATTCAATAGAAATTATAGTGTGATGCGCTTCCATCCGTATACAATACATTGGTTGCAAACACTATAGAAGTACAGAAAGGAGCCTTTCACAGATAGTGAACAGTTGTGTTTCAGTGTTCACTGCAGTCTGTGAGGTATTTTTATTTATTTATTTTTTTAAATGCAGATCACGCTCCAGTTACTTCTTCAACCACCGCTGCGTGTACTCTGCTGAGTGTCTGTCACTGGCTCATCCTTGTCATTTTTCTAAAATTGGTGCTGCTTTATTCTATTTTCAATTTACTAAAATCTATTAGTGTGACGCTCTTCCATCAAAATAGAATACATTGCTTGCAAACATAATAGAAGTCCACAAAAAGGCCTTTCACAGCAAGTGAACAGTTGTGTTCACTGTTCACTCTAGTCTGAGGTTTAAATTTTTGGTAGGAGTGTAGATCCCGCTCCACTTACTTCAACCACCGCTGCGTGTACTCTGCTGAGCGTGTCTCACTGCCTCATCCTTCACATTTTTCTCGAATTGGTGCTGCTACATTCTATTTCAAATAATTCAAATCTATTACCGTGACGTGCTTCCATCCGTATACAATACATTGGTTGCAAACAATATAGAAGTACACAAACGGGCCTTTCACAGCTACTGAACAGTTGTGTGCACTGTTTACTGTAGTCAGAGGTTTTCATTTTTGTAGTGCAGATCCCGCTCCAGTTAGTTCTTCAACCACTGTTGCTTGTACTCTGCTGAGCGTGTCTCACTGCCTCATCCTTCACATTTTTCTCGAATTGGTGCTGCTACATTCTATTTAAAATAATTCAAATCTATTACTGTGACGTGCTTCCATCCTTATACAATACATTGGTTTCAAACACTATAGAAGTACACAAAGGGGCCTTTCATAGCTAGTGAACATGGGTTTTTAATTTTTAACTAAAATATGTATTTTTTCAAATGACACAAATATAAGTAATGTTGAAGAGGAATAGTCCTACATCCATTGTTTGCACAATATTACAGGTGTACATCATGTCCCTTAATCAACAATGTATTATTATATTTACTTGTATGCTTTTATTTAAAAGCCAAGAACACAGAAGGATAACCTTCGCACTGCAGCTGTTGTCAAAGTTCAACCCACATTATGCACTTCCAACATTGCAGCATTTGAGGCATGATGTGAGTTGGATTTGTCAAAGTTATGGAGTGAGAAGGTTCACCATCAGTACCCTATAGCATAAGTATGCTTTTGTGTTAGCATTTGTGTTAGACATGTGGATATCTGCCATAATATGTCACAATTATTTAGTTACAGATTTGTTACCAACACTAATCATTGAATGGTTTTAAATGTGACGTTTCACTTGTTTACAGCTTAGAAATAAGGGTGTAGCCTGATATCTATGTGTAGCACTAGCCACTTTAACATGTCATGTTTTTTTCAACATGTGTAGCTAGGTAGCAGTAATTTTTGCCGGACACACAGCAGGGGAACAGCAGGCGTTACTGAACCCCACAAACACATCATCGATTGTTTTGATCTGTGCATCCAACACTTCTGAGCCCAGGGTCAAGGAGGGTGTAGCCTGAGGCCTAGTATGAGATGTTTTGAACTTTAATTTGAACTTTAATTTGGAGTTAGCAGCATTAATTTTTGTCAGACACACAGCAGGGGAACGGCAGGCGTTACTGAACCCCACTATCACTATAGCTTGTGTATTGGTCTGTGGACATGACACTTCTGAGCAGCAACTGGCAATGTTGTAGCCCAGGGAGTATAGCTCAGGTGGTAGAAAGATGAACATAACAGGAGACATGGAAAACGTTGCAACCAGTTAGTTAATCTGAAACCGGACAGGCAAATTCAGGCGAGATCCATGCCTAGTTCATTTTCAGAAAAGTAAGCCGTTCTACATTATCGGAGGATAGTCGCATGCAACGGTCTGTTAGTACACCACCTGCAGCAGTAAAGACGCGCTCCGATAATACACTGGCAGCAGGGCAAGCCAGCACCTCCAATGCATACTGGCTAAGCTCTGGCCATGTATCCAGCTTAGAGATACAAAACTTGAATGGGGAAGAGCCATCTGGGAGTACACTGAGAGGGCAAGACATGTAGTCTGTCACCATCTTACGGAAATGTTGCCTCCTGCTGACTGGAGCCGTCTCGGATGGTGTAGACATTGGTGGCGCTGCCACAAAACTTCGCCAATTTGGAACATACTGTTCTTGCCCTGTGCAGAGGCGCTGCTTGTGCTCCCTCTTGTTGCAGAGCTGTCTCCACTGCCTCGACCCACATAGCTGCTTTGTAAAGCAGTAGCAGCAGCGCTCTCGGCTGGAATGGAGAACATTATGGATTGCACCAGTGTGTCTCGGTACTTCCGCATTTTACGCTCCCGGTTCAACGGTGTGATGAGGCTTTGTAAGTTGTCCCGGTAGCGAGGGTCTAGGAGGGTGTACACCCAATAATCAGACGTGGTGTGAATGTGTTCGATGCGGCGGTCGTTTCTCAGGCACTGCAGCATGAAATCAACCATGTGCTGCAGACTCCCAACTGGCCAAGAAATGTTGTCCCCTGCAAGAGGCGTCATCTCTGTCCTGCTGTGCATCACCCCACCCTTGGTCTACATACTGACTAGAGCATTGTCTACCTCCCTCTGGAGCGATGTCTTCCTCCTCCATTGACTCCTCCTCATCCTCCTCACAAAGTCCTTCAAATACATAAAAATTTACAAAATTTAAAACTCAAAATTTAACCCCTTACTGCCATCGGACGTACTATCCCGTCCATGGTACCTGGGCCCGTATGACCGGGGACGGGATAGTACGTCATAGGCGATCAGCTGCGCTCCTGAGGGGAGCGCAGCTAATCGCCGCCGGGTGTCAGCTGATTATCACAGCTGACACCCATGACTGTGTGTCAGGAGCGGTCATGGACCGCTCCCGGCACATTAACCCCTTGCACACCGCGATCAAACATGATCGCGGTGTACTGGGGGCACAGGGGAGGATCGCGCAGGGTGGGGGCTCCCTGCGCGCCCCCCTGAGACCCTCAGAGCAGCGCGATGTGATCGCGCTGTTCTGAGGGCTTCCTCCCTCCCAGGACCCGGATCCAAGATGGCGCCGGGGTCCTGGAGGGAGGCGGCTACCTCAGTGCCTGCCGAGAGCAGGCACTGAGAAGCCTGCATCTATGCCTGTGCGATCGCTGGTGTGACAGAGTGCTGTGCACACTGTCACACCAGCGATCTGATAAAATACTGTGATGTCCCACCCTGGGACAAAGTAAAAAAGTTAAAAAAATAAAAATAAACGTGTTATAAAAAAAAAATCCAAAATAAATAAAAAAAAATATATATATCCCCAATAAATTCACTTCTTCCTGTAAATAAAAAAAACAAAGCAATAAAAGTACACATATTTGGTATCGCCGCGTCCGTAACGACCCCCCCTATAAAATTGTCCCACTAGTTAACCCCTTTAGTGAACCCCTTAAAAAAAAAAAAAAAAAACGAAGCAAAAAATCAATGCTTTATCATCATACCGCCGAACAAAAAGTTGAATAACACGCGATTAAAAAGACCGATATAAAAAAACATGGTACCGCTGAAAACGTCATCTTGTCCCGCAAAAAACGAGCCATCATAAAGCATCATCAGCGAAAAAATAAAAAAGTTATAGCTCGCAGAATAAAGCGATGCAAAAATAATTATTTTTTATATAAAATTGTTTTTATTCTATAAAAGCGCCAAAACATGAAAAAATGATATAAATGAGGTATCGCCATAATCGTACTGACCCGAAGAATAAAACTGCTTTATCAATTTTACCACACATGGAACGGTATAAACGCCTCCCCCAAAAGAAATTCATGAATTGCTGATTTTTGTTCATTCTAACCTCCCAAAAATCGAAATAAAAAGCGATCAAAAAACGTCACGTGCTCAAAAATGGTACCAATAAAAACGTCAACTCGTCCCGCAAAAAATAAAACCTCACATGACTCTGTGGGCCAAAATATGCAAAAATTATAGCTCTCAAAATGTGATGATGCAAAAACTATTTTTGCAATAAAAAGCGTCTTTTAGCGTGACAGCTGCCAATCATAAAAACCCGCTATAAATAGTAAATCGAACCCCCCTTTATCCCCCCTTAGTAAGGGAAAAATAATAAAATTAAAAAAAAGTATTTATTTCCATTTTCCCATTAGGGTTAGGGTTAGGGTTGCGGCTAAAGTTAGGGTTAGGGTTGGCGCTAAAGTTAGGATTAGGGTTAGGGTTGGGATTAGGGTGTGTTAGGGTTAGGTTTGTGGTTAGGGTTGGGACTAGGGTTAGGGGTGTGTTGGGGTTAGGGTTGGAGTTAGAATTGGGGGGTTTCCGCTGTTTAGGCACATCAGGGGCTCTCCAAATGTGACATGGCGTCTGATCTCAATTCCAGCCAATTCTGCGTTGAAAAAGTCAAACGGTGCTCCTTCACTTCTCAGCTCTGCCATGCGTCCAAACAGTAGTTTATCCCCACATATGGGGTATCAGCGTACTCTGGACCCCAAGAGTTATTGTGCAATTTGTCCTATTTCTTCTGCTACCCTTGGGAAAATAAAAAACTGGGGGCGAAAATATCATTTTTGTACAAAAAAAAATTTTTTTTGTTTTTACGGCTGTACATTATAAACTTCTGTGAAGCACTTGGGGCTTCATAGCGCTCACCACACATCTAGATAAGTTCCTTGTGGGGTCTATTTTCCAAAATGGGGTCACTTGTTGGGGATTTCCACTGTTTAGGCGCATCAGGGGCTCTCCAAATGCGACATGACGCCCCCAGACCATTCCATCAAAGTCTGCAATCCAAAACGTCACTACTTCCCTTCCGAGCCCCAACGTGTACCCATACAGTAGTTTTCTCCCACATATTGGATATCAGCGTACTCAGGACAAATTGGACAACAACTTTTGGGGTCCAATTTCTCCTGTTACCCTTGTAAAAATAAAATATTGGGGCAAAAAAATCATTTTTGCAAAAAAAAAAGATTTTTTATTTTTACGGCTGTGCGTTATAAACTTCTGTGAAGCACTTCGGGGTTCAAAGTGCTCACCACACATCTAGACAAGTTCCTTGTGGGGTCTATTTTCCAAAATGGGGTCACTTGTGGGGGGTTTCCACTGTTTAGGCGCATCAGGGGCTCTCCAAATGCGACATGACGCCCCCAGACCATTCCATCAAAGTCTGCAATCCAAAACGTCACTACTTCCCTTCCGAGCCCTGACGTGCGCCCATACAGTAGTTTTCTCCCACATATTGGGTATCAGCGTACTCAGGACAAATTGGACAACAACTTTTGGGGTCCAATTTCTCCTGTTACCCTTGTGAAAATAAAATATTGGGGGCAAAAAAAATCATTTTTGTAAAAAAAAAAAAGATTTTTTATTTTTACGGCTGTACGTTATAAACTTCTGTGAAGAACTTCGGGGTTCAAAGTGCTCACCACACATCTAGATAAGTTCCTTGTGGGGTCTATTTGCCAAAATGGGGTCACTTGTGGGGGGTATCCACTGTATAGGTGCATCAGGGGCTCTCCAAATGTGACATGACGCCCCCAGACCATTCCATCAAAGTCTGCAATCCAAAACGTCACTACTTCCCTTCCGAGCCCTGACGTGCGCCCATACAGTAGTTTTCTCCCACATATTGGGTATCAGCGTACTCAGGACAAATTGGACAACAACTTTTGGGTTCCAATTTCTTCTGTTACCCTTGTGAAAATAAAATATTGGGGACGAAAAAATCATTTTTGTAAAAAAAAAAAAGGATTTTTTATTTTACGGCTGTACGTTATAAACTTTAGTGAAACACCTGGGGGTTAAAAGTTCTCACCACACATCTAGATAAGTTCCTTGAGGGGTCTAGTTTCCAAAATGGCGTCATTTATGGGGGTTTCCACTGTTTAGGCAGATCAGGAGCTCTCCAAACACGACATGGCGTCCAGCCAATTCTGCGTTGAAAAAGTCAGACGGCGCTCCTTCCCTTCCAAACTCTGCCATGCACCCAAACAGTGGTTTACCCCCACATATGGGGCTATCAGCGCACTCAGGACAAATTGCACAATAACTTTTGGAGTCTTGTTACCCTTGGAAAAATAAAAATTGGGGTGAAAAGATCATTTTTGTGGAAAAAATATGATTTTTAAATTTTACGGCTCTACGTTATAAACTTGTGTGAAGCACTTGGGGGTTAAAATTGCTCACCAAAGATCTAGAAAAGTTCCTTAGGGGGTCTAGTTTCCAAAATGGGGTCATTTGTGGGGGGTTTCCACTGTTTAGGCACATCAGGGGCTCTCCAAATGCAACATGGCATCCAATCTCAATTCCAGCCAATTTTGGTTGGAAAAAGTCAAATGGTGCTCCTTCCATTCCGAGCTCTGCCGTGCGCCCAAACAGTGGTTCCCACCCACATATAGGGTATCAGCGTACTCAGGACAAATTGGACAACAACTTATGTGGTCCAATTTCTCCTGTTACCCTTGAGAAAATAAAAAATTAGTGACTAAAAGATAATTTTTGTGGGAAAAAAATAGGATTTTTTATTTTCATGCCCGGGCATTATAAACTTGTGTGAAGCACTTGGGGTTCAAAGTGCTCACCAAAGATCTATATAAGTTCCTTAGGGGGTATAGTTTCCAAAATGGGGTCACTTGTGGGGGGTTTCTACTGTTTAGGCTCATCTGGGGCACTGCAAACGGAACATGACCCCCATCAACGTCTGCATTCCAAAACGTTACTACTTCCTTTCCAAGCCCTGCCGTGCACCCAAACAGTTCCCCCCCCCACATATGGGGTATCAGCGTACTCAGGACAAATTGGCAACAACTTTTGGGGTCCAATTTCCTTGGGAAAATTCAAAAATTTGGGACTAAAAAATCATTTTTGTGGAAAATTGTTTTTTTTTTTTTCACACCCAGGCATTATAAGCTTTTGTGAAACACTTGGGGGTTCAAAGTGCTCACAACAGATCTAGATAAGTACCTTAGGGGGTCTAGTTTCCAAAATGGTGTCACTTGTGGGGGTTTCCACTGTTTAGGCGCATCAGGGGCTCTCCAAACACGACATGGCGTCCAATCTCAATTCCAGCCAATTTTAGTTTGAAAAAGTCAAACGGCGCTCCTTCCCTTACGAGCTCTGCCGTGTGCCCAAACAGTGGTTTTCCCCCACATATTGGGTATTGGCGTACTCAGGAGAAATTGCATAACAACCTTATCTGTCCATTTTCTCCTTTTACCCTTGTGAAAATAAAAAAAAAGTTTGTAAAAGATCATTTTTGTGGCTAAAAAGTTAAATATTCATTTTTTCCTTCCACGTTGCTTTAGTTCCTGTGAAGCACCTGAAGGGTTAATAATCTTCTTGAATGTGGTTTTGAGTACCTTGAGGGGTGCAGTTTTTAGAATGGTGTCACTTTTGGGTATTTTCTGCCATATAGACCCCTCAAAGTGACTTCAAATGAGAGGTGGTCCCTAAAAAAATGGCTTTGTAAATTTTGTTGTAAAAATGAGAAATCGCTGGTCAACTTTTAACCCTTATAACTTCCTAACAAAAAAAAATTTTGGTTCCAAAATTGTGCTGATGTAAAGTAGACATGTGGGAAATGTTATTTCTTAACTATTTTGTGTGATATATTTCTCTGTTTTAAGGGAATAAAAATTCAAAGTTTGAAAATTGCAAAATTTTAAAAATTTTCGCCATATTTGCGTTTTTTTCAAAAATAAACGCAAGTTATATCGAAGAAATTTTACTTCTAACGTGAAGTACAATATGTCACGAGAAAACAATCTCAGAATCGCGAAGATCCGTTGAAGTGTTCCAGAGTTATAACCTCATAAAGAGACAGTGGTCAGAATTGTAAAAATTGGCCCAGTCATTAACGTGCAAACCACCCTTGGGGGTGAAGGGGTTAAAAACATTGTATCATAATTCTGTAACATCAGTTTATGGAAGCACAATAGCATTACAAAAGGATAGACAAAAACTGTACATTATGTGCTTTGTAAATACATTAAAAGTTTGGAATGGTTATGAAAATATAGACAGCGACTCTGGAGGTTCAATTGTTGATACAGCATGGTACTTTGAAAGTCCTCCAGCCCTTTGTGAGGAACCACGTTGCGCTGACTGTCTAGAAGGTGATGGAATTTGTGACTCCTCATCCTCCACCTCTTCCAAAACCTCATGCCTTAGTGCTTGCAGTGTTTTTTGAAGCAGGCAGATAAGGGGGACAGTCAGACTGACTAGTGCATCATCTGCACTCGCCATCCGCGTTGACTCATCAAACGCACGCAAAACGTGGCAGATGTCCTTCATAGAGTCCTTCGCCACTCATTACACTGGCTGCCCATTCATTATAGGATCCAATTCTAATTACTGGTTCTCACCAACAAAGCTCTCCACAGCGCAGCACCCCCCTACATCTCCTCCCTCATTTATATTTATCGGCCTAACCGACTGCTGCACTCTGCAAACGACCTTCGACTAACCTCTGCACTAATCCATACCTCCCACTCCCAACTCCAAGACTTCTCCCGCGCTGCGCCAATCCTCTGGAATGCTCTACCCCAAGAAATTAGGACTATCCGCAATTTGGATGGTTTCAGGCGCTCCCTCAAAACACATTTGTTCACAGTGGCCTATCACATTCACTAATCAAAGTCATTCTATGTGTAAGTCTGTGTGTGTAGCCCATTCACTATCTCCATGCATCCCTCACTCCCTTAAAATGGCTGGACCATCATTGTAAAAACACCATTGTATATAAACACCTGTACTTTGTATCTCCCCCACCTCATTGTAGATTGTAAGCTTTCACCAGCAGGGGCGGCTGATTTTGCTTTAATTATTGTATTGTTAACGTTGTTACTTATGACTTGTGTTTTGAAACTGTTAAACTGTAAAGCACTGCGGAATATTATGGCGCTATATAAATAAAGAATATTATTATTATTCTTATTATAGAGGCCCACTCAGTAGTGGTGAAGTGTGAACGGCGCAAATTGCGAGTTGATTGCGCCTGATGCAGCTGATACTCCATTACTGTTGGCTGCTGCTCACACAACCGCTCCAACATATGTAACGAGGAATTCCACCTGGTGGGTACGTCACATATGATGCGATGTTCATGAAGGCGAAATCTGCGTTGCAGAGCTGCAATCAGCGATCTGGCCATGCTGGAACGTCGCAAGTGAGCGCACTCTAGGCGGACCTTGTGCAGCAGTGCATCAAGACCCGGATAGTCCCTCAAAAAACTCTGCACGACCAAGTTGAGCACATATGACAGACATGGTATGTGAGTGAGGTTGCTAAGGCCCAGAGCTGCCACCAGATTTTGGCCATTGTCACACACTACCAAGCCTGCCTGTAGATTCGCTTCCAAAAACCACACGTCGCTCTCCTGCTTTATGGCATTACAGAGCTCCTGCGCTGTGTGGCTAAGATTCCCCATGGAAATTAATTTCAGGACGGCCTGTTGACATTTGGACACGGCTGTGCTCATATCGGTCGCAACAGGTAAACGTTCATGGGTCCATGTGGAGGTAGACCGTGACGGCTCCTGCAGCGATGATTCTGAGGAACTGGAGTAGGAGGAGGAATCAATGTGTACAGACTTGATTCCTGCAATCCTTGGAGTTGGCAGAACACGTACAGCGCCACTCGCAAGATCAGTACCCGGCTAACACAACATTGACCCAATGAGCAGTGAGGGAAAGGTATTGTCCCTGGCCATGGGTGTTAGAACCCTCTTGTTAGGTTTTGTTTCAGTTTGCTGGTCACATGACCTTTTTTCCCTATTTAGTCTGGCTCCGCCCTTCTGGCTTTGCTTGACTTCATTGTATTATCTACTGTTAAGCTAGCCGGGTGCTTAGGTGCCTTAATCTGTCAGTTTTGCTTGATGTTAGGATCGCAAAGTATTTATTTTTCTGTTTAATTATCCATGCTACAATTTATGTTAGGAGGTGTCCACCTTTTCTCCCAGTCCCTAGATCTTGTAGGGATTACTCCCTCGCAACTATAGGTCTTCGTTCACACTAGATGAGGACTTTAGCGGGTCTGGTCGCAGGATCAGGTTCCCCGTTACATCGTAGGGATTCAGCTTAGTTGTATTGTAGGGACAGAATTCCCTTCTTTCCTGACTGGTTGTAGCAGATCATAACAATGGGTACTGGTCCACGCATCGGTGGTCAGGTGGACCTTGCTACTGAGGGCTTTTAGTAGCGCATGTTTAATTTTTCCCTCAACATGCTTTTGCAGACCAGGGACGGCTTGCCTGCTGAAATGAAATCGGCTTGGCACATTGTATTGTGGGACTGACAATGATATTCAGTTACGGAAACTGTCTGTCTCCACCAGCCTGAATGACAGCATTTCAAGGGACAGGAGTTTTGCAATGCCAGCATTCAGAGCCTGTGCTCGTGCATGGTTTGCGGAGTATGGCCGTCTTTTATCCCATGCCTGTGCTACCGATGGCTGCTTTGTGGCCTGGGAGTGTGAGGATGACAGGGAACTTGCTGCTGTGTGTGGAATAACAGTTTGTCTCTGGACAACAGTGGCCGAGGTTCTTCCATGGCGATCCTGTGAGGAAGCAGAACCAGCTGTGTGTGAGCTCGATGAAGAGGCTTCAACACAACCTGAAGATGTAGGTGCTGCTGTAGGTTGGCCTACATCTCCAGTGTGTCTTTGTAACTCAACTACGTGCTTTGTCCGCACATGTTTCCACATATTTGTGGTATTGAGGTGACTGACACTTTTAGCTATTTTTAATTTTTGATTACACAGCTTGCATTTGACATAGCAAATATCATGTGCAAGTGTGTGAAAAAAGGACCACGCAGTGCAAGTCCTGGGAGCGCACGTTTTGACTTTTGGAAGACAACTGCTCCGAACAGGTGCCAAACTGGAGGCTACAGGCAACCGAGTCTGCAGCCTAACTCTCCCTCCTGTTTGTACCGTTGGGGCAATGTCTTCCTCTATCTTCCTTCTATCACTAACCACTTCTCTAGGCCTCTCCCAGCTTTCAACCAAAGTACTGGTTCTCAGCCACAAAGCTATCCACAGTGCAGCACCCCTCCTACATCTCCTCCCTCATTTCTATCTATCGGCCTAACCGACTGCTGCGCTCTGCAAACGACTTTCGACTAACCTCTGCACTAATACGTACCTCCCACTCCCGACTCCAAGACTTCTCCCGCGCTACGCCAATCCTCTGGAATGCTGTACCCCAAGAAATTAGGACTATCCACAATTTGCATGGTTTCAGGCGCTCCCTCAAAACACATTTGTTCAGAGCGGCCTATCACATTCACTAATCAAAGTCATTCTATGTATTCTGTGTAAGTGTATATGTGTGTGTGTGTCTCTAGCCCATTCACTATCTCCATCCCTCAGTCCCTTAAGATGGCTGGACCATCATTGTAAATGCACCATTGTATATAAACACCTATACTTTGTATCTCCCCCACCTCATTGTACATTGTAAGCTGTCACGAGCAGGGGCGACTTATTTAGCTTAAATTATTGTATTGTTAACGTTGTTACTTATGACTTGTGTTCTTAAACTGCAAAACTGTAAAGCGATGCGTAATATGATGGCGCTATATAAATTAATATTATTATTATTAGGATTCCTCTGAGCTGCTCCCACCACCTTCCTGTTCCTCACGCCATGTTGGGTCTTGGACCTCATCATCTCCACTACCCTCTTCCAACACCTGCTGTTGGGTGGTCTGGCCAGCACCATGCTCAACAGAAACTGGCACCTGAGTCTCATCATCATCAGATGCGTTCTGCGGTGTGCTGACCATCGGCACTGTCTCACCCGCCTCTTCAGATTCAGAGAGACACAGCTGTTGCGCATCACTGCATACTCCCTCTTCACATTACAGAATGCTGCTTGGCTGGGCCCCTGTTTGCAAGCCAATAGATTCTGAGAACAGAAGCAGACACTCAGCTGGCTCCTGTACAGAACTCTCTGACTGCCTGGGCAATTTGCCAGGCGGTGAAGAGACAGATGGTTGCTCAACAGTGCTGTGGTCCTGAGAGGAGGTGGAAGCAATTGAAGTCGATGCATTGGCTGACATCCAAACAACAACGGCTTCAATTTGTTCTTCCCGCAGCAGGGGGGTACTCCGAGCTCCTACAAAAGTGCGCATAAAGGAATGCTCACGGGGAAAACTGGTGGATGCTGTGTCACTGGGGGCCGCAGCAGCCACAGAATCCCCACGTCCTCTCCCTGAAGAAACTCCACGGCCACGACCACGTGCCTTACTCCCTGCCTTCTTCATCTTGGTAGATTGATAAAGAAAGTCTGAAAAGTTATAAGGTCTAAGTGTGGTTATTCCGCAGAGACTGCAGTGAACACTGCACACAACTGTTCACTACCCAACGCGTCTCAGCAGGAAGGCAGTCTGTGCGTCAAAACAAAGGCGCAAGCATACATCCATGTACCCTGTTTATAAAGCTATATAAAAAAAATTATGTAGTAGTGACGCACACTTTATTGAGGTGCAGTATTACATCGCCATTCACCATCTGTGGCTATGCAGTCTCATCTATATATACCTTATCTATCCGTTGTCATGCTTGCAAGTCGACAGTCAGCCATAAATAGCAATTTTCACTATGCACTATGCACTTTTTAAAGGTTATGTTTGTTAATAAAAATGATTATTGCCACATATTATGAGTATTACATGATGGAAATTGTATAATTTTGTATAAACTGTTTAGTGACATTATTCAGCAAATGGAACATTTTAGTAATATCACAGATAACTTGTAATGCTGATGATGTTTTGAAGTCAGACATTCATTGTCTATACAATAAAAATGGTGTACATACTGTTACTTATCCATCATTAATGGATTCAGATATGTACTTGTATGCTTTTATGTACAACCGTATAGCAGATTCCTTAACTAATTTATTTTGTGGTTTGCATTGCTGTTCAACATGTTAATGTATGTGTTTATGTTTGTCAATTCTTTATTTATCTAGATATTAGTTTAAATGAAATCATCATCTTATGGTAGTAAAGGTTATCTTTCTCTTGTTTGAAGTATAGACATTTAAAATTGACAGGTAACAAGGAAATTATTTGATCTAGTATTTAAACATCCTCCTTGACCCTGGGCTCCAACACTGCCAGTTGTTGCTCGGAAGTGCTGTTAGCACAGTCAACACTTGCTCCTGTGTTACTGGGGTTCAGTAATGTCAGCTGTTCCCCTGCTGTGTGTACGTCAAAAAGTCCTGCTCAAAAAGTCCTGCTGCCTCCACCCTGTTGTCTTCTCATCCCTGGGCTCCAACACCGCCAGTTGTTGCTCGGAAGTGCTGTTAGCACAGTCAACACTTGCTCCTGTGTTACTGGGGTTCAGTAATGTCAGCTGGTCCTCGGTTATGCCATTGGCTCTTTTCCTTCTGCTGCCCCTCCGGGTTCCAGTACCATCAGCTGGTTCTCCGTAGTGCCTTTGGCCTAGGTGCCTCCATCTCGGTATCCGAGTTCCAGCAACGTCTGCTGGTCCTTGGTAGTGCTTTGGAGCACAGGTACCTCCTGCTTAGTAACCGTGTCCCTGTAACGTCAGCTGGTCCTCGGTTGTGCCATTGGCTCTTTTCCTTCTGCTGCCCCTCCGGGTTCCAGTACCGTCAGCTGGTTCTCCGCAGTGCCTTTGGCCTAGGTGCCTCCATCTCGGTATCCGAGTTCCAGCAACGTCTGCTGGTCCTTGGTAGTGCTTTGGAGCACAGGTACCTCCTGCTTAGTAACCGTGTCCCAGTAACGTCAGCTGGTCCTCGGTTGTGCCATTGGCTCTTTTCCTTCTGCTGCCCCTCCGGGTTCCAGCACAGTCAGCTGGTCCTCGTTACTTGCATTGGCTCTTGTACCTTCTGCTACATTTACAAATTGAAGATTTTTTAAATTTTTTTTGGGTAATCACTCTGGATCTCCAATAATAAAGACGACGACCCTGATGACCACTCCGAAGAAGATGACGACCACAAGGACGACGAGCATCAAGCCAACCAGCCTAAACACCATCACAAAGAAGAAATAAAAGATTACCCAACAGGACTAAGAAGGTTAAGACAAACTACAAGATACAGAACAAGAGACTTAAGAACAATAAGCAGAAGAACATGAAGTATAAGACCAAAATGAAGAGCAAAATATATGCTCTAAATTATAAGCAGAAGAAGACTAAGCAGTGTATGGGGGTGAGTCCGTTCCTCCTCGTGGTGCCCCTGGAAAATGCCTGCTGCTGCAGGCTAAACTGAACACGGACAAATACTGTTGTAATTTAAATCTTTTGTGACAGCAAGAACGGAAGGATGAAAAATTCATACTTTGACAGATTACAAGTACAGGAATCTCTGTCCACAATAAGAATATGATGAAGAAGATGAAGTACAATATGAAGAATAATAGTTGAATAAGAAGAATATGAGTAATGTTAACAAAAAGATGAATAGCAAGAAGTTTAAGAAGAAGATAAAGAAGGTGAAGATGAAGAATAATTTGATGAAAAAGATGATGCTGCTGAAGATTATGAAGGAGAAAGTGTGTCTAAAGTTAAAAAGGTGAAGAGCATGGAAGTTGTGAAAATACATATTTGCCAAAATAGAAAAAACGTAAACATTGTCAATTTCTTCGTCAATCCGAACATCTTTAAAAAAAAAAATATTTATGCTATTCCATTTGATTGGGTTAAACATCTATGCCTTTAATGTCTCCTCAACCTTCCCCAATACATTCTACATTACTCTTTGTTGTTTTCCTTCATGTACAATTAACCAACAAGGCAAGAATGGGGTTTTTTTTTAATTCCGATACTTTGCTCCCATAGACTTACATTGGATTTCCGGTATCGGTATCGGGTATCGCCGATATTTTTGGGGTATCGGCGATACCATTCCGATTCCGATACTTTTGGATATCAGAAAGTATCGCTCAACTCTAGTAAAGGGGGTTATTGTCAGTGTAGACTGTGAATTTGCTGGAGGCTTGAATCTTTCAGTAATGGCCCAGACCAGTGCCAGGAACTCCAACTTGAAGCTGCTGTAGTTTTCTGGATTCCTCTCAGTCGGCCGGAGCTTCCTGCTTGCATAGGCGATGACTTTTTCTTGGCCATTTTGCTTCTGACTGAGGACAGCTCCAAATCCTTCGTTGCTGGCATCAATATATAGCAGGAACGGTTGACTGTAGTCAGGGTAGGCTAGGATCTCATCACCTGTCAGGATCTCCTTCATCTCCTTAAATGCCTCAGCCTGTTCTTTACCCAGTGGAATGGAGAATTTCTGCTCTTGAGGGACTGTCCTACCAGGAGGTCTTGCAGAGGCGCTGCTTTCTTGGTGTAGTCCTTTACAAACCTCCGGTAGTATCCTGTCAGTCCCAGGAACTGACGTACCTCCTTGAGGTTCTTCGGCTCCGGCCATTTCTGGATGGCGGTGACCTTCTCAGGGTCTGGCGCTACTCCTGCTGAGCTGACAATATGTCCCAAGTATTGTACCTTTTGTTTGAGCAGATGGCACTTTGAAGGCTTCAGTTTCATCCCATACTTGGACAGTGACTCGAATACCTCCGCCAGGTGCTTCAAGTGATCTTCATACGTCTTGGAGTACACAATCACGTCGTCCAGGTACAGCAACACAGTTTCAAAGTTGAGATGTCCCAGACAGCTCTCCATCACTCTCTGGAACGTTCCAGGGGTACTGCTGAGTCCAAACGGCATCCTGTCAAACTCACAGAGTCCCATCGGGGTGGTGAAAGCCGTCTTCTCCCGATCCTCCTCAGCCACAGCTACTTGTCAGTACCCACTAGTGAGGTCAAGGGTGGAAAAGTAGTTAGCAGTCTTTAATGCAGCTAAGGATTTCTCAATGCGTGGTAAAGGGTATGTATCTTTATGTGTAATGCGATTTACTTGTCTGTAATCTACACACATTCTCAGGCTTCCATCCTTTTTCCTGACTAGGACTAGAGATGCTGCCCAGGGACTACAACTATCCCTTATCACCCCTGCTTCCTTCATCTCACGCAACATCTCCTTGGCTTTCTGGTAGTGTGCTGGTGGTATAGGCCTGTAACGTTCTTTAATGGGGGGGTGGTTGCCTGTAGGGATATGGTGTTGAACTCCCTTAATTGTCCCAAAGACAAGTGGGTGTTTGCTAAATACCTGTGTGTACTCCTGTACCACTCGAAGTACCCCTGTTTCTGGTGGGCTGGAGTGGTGTCTGTCCCGACATGGAGCTGCTGACACCAATCCTCCACCTGGGTTGCTGGGCCGTTATCCTCCGCTGGTTGTGGGGAGGTTAAGGACTCCATCGTATGAATGGAGTTGTTATCTACTGCATGTAATTTAGCAACAGTGGCATATCGTGGTAAGTTCACTTCATCTTCTCCCCAGTTGAGAAGACGTACTGGCACTCTCCCATTTCGTACCTTCACTACCCCTCTAGCTGTCATGAGTGTAGGTCTATGTTCTGAACAATGGGGCTCTACTACTGCTTGGTAGTTCTGTCCTTTCAGACCTATTGCTGCTCTACACCAAATAAGCATTTCATTCATTGGGGGTATCACAATGGGGTTCGGGTCTGTCACCCATACATTACCAATCTCGCCACCGGTCAGTTTCACTTGCTGCTGGCACATCAGGGCCCGGATCTCCTTCTGGATCACTCCCTTTTGCTTTGGCCTGGCAACATCGGCGAGCTGTTGGAGCAAAAACACAACTTCCTCCAGTTACTGATAATGTTGGTACCTAAAACCACATTTAAGCCATTTTCCTCATTTACAGTCTTTACTACTAAGAGTCCCTGGTCCTTCAGCTCCACTCTACCCACTTTTACGTCCACGTTTTTGCCTCCGAGTATATCAACAGGGAGGCCATTAGAGGCGTATACTGCAAAGTCAGGGCTCGGGGGCTGGAGACTGTCCATGGACCAAAATCTATTATACAGGACATCAGGTATGATGGTTACCTGAGATCCAGTGTCCAGCAGGGCAGGAATTGTGATCCCGTCCAGTATGATGGACAGGTATGGTCTTCCTCCCACAAACCTGCGGTTCCAGTCTGAGGGGCCTGAAGAGTCTAGTCCTGGGTGTTGGCCCTCGGACCCAGGATCTGCTCGTTTAAAGGACACCGACGTGCTGGGTGACCTTCTCTGTGGCAACGGTAGCAGATGATCTCTCGGCGAATATGGTGCTGGTCGGGGTCGCTCCTGGGGGTGGCATTGTCCTCCTCCGATGGGGCAACGCCCTCCTTCTCCTCCGGCTCATCCAAGGGACATCCTCTGGGCAGTCAGCTGGCAGGATCTTTCCTTCTTCCTCCTTTTGCAGTTGCAGGGCACTCATTACAGTGGCCAGGTTTTTGGTCAGCTGGCGCACTTCTGAGCGCAGACAGTCCAGCTCCGTAGGGGGCGCCACCTGCATTTTGGCTTCCGCAACCAGCGGGGAAAAGGTGGATGCTGCTGGCTTTAGGGTGGCTTCACCCGGGTGACACTGGGTTGCCATCTCGGGCGTCTCCAGGGGTCGCAGTCCTTTTATAGCCATATCCTTAAGGGCATCAAAGGTAGCGTCAGGATGATCCAAGGACCACCAATGCACAGTTCTGCTTTCAGCTTGAGACCTCAGTCCCCGTACAAATTGCTCCTTTAACATTTTATTTTCATTGATGACACTTATGGGGTTAACCTGTTTGAGAGCTCGCAGGGCCCCCTGTAGTCGGCAGGCGTAGTCCCTAATGCTATCATCTGGTTTCTGGGAGCATTGGTAAAACCTCATCCAGAGATCTGTTTCAGTGCGGTCCTCAAAGATAGTCTGTAGCTTTAAGAAAATTGCAAGCACTGATTCCTGGTCCTTAGCTGTCCAAGTCTCTACTTCCCTCTCTGCAGCACCAGTCAGTTGTCCCACTACCACTGCAGCTCTCTGCTTTTCTGTCATAGGGTACATGTTCATTATACTGCATATTTTGCGCTTGAACCCTGACAGGGTGTCTGGCTTGCCGCTGTACTGAGGGACCCACTTTGCTCCAGGCATGTATGGTAGCGTCAGCGGTACTATCGGGGCCACAGGACCTGGTGAGGGGCCAGCGTTTCCATCCTGCGCGGCAGCATCGAGGGGTAAGTCATTGGGGCGGTCAGCCTGGGCCGCGCTGTCAGCTTGCTGCTGCGACATGTCTGCGCCCCCCCCTAGTTAAACGTGGCCTACCTTTTCTGAAGGCCGCAGCTCCGCAGGGCACAGCGGTGTAGAAGGACCTGCATCGCCGGCGCTCTGACGTCAGAGCGTTCACTGAAGCTCTCCACAGGACCTGCCGCCGCGTCAGCGTTGGGGGCGTGTCTGGGACTCAGCTCGGTCCGTGGCCCTGGGCGCTCACTAAAAAGGGGAATATTTACAGGGGATTAAAGTGTTTGTAGGATATTCGTGGCGCCACCTGTGGTACCTGGTCAGGGTGACAAGCGCTGCTATACAAATCCGCTGAAGGGTTGGTGTTGGGCAGCAAGGTGTTAAGCCTCCCACAGGCAAGGCTGAGGACCTTCAGGGTAAACTGAGTGTAGGGATGCAGGATGGAGGAGGGGAGTTCAGCAGCGGGAGTAATCAGGTAGACACACACAAAAGTCTCTTTCTGTACCTTTACTGATGGAATGGCAGGCACGTCCCGGGGTGCTGGCAGGGTGAAGGATGCACGTCCAGTTCTTCCCACTGAGTAGGTGTAGGGCCTCCTCTTTCCTGTAATGTGAGTCTCTGACCTGTATGAAACGAGGTCTAACTCTGTCTTCAACTTTACACCCAGCTGATTTTGTATAGGGCTTTCTATTGGAAGAACACAGTCTCTAATGGCTGTTCCTGCCAGACTCCTGTCTTCCTAACCCAGCCACGTATCAACACCTATGGGCTTCTGCAACTTGTAGTCCCGCAGGGTCTCCGGTATCTCCTGCTAGTCGTGAAGGATCCAGCAAGCTCGGACCCGGCGTCCGGTTAATCAGAGTAGAGGTAAGATATCAATGCTGTTTCCACCTCTGTCACTCTCTTCTTATCCACTCGCCTTTCGTCCTACTCGACCCTCACATAAGCACACGCTAGCAGATGGTTGACTGCTTCTTTCCTTTCTTCACCACTCTCAAAGCGTCGGCACGCTTGCTCACTGAACTGCACTCGGTTGGCTCAGTTCTGACTAGGCTGGAGTGGCTACCTTTCCACTTGTACTAGCCTCCACACGTTGAACTAAGCTAGGAGCTGCAGATTTCAGGTTCTTTCAACAACAGATGTCTTCTCTCTTCCCTGAGAGAACTAATCTGTGAGCTCTCTGAGGTGACTACTGACTGCAGCCCACAGACTAACTAACTTCCTGTGGCTTCACCATCCTTATATACACTACAAAGGCTCCCTCTGGTGGCTCTAGGGATTGGTGAAGATGTGTGTATGCATATTGGGTCCTCTAGTGGTCATTACCTTCGGTGCATCCCTCTGAGAAGTAAGAATCCAGGCACAGCTGGGCTCTACACAGTATATCTGCGTGTTCCAAGGTTGACAATTTTAGGCCGGTATTCTAGTGTTTTACTGTGTGTCACTGTAGTGATACACAGCACTATTTAGCATAAAAAAGAAAAAAATACAGGCCACATAATTGGCAGTGTGGTATCTCCGTGCCAGCTCATATATCTGCGTGCTCCAAGTTTGGCCATTTTACGCTGGTATTCCATTGTTTTCCTGTGTGTCACTGTAGTTATATAAAGCACTATTTAGCATAAAAAAAAAAATACAGGCCACATAATTGGCAGTGTAATAGCTCCGTTACAGCTCATATATCTGCGTTCTCCAAGTTTTGGCATTTTAGGCCGGTATTCCAGTGTTTTCATTTGTGTCACTGTAGTTATATGCAGCACTATTTAGCATAAAAAAGAAAAAATACAGGTCACATATTTGTCAGTGTGGTATCTCCGTAACAGGCCTCATTTATCTGTGCAAAAAACTTGGCCATTTTAGGCCTACATATTCTAGTGTTTTTGCAGTCTGTTACCCTACTTATTGACACAAATTTGATAAGCTAAAAAACATTTTTACCTACAGCCCAGATAGGTAAAAATGTGGTTTTACCGCACACGTATCACATACAAGTTCGCTCCCAATTCAGCCATATGTAGTGAACGTGTATAATATACTAGTCCATTTACAATGGGCAAGGGGCATGGCAAGCGACGGGGAAGTGGACGTGATGGTGATGATGCATGCCGAGGCCGTGGGCAAGCTGAAATTGGGCCACCAAAAACACCCACATCTTCTCGCTGGACCTTTGTGTCCGAATTCCTAGGGGACGGCAGCAAGACAGCACTATTGAAGCCCGAGCAGTGTGAAAAGGTTGTTGGTTGGATAGCGGATAATACTTCCAGTTACTTATCCACCACCACCAGCACCCTGTCTTCCACATGGTCAAGTCAGAGTAGCCGTGAATCTGGACCGCATATTCCTCACCCCGATCCTCCTTCCTCCCACCATGCTGAGTGCCCCGAGACAACTGATCCCACACTCGGACTCTCCAAAGAGCTGTTCAGTTTTCCAATTGTAGATTCGTGCCTTTCGCCTGGTCCACTTGAAGCAGGGCAAGATGATATTCCATGTATCGATGCACAAATATTTGAGCAGCCACGGTCACAAGAGAGGGACAATGATGATACACAATTTCCGGACAGTCAGGAGGAGGACCAGGGTACGGAAGTGGAAGATGAGGTGGTGGATGATATAGTAACTGACCCAACCTGGCAGGAGGACATGCAGAGTGAGGACATTAGCACACAGGGGGAGGGAGGCGTAGCACCCCTTCAGGCAGGAAGAAGCAGTGTGGTGGCTGCAGACAGAAGGAGTGCAACTGTTCCCCATAACACCAACATGACGGAAGTTGCCAGTCCAACTGTAAGGTCTTCCCGAGTCTGGTTATTATTTAAAGACTCCGCCAATAACCCCAAACAGGCCATTTGCAACACCCGTCATGCCAGCATCAGCAGGGGTAGCAAAACTACCAGCCTTACCACCACCAGCATGATCAGGCACATGGCAGCAAAGCACCCAACTTTGTAGGCCTAACCCCAGGCTCCAGGAACAGTGTCTGCTTCTTCCACTGTTGTGCGTGCAAGCCAATCACCTGTCCACGGTGCATGCGAAGATGCCTCCTGCCCTGCACCTGCCGTTGCCCACAGTCAAATAGCATCATCATCAAGCACGTCCACATCCTTGTCCCAGCGCAGCCTTTAGTTGTCTCTACCCCAGTCATTGGAACGTAAGCGGTAATACACACCCAATGCCCCACAGGCCACAGTACTAAATTCTCACATTGCTCATCTGCTTGTGATCGAAATGTTGCCTTTTAGGCTTGTGGAGACGGAAGCTTTCCGCAACCAAGATGGTGAGCGGCGATGACGCCATAATTAGTGTCACCATCCCGCTCATCTGCATTCTGAAAAGCTCTCTGCTCACAATGAAAGAGGATGCATTGCAGGTAGAGCATGAGGACATGGAGGAAGGAACCATACAGGGTGATTACATACAGCTCAGTCTCATGTCATCCCAACGTGAATTGGTTGACAATGAGGAAGGGAGGAGGAGGAAGAACAGGAGCTACTTTCATGTGCTATAGACGGTACTACAAGCACAACTGTCATACCCTCTGTTCAGTGTGGATGGCGTGAGGACAGGAAGGAAGAGGAGGAGAAGGACACCTTGGTCAGTTGTCCTGTTGGTGAGGACACGGAAGGCTTGCCTGTTACCAGTCTGGCACGCATGGCTGGCTTTATGTTGCGCTGCCTTTCCTGTGACCCTCGTATTGTAAAAATATTGGGTAACAGTCATTACTGGGTAGTGACACTTTTAGACCCACGCTACAAGGAGAACTTTCAATCTCTTGCTCCAGAGCCAGACAGGTGTAATAAAATGGCGCCGTACCTGAGGGCCATTGTTGCAGAATTATTAAAAAAATTCCATTCTCAAAACGCTGGTGGCAGACATAACAGTTCGTTGGACAACCAAGGAGTAGAGGCGAGAGACACACAACTCCAGCAGAGGCAGGGGAACACTGGCAAGTTCTGGGACAGTTTTCTCAGACCCTCCCATCGGCCTGGCCCTGAGGTGTGGGGTAATGTCACAAGGAATGGAATGTTTTTTAAGATGCTGAGGGAGTACCTTGCTGACTGTACCAACGTCCTCCGTGATTCCTCTGTGCCTTTTCATTATTGGGTATCCAAGCTGGACACGTATCATGAACTGGCTCTCTACTCTTTGGAGGTCCTGACCTGCCCTGCCACTAGCGTTTTGACAGAGCGGGTTTTTAGTGCCGCTGGTGGAATTATCACAGATAAGCGCATTCGCCTGTCAATGGAAAATGCAGACAGGCTAACTATTATAAAAATGAACAAGGGATGGATTGGGCCTGACTTCTCAACACCACCAAATGATGACAGCGACACATAACCTGCAATGTAGTGTCTTTTTGGGAGTTGTATTCCCATGCATCTCTTAACACCCACACATGGGTATACTCTTACTGATTTTGGCAATTTGATGTCCTCCTCCTCCTTCTCTTCATCCTCACCATCCACCACCACTCGAACAACAGGGTGAACGTATTCCGTCATGCTCCAGCCACTCCATTTTTTGGCAAGGGTGTTATGATGCCCGTCACCAAATTTAAAAAACATATGTATCCCGTGTCATGGTTTGCTGAGTTTGTGGGAAAAGGTAGGTTAAGTGTTAATTTGGATGGCCTCACTCTGGGATTCTGGGAGGCTTCTTATAGCCTCATTGTGGGGCCATTCCTTGTCGCTTATACTTTGACCCTTGGCCGAGTGTGTGTGACCTTGTGCTTTGTGCTTGTGATTCTTTATGCTTGCTTGGTTTTGACTTGGTTCTGTTCCCGTTACGAGTTCTGCCTGCCCCTCCTGTACTACGTTGCTATCTCGTGTATGACCCCTTGCCTTTGTCCTGACAATTCTCTGCTTATCCCTCCTGTACTGCGTTGCTATCTTGTGTATGACTCCTGGCTTATGTTCTGACTATTCTCTGCTCGCCCCTTCTGTACTGCGCCGTCCTCTCCGTGTATGAACCCCGTTTGTCTGACCTGAGTTTCCCTATTCACTAATCCAGGATCCCTGTAAAGTCCTGCACTCACCTCCAGTAGCAGAACGCTAGGCCACGCCCCCTGTGGTCACATGATCGCAGGTCCTTTTGCTTACTGCTACTCTCACCACGCTGCTCTGATCCCGTCTGCCTGAGCCCCCCCCTGCGACATCTGACCCCGGGCCCTTCCACAGTGTGGGTGAGTCACCCTACTCAGCCGTGGCAGTTCGCTGGCGCTGACAGGGTCGTTACATTATAAGCGACCTTATATTATTCTGTGTTGGGGAAGCTAAGTATCTTTCCTAAAGAAAAAAAAAAAAAAGTGTCTAGTATCATGGATCCCAATCAAGCTTTGGCAGATCAGTTAAAAACCTGACACTAATGTTCCAGAAACTTAATGTGGAACAGCGCACAATGGCTCAGACCCAACAACAGTTGGTGGACACTGTGCAGGGGGCTATTACTGCAGGGTCTCCTAGCTCAGGTGGTAGAGATGTTTCGCTGGTGTCCCCCGAATCCCCGGTCAAACTGCCAGACTTCTTCTCTGGGGACAAAAAGGAGTTCATGGCCTTTAAGGAGGGGTGCAAGCTTTTTTTTCTCTGAGGCCTCGTTCCTCCGGGATGAATTCCAGAAAGTGGGGGTAGTTATTTCTCTACTTCGGGGTGCACCGCAAGCGTGGGCTTTTTCTCTGTCTACCTCTGCCCCTGAAAGGATGACTGTCAATGCCTTTTTTGAAGCGCTGGGTCATATATATGATGAACCCGACAGGGTTCGTATGGCTGAAGACATGGTGATGAATGTGCGCCAGGGTAAACGCTCGGCTGAGTGGTTTTGTGCAGAGTTCCGGCGCTGGGCAGCAGAAATTTCATGGGATGATGCAGCCCTTCGGGGCTTATTCCGCAGAGGCTTATCTGAATGCCTCCAAGATGCCCTGGCCCTTCACCCTCCACCTGACACCTTGGAGGACGCCATTACCCAGGCCGTACTTATGAACCGCAGGCTATGGGATAGGGGTGTTATGCAGTCCGAGGCATCCCTATTCTCCGGTAGCAAAGAGACTGGTATCGCTCCCGAACCCATGGAGATTGGCGCTACTTCAGTCAAAGAAAAGGAGAGGAAACGCCGCCGTGAGAAACGGCTCTGCTTTTATTGTGGAGAGTCCGGTCATTGGATAAAAGATTGTCCCTCGTGTCTGACATCCTCCAAGGCGGCGGGAAACGACTAGGTCTGGGTAGTAATCGAGGAGGCTGTTGAACTGTTGGTAGACAAGTATCGTTTTTTCTCCACAGCACTGGTGGACAGTGGTTCATCACTCAACTTGGTCAGCTCTGATGTCATTTCCCAGCACCAGATAGGGACAGTCAGGCTTCATACCCCACTAAAAGTCGTGGCCATTGACTCTTCTCCTTTGACCCGAACGGGGATTCTTTCAGTTTCTGAAAAATTTATGTTGAAAGTTGGTTCTTCCCACATGGAAGAGATTGAGTGTTTTGTTATGGACAAGTTGCCCACCGGGTTGGTTTTGGGCATGCCATGGCTTCTACGCCACAATCCAGTTATTGACTGGGAATTGGGGGAGATTATCAAGTGGGGTCCAAATGTGTCGACTGTTACCATAAAGATGTTTTTTGTGTGAAAATTGCAAAACCTGTTTCTGTGTCTTCTATCAGTCTGGAAGGTATTCCGGAGTACCTGAAAGACTTTGAGGACGTTTTTTCAGAAAGTGAGGCTGAGGCGTTACCCCCTCATAGGCCATTTGACTGTGCCATCGACCTAATTCCTGGAGCCAAATTGCCCAAAGCTCGTTTGTTTAACCTGTCAGGTCCCGAGCGCCTAGCTATGAAACAATATATTGCTGAGAGTCTCCGCAAGGGGCATATAAGACCTTCAGTTTCCCCGGTAGCAGCGGGGTTTTTCTTTGTTAAGAAAAAAGATGGAGGCCTACGCCCCTGCCTCGACTTTCGAGAACTAAATAAAATCACGGTCAGGAATACATATCCACTGCCGTTGATTCCGGATCTCTGTAATCAGCTTTCTGGGGCCATGTGGTTTTCAAAACTTGACCTTAGGGGGCTTAAAATTTAATCAGGATACGGGAGGGGGATGAATGGAAGACGGCTTTCCTCACCTCTGAAGGGTTATTTGAGAACTTGGTAATGCCATTTGGTCTCACCAACGCACCTGCAGTTTTTCAAAATTTTATTAATGTGGTGTTCTCGGACCTCATCGGCCGCTTTGTAGTTGATATTCTCATATATTCTGCTGACAAACATTCTCATTTGTTACATGTTAAGACTGTACTCCAAAGGCTCAGAGAAAATCAATTGTTCGTCAAACTCGAAAAATGTTCATTTTTTGTTCAAGAGTTGTCGTTTTTAGGGCTGATAATCTCACCTCAGGGGTTTCGCATGGATCCCAAGAAGGTGCAGGCTGTTGTGGAATGGGTCCAATCTCGAGACCTTAAGGGACTTCAGCGCTTCTTGGGATTTGCGAATTATTACCGCAAGTTTATTAAAGGTTTCTCACAGGTAACTAAACCCCTTACTGATCTCACTCATAAAGGGGCAGATGTCAAGAACTGGTCCCCGTTAGCCAAACAGTCTTTTCTAATGCTAAAAAACTGTTTTACATCTGCTCCTATCCTGGCTCAACCTGAGCCTTCCAAACCGTTTGTGGTCGAGGTTGATGCTTCTGAGGTGGGGGTGGGAGCAGTGTTATCTCAGGGGCCAGCTTCCCTGACAAATCTCAGGCCTTGTGCCTATTTTTCTAAAAAATTTTCTCCCGCTGAAAAAAATTATGACGTAGGCAATAGGGAGCTATTGACTATCAAACTGGCGTTCGAAGAATGGAGGCATTTTTTGGAGGGGGCGGTTCACCCTATTATGGTTATCACGGACCATAAAAATCTAGAATATATTAAAATTGCTAAAAGACTGACCCTAGGCAAGCCCGTTGGTCACTTTTTTTTTCTAGATTTCAGTTTTCTATTACTTTTCGACCAGTATCTAAAAAACGTCAAGGCTGACTCTCTGTCACGTAGTTTTGAGCCATTATCCGCCCCCGATCCACCGTCCCCCATTTTTCAACCCAGTGTTGTTATTGCCGAAGTGTCGTCGGAAATGGAGCGGGAGATTGTGGAGGCACAATCTTTAGCGCCAAGGTCCAAACCTGAAAATAAGTTGTTCGTGCCTCAGCATTTGCGCACTAAACTCCTGTGGGAGTTCCATGATTCGAAATTGAGTGCCCACCCTGGTATAGCGGCCACGCGAGAAGCAGTGGCAAGACTTTTTTGGTGGCCTTTAATGACTTCGGATATTAAGATGCATGTTGCTGCATGTGGGATATGTGCCCGTTCTAAGAGCTCTCATTGCCGGCCGGCCGGGGAATTGGCGCCTTTACCAATTCCGGGAAGACCATGGACTCATTTGTCCATGGACTTCATTACCAATCTGCCATCCTCCCGTGGAAATACTGTAATCTGGGTAATTGTGGACAGATTTTCTAAACTAGCACATTTTGTACCCATGGCAAGTTTACCGTCAGCAGAGACTCTCTCCAGACATTTCCTTTCTCAGGTGGTACGTTTACACGGGGTGCCTACTAATATTGTGTCAGATAGAGGGACGCAATTTGTTTCTAAGTTTTGGCGGGCTTTTTGCAAAAAGTTGGGGATATCGTTGTCTTTTTCCTCAGCGTACCACCCAGAGACCAACGGGCAAACTGAACGCACCAACCAGTCGCTTGAACAAATTCTTTGGTGCCTGACTCCTACTCTGCAAAGCGACTGGTCTGAGGCCTTACCATTAGCGGAGTTCGCCTTCAACAACCGGGTAAACCAGTCTACCGGTAGGTCACCATTTTTTATTAATTATGGGATAAATCCTCATTTTGGCGAGTTCTCGCGTATTGATTCTGGTTGCCCGGGGCTGAGGACGGGATCAGTCGTCTCAGGAATCTCTGGTCGAAAGTTCGACAAAATATTTCCAGGGCTCAGGAAAAGTATAAACATTTTGCGGATAAAAAAAGGGACTCGGTTCAGATTTTGCGATGTGGAGATAAGGTTTGGCTTTCCACACGGAACATAAGTCTCCGAATACCTTCCGCTAAACTAGGGCCTAAATTTATTGGCCCTTACGAAGTCATTGAGGTGGTAAACCCGGTAGCCTATCGCCTTCGTCTCCCTCCCTCTTTGAAACTCCATAATGTATTTCATAGGTCCTTACTTACTTAAACCCCTGGGGTCAGTGAGGGAAGATACAGACGCCGTTCCTTTGCCCGTTATGGTTGATGGGCATATGGAGTTCGAAGTACAACACATTGTGGACTCCAGGTGGGTTCAGGGATCTTTGCAGTATCTGGTACATTGGAAGGGGTATGGTCCAGAGGATCGGTCTTGGGTGCCAGCCACATCGGTTCACGCTAATCGTTTGGTTCGTGCATTCCATGCCCGGCATCCTGATAAGCCTGGGGGTCCGGAGGCCCCCCGTTGAAAGGGGGGTACTGTCATGGTTTGCTGAGTTTGTGGGAAAAGGTAGGTTAAGGGTTAATTTGGATGGCCTCACTCTGGGATTCTGGGAGGCTTCTTATAGCCTCATTGTGGGGCCATTCCTTGTCGCTTATACTTTGACCCTTGGCCGAGTGTGTGTGACCTTGTGCTTTGTGCTTGTGATTCTTTATGCTTGCTTGGTTTTGACTTGGTTCTGTTCCCGTTACGAGTTCTGCCTGCCCCTCCTGTACTACGTTGCTATCTCGTGTATGACCCCTTGCCTTTGTCCTGACAATTCTCTGCTTATCCCTCCTGTACTGCGTTGCTATCTTGTGTATGACTCCTGGCTTATGTTCTGACTATTCTCTGCTCGCCCCTTCTGTACTGCGCCGTCCTCTCCGTGTATGAACCCCGTTTGTCTGACCTGAGTTTCCCTATTCACTAATCCAGGATCCCTGTAAAGTCCTGCACTCACCACCAGTAGCAGAACGCTAGGCCACACCCCCTGTGGTCACATGATCGCAGGTCCTTTTGCTTACTGCTACTCTCACCACGCTGCTCTGATCCCGTCTGCCTGAGCCCCCCCCTGCGACATCTGACCCCGGGCCCTTCCACAGTGTGGGTGAGTCACCCTACTCAGCCGTGGCAGTTCGCTGGCGCTGACAGGGTCGTTACACCCCACAAGGGAAATGATTTTCAGCCCATACATTTAGTGTATGGGTATTACAAGTCTAGGAGACCCGCTTCTTTACACTGGGCCTATTTTTTAACCCCTTTATTCCATCAGACGTACTATTCCGTCCATGTGACCCTGGACCTAATTCCCATGGATGGAATAGTACGTCATGGGCGATCAGCTGCGCTCCCGGGGGGAGCGCAGCTGATCGCGGTCGGGTGTCAGCTGTTTATCACAGCTGACACCCAGCACTATGTGTCAGGAGCGGTCACGGACCGCTCCCGGCACATTAACCCCTGGCACATGATCGCGGTGTACCGGGGGCACAAGGGAGGATCGCGCAGGCAGGGGCTCCCTGCGCACTCCCCTGAGACCCTCAGAGCAGCGCGATGTGTCGCGCTGTTCCTAGGGTCCGTCCTCCCTCCAGGTCCCCGGATCCAAGATGGCGCCGGGGTCCTGCAGGAAGGCGGCTTCCTCAATGCCTGCTGAGAGCAGGCGCTGAGGAAGCCTGCAGCGATGCCAGAGCGATTGCTGGTGTGACAGAGTGCTGTGCACACTGTCACACCAGCGATCTGCTAAAATACTGTGATGTCCCACCCTGGGACAAAGTAAAAAAGTAAAAAAAATAAAAAGTGGTAAAAAAAAATCATAAAAAAAAAAATTTCCCCAATAAATTCATTTTTTCCTGTAAATAAAAAAAAAAAACAATAAAAGTACACATATTTGGTATCGCCGCGTCCGTAACGACCCCCCCTATAAAATTGTCCCACTAGTTAACCCCTTTAGTGAACCCCTTAAAAAAAAAACGAAGCAAAAAATCAATGCTTTATCATCATACCGCCGAACAAAAAAGTGGAATAACACGCGATCAAAAAGACCAGATATAAATAAACATGATACCGCTGAAAATGCCATCTTGTCCCGCAAAAAACGAGCCATCATACAGCATCATCAGCGAAAAAATAAAAAAGTTATAGCTCGCAGAATAAAGTGATGCAAAAATAATGATTTTTTTTGTATAAAATTGTTTTCATTCTATAAAAGCGCCAAAACATAAAAAAATGATATAAATGAGGTATCACCGTAATCGTACTGACCCGAAGAATAAAACTACTTTATCACTTTTACCACACGCGGAACGGTATAAACGCCTCCCCCAAAAGAAATTCATGAATTGCTGATTTTTGTTCATTCTAACCTCCCAAAAATCAAAATAAAAAGCGATCAAAAAAGTCACATGTTCAAAAATGGTACCAAAAAAAACGTCAACTCGTACCGCAAAAAATAAGACCTCACATGACTCTGTGGGCCAAAATATGCAAAAATTATAGCTCTCAAAATGTGGTGATGCAAAAAACTATTTTTTGCAATAAAAAGCGTCTTTTAGCGTGACAGCTGCCAATCATAAAAACTCGCTATAAATAGTAGATCAAACCCCCTTTATCACCCCCTTAGTTAGGGAAAAATAATAAAATTAAAAAAATGTATTTATTTCCATTTTCCCTTTAGGGTTAGGGTTGCGGCTAAAGTTAGGGTTAGGGTTGGCGCTAATGTTAGGATTAGGGTTAGGGTTGGGATTACGGTTAGGGGTATGTTAGGGGTGTGTAGGGGTTAGGGTTGGAGTTAGAATTGGGGGGTTTCTGCTGTTTAGGCACATCAGGGGCTCTCCAAATGTGACATGGCGTCTGATCTCAATTTCAGCCAATTCTGCGTTGAAAAAGTCAAATGGTGCTCCTTCACTTCTGAGCTCTGCCATGTGCCCAAACAGTAGTTTACCCCCGCATATGGGGTATCAGGATACTCTGGACCACAAGAGTTATTGTGCAATTTGTCCTATTTCTTCTGTTACCCTTGGGAAAATAAAAAACTGGGGGTGACAAAATCATTTTTGTAAAAAAAAATGATTTTTTTTTTTGTTTTACGGCTGTATGTTATAAAACTTCTGTGAAGCACTTGGGGCTTCATAGCGCTCACCACACTTCTAGATAAGTTCCTTGTGGGGTCTATTTTCCAAAATGGGGTCACTTGTGGGGGGTTTCCACTGTTTAGGCGCATCAGAGGCTCTCCAAATGCAACATGACGCCCCCAGACCATTCCATCAAAGTCTGCAAATCCAAAACATCACTACTTCCCTTCCGAGCCGAGACGTGCACCCATAAACTTGTTTTCTCCCACATATTGGGTATCAGCGTACTCAGGACAAATTGGACAACAAATTTTGGGGTCCAATTTCTCCTGTTACCCTTGTGAATATAAAATATTGGGGGCGAAAAAAATCATTTTTGTAATAAAAAAAAGGATTTTTTATTTTTACGGCTGTACGTTATAAACTTCTGTGAAGCACTTCGGGGTTCAAAGTGCTCACCACACATCTAGATAAGTTCCTTGTGGGGTCTATTTTCCAAAATGGGGTCACTTGTGGGGGTTTCCACTGTTTAGGCGCATCAGGGGCTCTCCAAATGCGACATGATGCCCCCAGACCATTCCATCAAAGTCTGCAATCCAAAACATCACTACTTCCCTTCCGAGCCCCGACGTGCGCCCATACTGTAGTTTACTCCCACATATTGGGTATCAGCGTACTCAGGACAAATTGGACAACAACTTTTGGGGTCCAATTTCTCCTTTTACCCTTGTGAAAATAAAATATTGGGGCGAAAAAATCATTTTTGTAAAAAAAAAAAAGGATTTTTTATTTTTACGGCTGTACGTTATAAACTTCTGTTAAGCACTTCGGGGTTCAAAGTGCTCACCACACATCTAGATAAGTTCCTTGTGGGGTCTATTTTCCAAAATGGGGTCACTTGTTGGGGGTTTCCACTGTTTAGGCGCATCAGGGGCTCTCCAAATGCGACATGACTCCCCCAGACCATTCCATCAAAGTCTGCAATCCAAAACGTCACTACTTCCCTTCCGAGCCCCGACGTGCGCCCATACAGTAGTTTACTCCCACATATTGGGTATCATCATACTCAGGACAAATTGGACAACAACTTTTGGGGTCCAATTTCTCCTGTTACCCTTGTGAAATAAAATATTGGGGGCGAAAAATCATTTTTGTAAAAAAAAAAAGAGATTTTTTATTTTACTGCTGTACGTTATAAACTTCTATGAAGCACTTTGGGGTTCAAAGTGCTTACCACACATCTAGATAAGTTCCTTGAGGGGTCTAGTTTCCAAAATGGTGTCATTTGTGGGGGTTTTCCACTGTTTAGGCAGATCAGGAGCTCTCCAAACATCACATGGCATCCAGCCAATTCTGCGTTGAAAAAGTCAAACGGCGCTCCTTCCCTTCCAAATTCTGCCATGCACCCAAACAGTGGTTTACCCCCACATATGGGGTATCAGCGTACTCAGGACAAATTGCACAATAACTTTTGGAGTCTTGTTACCTTTGGGAAAATAAAAATTGGGGTGAAAAGATCAATTTTGTGGAAAAAATATGATTTTTTAATTTTACGGCTCTAGGTTATAAACTTGTGTGAAGCACTTGGGGGTTCAAATTGCTCACCAAAGATCTAGAAAAGTTCCTTAGGGGGTCTAGTTTCCCAAATGGGGTAACTTGTGGGGGGTTTCCACTGTTTAGGCACATCAGGGGCTCTCCAAATGCAACATGGCGTCCAATCTCAATTCCAGCCAATTTTGTTTGGAAAAAGTCAAATGGTGCTCCTTCCATTCCGAGCTCTGCTGTGTGGCCAAACAGTGGTTCCCCCCACATATGGGGTATCAGCGTACTCAGGACAAATTGGACAACAAATTTTGTGGTCCAATTTCTCCTGTTACCTATGGGAAAATAAAAAATTAGTGACTAAGAGATAATTTTTGTGGGAAAAAATAGGATTTTTTATTTTCATGCCCGGGCATTATAAACTTGTGTGAAGCACTTGGGGGTTCAAAGTGCTCACCAAAGATCTAGATAAGTTCCTTAGGGGGTCTAGCTTCCAAAATGGGGTCACTTGTGGGGATTTCCACTGTTTAGGCTCATCTGGGGCACTACAAACGGAACATGATCCCTATCAATGTTTGCATTCCAAAACGTTACTGCTTCCTTTCCAGGTCCTGCCGTGCGCCCAAACAGTTTGGCCCCCCCACATATGGGGTATCAGCGTACTCAGGACAAATTGGACAACAACTTTTGGGGTCCAATTTCCTTGGGAAAAATCAAAAATTTGGGACTAAAATATCTTTTTTGTGGAATTTTTTTTTTTTTTTTCACACTCAGGCATTATAAACTTTTGTGAAACACTTTTGGGTTCAAAGTGCTCACAACAGATCTAGATAAGTTCCTTAGGGGGTCTAGTTTCCAAAATGGTGTCACTTGTGGGGGGGTTTCCACTGTTTAGGCGTATCAGGGGCTCTCGAAACACGACATGGCGTCCAATCTCAACTCCAGCCAATTTTAGTTTGAAAATGTCAAACGGCGCTCCTTCCCTTACGAGCTCTGCCGTGTGCCCAAACAGTGGTTTTCCCCCACATATGGGGTATTGACGTACTCAGGAGAAATTGCACAACAACTTTATCTGCCCATTTTCTCCTTTTACCCTTGTGAAAATAAAAAAAAGTTTGTAAAAGTTCATTTTTGTGGCTAAAAAGTTAAAAGTTAAATGCTCCTGTGAAGCACCTGAAGGGTTATTAAACCTCTTGAATGTGGTTTTGAGTACCTTGAGGGGTACAGTTTTTAGAATGGTGTCACTTTTGGGTATTTTCTGCTATATAGACCCGTCAAAGTGACTTCAAATGTGAGGTGGTCCCTAAAAAAATGACTTTGTAAATTTTGTTGTAAAAATAAAATCACTGGTCAACTTTTAACCCTTATAATTTCCTAACAAAAAAATTTTGGTTCCAAAATTGTGCTGATGTAAAGTAGACATGTGGGAAATGTTATTTCTTAACTATTTTGTGTGACATATTTCTCTGTTTTAAGGGAAAAAAAAATTCAAAGTTTGAAAATTACAAAATTTTCAAAATTTTCGCCATATTTGCATTTTTTGTCAAAAATAAATGCAAGGTATATCGAAGAAATTTTACCAATAACGTGAAGTACAATATGTCACGAGAAAACAATCTCAGAATCGCGAAGATCCGTTGAAGCATTCCAGAGTTATAACCTCATAAAGAGACAGTGGTCAGAATTGTAAAAATTGGCCCAGTCATTAACGTGCAAACCACCCTTGGGGGTGAAGGGGTTAATGAGGCCTTCCTCCACGTCTCATTATCCACTGCCACTACATCAACAGGGTTAACGTGTTCCATGCAGCTACAGCCAGTGTTGAATTCCTAACAAGGGTGGGTGGTTATACTGGGCATAAAATACTTGTTATGGAAAAGGCTGAGGTGTACCCCACAGGGGAAAATGTTTGCCAGCCCATACACTTAGTGTTTCTTCCAAGGGGGGATTTGGTTATTGGGGTGCATATGACTTGGTAGCAGGACAGACTTTGCAGTCAATGCATAAGAAAAGAGTTTGGCAGTACAAAATGAATAATGTGAAGTGGATTTTCCTGGCCCATCCAGTACCTGGGTTCAAAGGCTTTTTAGTGTGCATATGACTTGGCAGCAGGGCAGGCCTTACAGTCAATGCATAAGAAAAGAGTATGGGAGCACAAAATAAATAATGTGAAGTGGATTTTCCTGTGCCCATATAGTACCTGGGTTCAAAGGTTTA
>JARQOD010000002.1:152425489-152505934 GCA_033576555.1 Oophaga sylvatica | reverse complement strand
CAAGCTGGCTGAATCCTTCTTTCCATTTTCCCCTTGTACCTGGGTCTGTCGCATCCCCTGCTATAATAAGAAAATTTTCTTTTTTTTTTTTTTTGCTATATTTTTGCTTTTGGCCTGCATTCTGGGGGGGCCTTCGGGGTCCCCCCCGGGGCTTTTCCCCTGCTTTTAGTCAGCCATGTGTTTTGTCTTTTGTTTTTTTTTCAGTTTTTTCAGTGGCTGCTGTTTTGTTACACCAGAGAACTAAATTTTGTGGTAGAGGTTGTGTGACTCAGGTGTTTTTGAAATTAGTGAGTTGGTGTTTTTCGGGGGTTTTCGGGATTCAGAAAGTACCCGTCCCCTTTTCTATTTAGATAGTTTTGGGCCCCGCGTTTGTATCTATTTTCTTTCTGTGTAGTTTTTCCTCTTGCTAACCGCCATTACTTTTGGGGGTTTCATTTCTTTGGGGTTTGCCCGGGGCAGTAGCTTTCCTGTTTCTATCTTTAGGTTAGTTAATTTCTAGGCTGTGACGGGCGCTAGGACCAACGTAGGGCCCAGGCTCCCCTCTGTTGTGGTGGTTAGAGGGTACTGCAATCTTTAGTTCCAACTGCTTGGTGTTTGATTTTTTTGCCTGCACCCCTCAGTTTCCGTCAAACAGCGAAGCCCCCTCTGGTTAAAAAACAGTACAAAAATATAAAAAAAGATTGTAAGTTTGGAGATAGGTTTTACGTGGTCTTATAAAAGGGGATTTTCCCCCCATCAGGGTTTCCCGGTGATAAATTTTTCAGGTCTGTCTTTGTTTCCCCTTTTCTCTTTGTCCCGCTGTTTGTGCCTGCATTTTCTAACAATAAGACTTTTTCTTTTTTTGTTTTTTGTGCTTTGTTTTTGCTTTTTGCCCCTGCCCTCTGGGGGGGGCGGCCGGGGTCCCCCCGGGGGCTTGTGCCCCCTTCGTTTAGCTCAGCCACTGTTTTTTGTTCATTGCCTTTTTTCCCGTTTTTTCAGTGGCTGGGTTTTGTTTTTGTTTCACCAAGAAAAATAATTTTGGTGGGAGAGGTTGGTGACCAGGTGTTTTTGTAATTAGTTGTTTGGTACTTTTTAGGGGTTTTTTTTGGGGGGTTTTAGTAAGGCCCTTCCCATCTTTTTTTATTTAGGAAATTTGGGGGCCCCCGTTTGTCATACTTTTTTGTTGTGTCTGTATTTCCCTTTTCTAAACCGCCCTTACGTTTGGGGGCTTTCATGTTCTTGGGGATCTGCCCGGGGCAGATAGCTTCCTCTTTCTACTTTAGGTGTAGTTAGCTTCTCGGCGTGACGAGGGGGTCTAGGCCCAAAGTATTACGCTCCCGGGGCCCTTTGTTGTTGGGTTGTCAGGGTACGCAATCCCATAGATTCCAACCTCCTTTGGGGTATTGCCTTTTTTTGGCCCGCCTTTCCCCAGCTACCAAACATAAAGTTTTCCTGGCTGAGACCCTGGCCGTGCTAAATTGGAGTCCCTGAAGTACTTGAAGGGGTAAGGGTGTCACAAAAAGTGTCTGATCCCTGTGCTTCCTGCTGGATCACTAGTGTTGCTATCTCCTCCAGCAGGCAATGATTCCAATGGCTGGTTTCCTAAAGAGCTACCGCCTGAAAAACGTATCCTGGATGTGACCAATGTGAAGTGAAGATCAACCTTGTAGAGGTATCTTCTAGTTCCAGGTGGTCGTGTGATGACAATGTCAAGGCGGAGGTATCATCTGAGTCGCTATTATGCACTAACTAGGAGAAGGAGTCCCAGTCCATCTTCATTTCTTCCAAGGGAACAGCTATTCCTACCGGTCCAAGAGAGACTCTGCAAATGTAAGTTCCTATTTCCAAATCTGATCTAGTGATGTTCAGTTGGTGAGAGACATGCTGGCCAAGTGGGAGGTGTGAGATGTTACCTGTCTTCCAGTGGCTAGGAGAAAAAGTGGATCTGATGAGAGATCATGGGAATCCAGGAGGAAGAATCTGGCTTCATCTTCTCTGCAAAGAGTCATCGGGAGCCTGAAGAAGAGGGGCCATAAAGGGCCGTAACGTTATGCTCAGTCAGCACCCCTGCATGGTGTCCCATTCTGTCATCATGTGGGGATGCCGACTTACTCACCAATGCGGCCCTGGCGTGTACAGTACCTGCTTTCTTCCTCCTCTGTGCACGCTGCACTGTGTCTCTGCGGCGTGCCTAGAGCACAGGTGCGCACGCTCCACTGTTCTTAAAAGGTGCTGGAAAGCATTTAGTTAAATGTGCTTACACCTGCAAGGTGTCTCCCAGCCAATAACTGGTGCCTGAGCTACCCCTATAGTTTTGTTAGGTGGTTGGTGGTAACTGTATGCTGCCAGGTCACCTTTCCTAGTCTGATAGTGTCCCGTATGCTGTATCCTGAGGATCAGTGAGTCCACCTTAACTACCCTTGTATTCTGGCTGTGACCGCTTTGGCGGTGTCCGTGCGCCGTAGCCGCATCGGTGGTACTTGTCTGCCACCCTGGAGCCTGAATACCCAGGCCAGAACTGTGAACTTATCCCTGTGGTCGCCCTGTCTGCACAGGATAAACCTGTCCCCAAGGCCATTCGGTGTGAAATTGTCTAAGAGGCCGTCCTGTATGAACTTGCCCAGGGAGGCGATCCTGTCTGAACTTGCCCCTAGAGGCAGTCCTATTTGAACTTGTCCCAAGTGGTGATCCTCCTCTGTCCTAGAAGCAGAAGTAATGTCTCTGCTGTTTGGGGTCTGCAGCTGCAGCCGGACGTCGCCCTGGAGTGGTACCTGGCAACCACCGGCTGCACAAGACTCAGCACTGCCACCGGCACTCGGACCAGGGCGCTCAGCTGCATAGAAATACATGCAGCCGCACACTCCGGTCCCGAGTGCCGGGTATTGAGGTACAAGACTCGTGCAAGTTTCTCGCAAGTGTGACCCCAGCCTTAAGGATAGGACATCAAAGAAAGTAATGGGAAAGCAAAGGAAAACACCATACGGATTTGCACTTCACAGGGCTAATCTACAATAGAGATGAGCGAATATCTTCGGTTCCCCATTATTCTTCAAGTTATAGTGCTTGCCGAATTAGCGGGAGAGGGAACCCGGCTTCCTGGATCGCGGCGGCTGAACAGCTGATCGCTGCCGCAGCTGCATGAGTCGCGGCAGTGTCACAGTCACAATACATGCATGGAGAGCCTGTGTGTTTGGCTCTCCATGCATGTGCTGTGACTGTCACACAGCCTCAACACATGCAGCTGTGGCGGCGATCAGCTCTGCAGCCGCCGCAATCCAGGAAGCCGAGTTCTCGCTGTAGCTTATTCGGCAAGTGCTATATCTTGCCGAATAAGAGGGGAACCGAAGATATTCGCTCAACTCTATTCTTCAATACCAGGTACAGACAGACTAGAAAGTCACTTTTAGGTACAGGCATTGAATAGGCCAGTTCCCCTGCTTCTTTATTCTTCTGATTTGAGGGGTATCATTAATGTCGGTCTATATCATATCTCAAAAAATTTGTTTTTTTCATCAACAAGAGGCTAGAAAAGAAGAGTTTTCATTCTATGTTGATTCAGCTGCCTTTTTTTTTATTACAGTAGGATTGTGGAAAAAGGAGAACTCTCAAAAATGTACATCTAAGGATATAGAAAAGAAACTGTGTAAAAAAAAAGCCTTGTATTCTTTGATATTTTGATTTATTATTAAAGGGGTTGTCCACTACTAGGACAACCCCTTCTCAATCTGAATGTTTTCCTCCCGTTAAAATAAAAACATCTATACTCACCTCCCATACCGGCACCGTTCCAGCAGTGTCGGCACTTATGTTTCCGCAGCTCATGAGAGGTTGTTATGTCAAATGAACCCTGCTCCCAATCAGCACTGATGTAACTCTCCCCGCCTTCGGACATATACAGTAAGTAATCAAGAGGTAGTATTTCCTCTTGATTACTTATATGTCCTAAGATGGGGACAGTGACGTCAACGCTGAATGGGAGCAGGGTTCATGTGACATAACAACCTCATATGAACCCTGAGATCAGGAGTGCAGACATCCCTGGAATGGCGCCAGCACAGGAGGTGAATAAAAGTAGTTTTATTTTCATGGGGACAAACATTCAGATCGAGAAGGAGTTGCCCTTGCAGCGGACAACCTCTGTTAAATCATTAAACCAAATCTTGCTTACTGTTATATTAAAAATTGTTGCCATAACTAAATCTCATATATTTCTCTTTTATTTTGCAAAGAATGACTTTAAAAATTGGGCTGAGCAAAGACGAGTAACCTATGCAACATCAATATTTTGTGAATATGACCAGGCTCCTGTTAGGCTTCCACACATAGTTCTGTGACCTTCAAAGAGAGAGGAATCACTTTCATTAGTGTAAAGAAAACCTGCCGGGAAAGCAACGTTGTAAACCTCCCAGGTCTAAGTAAATGTAAGAAATCTCAGTAAAAGGCTTTTGACATTTGATGCAACTGCACACACAAGTGATAAAAGAAGAAAAAAGTCCTGTGCATCAAAGAATGACTTTTCTTTCGTGTTTTTTCTGATTGGGTGAATAATACATATAAGTTGGGATTCTATACAAAATACAAATGCTGAATGGAAAACTGGAGAAGAATGAAGTCATCATATTTTCAAAGGCCTAAAAGGTTAATTTATGAAAAGCATTGAAAGCCAAGTTTGCACCTACAGTACATGGAGCATTGTGGCAGTGTCATTATTTTAGGTCAACACAACTAAGGAATACAATTAGCTAAATGTATAATGCAAAGCATACCCATGATTATCTCAGAGAAACCATGGTGAGCAAGGCATAGCTACTTAGACCTTATGAGCAGAAATCAATAGACCTTAGTAGTACATTTTTCATATAGAAAATGAGATTAGAAAAACATGTCTGCTTTCTTCCGACTGCTGATATGCAAGGAACTGTATTAAATGTCGACCGACCCCCCAAATGTACAAACTCTCTATTCCTCTTATATTCGCCTCCCCTTAGAACTATCAAAAATAACCAAGCCAGACAAACCTAACTCTTTTGCTGTTTGAAGGTATTAAGGGGTATAAACCATTATTAAACTGGGGAGCAGGGAAGCGATATGCCAGCCCCCCGACTCCAGACAGGCACGTCCACCTTCGCTGCTCGATCACCACAGATCAGTTATCTCACACACCGCCATGGAGGAGCACTTCTAGCCCTACACAGGCTCCAACCCCCACCCAGCAAAAACATGGCCTATTTCACACCGTCCTGAATACCAGTAAGGAAAATATCAGTACTGATGTCAGAAAGATGTTCCCCCATCTTCCCTGATGAGCCTATTAGCCCCTTCAAGTTTTCAATGACGTATCACTACCCCAACCCCAGAACGGATGAATCTAGATATACGCGAATTGACAGTGCGATGAGTACTTTCAACCGCGTCCAAATCCCTGGCACACTGCCATACCACAGAGGGAATGATTTCCGACCAAACCAGAATCATTTCAGGGAAAAAGAGGTGAAATCTTTCAACATCAGCATGCATGAGCGTCAATAACTCCGGCATAAGCAACAAGCAGAGATCATTACCCGCTGCGTGCATGACCAGGATGACGGGGTTGGACACATTTCTACTAATGTGCACAGCCTCTGGAAAAACCTGGGACCACTTTAGAACACATATACCATGTCAAAAAATGTCCATGTCTTGAAAATCTACATTATGACCTCCAGGATGGCAGTCCGCTCTTTGGGCAGCCCAGAAAATCTATGACTGGCATCAAGATCCACACCACAGGCTTGACACCACCTTTGAAAACAAAAAGCAAGATTAAAACAAATCCAGGTGGAAAGCATGTGGAATGCCTGCGACCAATACGCATAACTTCCAATTCAGGTAGACCTGCCCTAGCAACCTTTGTAGCTGCCCCGATACAAAAAGAATGGGTGCCAAATTGCCATGGTTGAATACCTAAGGAGACTAGGCAAGAGACAAAAACTGTCCAAAATTGGTGATGGGTCAACTGAGAGCCATTTGAATGAGTTAGAAAAAACGCTCCATCTTGCCTAACTGAAAGAAAACTGGTGACAGCGAACGGGGCAGACCAGACCCTAGATCTTGTGCAATGGAATCTATGCACCCCGGCCGTAGATGTCCATCTTAGAACTCTGGGTACAAATCCAGACAGAACCCTCACCAACACTGACTTCCTCACTCAACAACCCACCAGCTCTTGATTTGGAAGTGGGGGTAATTCACTGAAAAAGAATGCAAAACAATGCTAAGCTGAAAGCGGCCGAAAGCAAAACTGCCTTGTAGTTCCAAGAGCAGACACTTCAAGTTGCTGCTATTAGTTGTGACAGCAAAATGTATGAAACTGGCCAACAGGACTAGGCTTGAATGTGTTCCTTTCTCCAATGGTTCAGGGCTTGATTTATCAAAAAAATGTTAGTGACGTCACCCTAATCCTTTAGTTTACGCTGAGCAACCAAGCTTGAGACTCCGGAAGTTCTCATTTTTAACAAAAATCTAACAGTACATTCAAGGCAGGAGGATTCCTGAGATTCTATGCTGCTGTCAGCTGCCACAGATAACCACTCTTGCCATGCCTTACCATGCCGCTGCCAAGTCGCCGAAGTTACCGAATTGCTTGCATGCGACATTAACTGAGGTCCACCAGGTCCCATAGACATCCCAGGTATGGGGCACCCTCCAAATACGCACCCAGATGCAACTTGCAAAAGACCTGACATAGGAAATGAGAAAGAGTCAGCTATGGCGTGTTGAACAACTAAAACATGGCTACAACTAAAATAGATATTGTGTTCAAGGCACCGCAACACCAAAGGACCAGAAGGGACGATGATGACAAATTATTGATGCATTGTACAACTCAAAAATTGTCTGTCCATAAGCAAATGTGTAGACTGCTGTACAATTCTCACCAAATTTCAACAGCCACAACTACGGGGAACAACTCTAGCAATACAAGGGTCTCACAGCAGAGGAGCACCAACTCGAGCCAAATGTTGCCCGAAAACCATGGAAACCAGAGGCGTCAGTAAATAATGATAGATCCAAGTTGCTTTGCTCACCCAGCATGAAACAGATATGACCATTGTATTTGTCCAGGAACTAGGGGCCATACTGCGAGGTCGACTTTCATGGGCTTTGTAATCCGAATATGGTGGCCGGCGCCTCTGTTCCACAAGTAGCCAAACACAAACGCCTTAAAAAAAGCATGTCTCATGGGCATTACCAGGCAGGCAAAGACTAGGAGATCCAAAAGTGACTGCAATTGCTTTAAGGTGACTTTTGAGACTGAACAAAAACCTGAAATGAGGTCCCTTAAATTTCCAATTTATCCGTTGGTAAGCGTAAACCATATCAATGCCCAAAAAGGAAAGTGTTGTGGTTGTGGTAGGACCCTTAGTTTTTTCAGCTGATAATTGAATCCCAAAGAGTTTCATTAAATAACAAATTTAGACAACATATGATGGCATTGGTCACCATCACCTGGCTCCACAAAGAGGAAGTCGTCGAGGTAATGAATAACTGAACTGCAGCCGGTTTCAAATCGTGTCACCCATTTAAGGAAATAACTGAATCTCTCAAAATAGTGTCATGATATGGAACACCACATAAGAAGGCAGGTTTTAAAATAAAAAAGGCCTTCCATCTGGCAACCCAGGAGATGGTAACATTCTGGATGGACTGGAAGGAGGCAAAAGGCGGATTCTAAGTCTGACTTTGCAAAAAGAGCCATACGACCTGACATTCACTGATAAAACTTTTGGGTGAAAGAGGTGGTGAATTAAACAGAATTTTCCTGATTCTTTTTTGGGGACACCTAAGGGGGACACTCTCATATTAGAAAAAGGTAGTGAAACAAAGTGGCCCTCAATTCTGCCCAAAACAATCTCTTTATTTAACTTCTCCTAAGCACATCTGGACATACTCTAGTTGACTTGAGGTTGTCAGTGAAAAATGGTGACCTGCTCAGTAAAAAGGGAACGAAAATCTTGTATGTAAGACCTGCATGCAATTGCTCTGCTGCATCTTTATTGGGGTAAATGTCTAGCCAAGGACACATCTCGAGTACATTCATCAAGGTCCTTAGGGACAGGGTATTCCACACACTGTTTGGGTAGGGGCTTAATTGCAGGTTGGGGGCAACGAACTGCAGGGTGGTTTCCTTTGCAAGCTGAGCATTCGTGTACTTGCAGAGGCCAGCAAATTTACAATTAACTTCATTGAGCAGCCAGCATGCACTCGGGTGTCTGACGGCCACTGACCGTGAAGCCCCTGAGGAGCCGGGACCACTGACCATGCCTGGAAAGTGCTCAGCTTTTTGTGCTAACATGAGGCAAAGCCAGACGTCAGTGACCTTTACACTGCAACCCAGCTCAGGCTGCAATGACAGATGCTTGCGAAATTCCTCATCGTACCGTCACCAACCCGATCCAACGTAGGATTTATAAGTGTTATAAATCTATTACATATAAGGAAAAAGCTCTGAACAATTTTCAGGGTGCTTTTGGCCCATAATTGCAAAAGCTTACAACCAGTTCATCATTTTTGCAACCTTAAACCGTTTCCGACATTGGGCGTAATAATACACCCACGTCGGACTACCCCTGTTTGGTACGGGCTCCGGTGCTGAGCCTGCACCTTTCCAAGCACATGTCAGCTGATATATACAGCTAACGTGTTCTCAACAGCCACAGGTGGAATCGCAATCCACCCACGGCTGTTAACTAGTTAAAAGCAGCTGTCAATTTCTGACAGCAACATTTAACTTTTGCTTACAAGAAGCACGTCCTTTATTCCGCCCATCGGTGACCTCGTCACATGATCGCAGGTCACCGATGGGTTGGCATGACAATTAGAGGTCTCTAGCAGACCTCTATGGTTCTGATAGCCAGATTGCTGAGAGCGCCGCCTGGTAGTCGTCACTCACAGTAAGTGAGCATTTCTGCTACACACAGACAATCTGATCATCACTTGTGCGTATCACAGGCGATCGAAGTAGTGCAGCTTCTTGTCTCCCATGGAGACTATTGAAGCATGCAAAAAGTAAAAAATTTTTAATATTTAAAAAATAAAAAAATGTATAAAAGTTCAAATCATCCCCCATGCGCCTCATTCAAAATAAAACAATAAAAAAATCAAATATATGCATATTTGGTAGCGCCGCATTTAGAATTGCCTGATCTGTCAATTTAAAAAAATAATTAGCCTGATTGCTAAACTGCGTAATGAGAAAAATAGTCAAAACGCCAGAATTACGTTTTTTTGGTCGCCGCAACATTGCATTAAAATACAGTAACGGGCGATCAAAAGATCATATCTGCAAAAAAATAGTGTCATTAAAAACATCAGCTTGGCACGCAAAAAATAAGCCCTCACCCAATCCCAGATCTCGAAAAATGGAGACGCTACGGGTATTGGAAAAGGGCGCTTTTTTTAACTTTGTAATTTTTTTACACCACTTAGATAAAAAAGAACGTAGACATGTTTGGTGTCTTTGAACTCATAATGACCTAAACAATCATAATGGCAGGTCAGTTTTAGCATTTAGCGAACATGTTTTTTTTTTACCAACTGTGGAATTGCACTTTTTTTTGCAATTTCACCACACTTGGAATTTTTTTTCCCATTTTCCAGTACATGATATGTTAAAACCACCAATGGTGTTGTTCAAAAGTACAACTTGTCCCGCAAAAAATAGGCCTTACATGGCCATATTGACTGAAAAATAAAAAAATAATGGCTTTGGAAAGAAGGGGAGCAAAAAACGAAAACTTAAAAACTGAAATACCCCTGGTTTTTAAGGGGTTAAGCAACTGCTGTCATAAACAGACCTATCGCTTGAACGGCAGGCATTCTTTGTCAACAGTGTGTTGATCTGCTGTTATAAGGGACCAAATGTTCACATACTCATTACTCCATATTTTATTCTTTACCTCATCACCCAGGTGAGATCCCAGTTAGTTAACCGCACTGAATACAACATCTTTATGTATACCAGCCACAGAGGGTTTAGGGGCTTTAGGAGCTACCAGTTGGTAGGCTGGGGGACAATTTTTCCAGTAACGCTTTTAGAACTGCAGTCCTGTCTGAAACCCCTGACCATCAAACCCCTGTATATTGAAACTCACCAAGAGGAGCTGGAGCCACAGATGAAGAAATGTGCCATGCAGAAGGCGGACACCAGGCTGTGCTCTCTGAAAACTCAGCTAGGCCTGGCCCCTGACCTTTTCATTTTCGAATGAGAGGTACCAATACACATCCCGAATGTGCTCATAGAACCATCCGAAAGTGGTATCCCGGAACCCGTTCTACTGCTGCTGAATGAGACAGTTGTCGTGTGGCAGTAGATTTGCTCCAATGTGTCAGAATTAGTTTGGGCACTGTGATTTTTAGAGCTGCCATCTACTGGCCAATGTGTGTATATGAAAGTTAAGTGATTATTCTCCTCACAACAAGCTGCCATAGAAACTGCTGGGAGCAGCCTCCCAGCTCAGGGCGATCACACTTCCTGAACACTGGTGCAAACCAGTTCAGTTTGGTTCAAGCTGCCTAGGAAGGCAGGGGAAACAGACACCACTGCTCTTAGCATAGTTTCCATGCCAGTCCACGCTGGGGAGACATTTTTCTCCACATAATCTCCTCCATAAAGGAGTGAAGCCTCTTCCAGTCAGGAGAGATAAAGCTGCACATGTGCTCTCCTGCATGCTGGTTATCCTGTTTGCTTCTAGCTAGGACCAGATCCACGTGGCTGCCATGCCACCGACTTTATATCTCCTACCCACTGCGAAATGGAACGGAAGGCTCAAAACTATGATGCTTCCACACTTTAGTGTGTTTCCACAGAGAGCCAATCTGTGAATGTGCATTTTCTCTAATAGCTAGTGAAGAGATTTCTGCTCCAGCCACCCTGAGAGACCATAACCTCGCTTGTCTCATGAAGAGGGAACAATTACTTTCATATGGACAATATACTATGAACTTTGCCTTTAAGAAAGAGACTGTACCCCATTACCTTTTTCTGTAAAATTGTTATGTTTACAAGTTCACCTGCGTGTCTGGCTGATTGAGATCGCACAAACACCACGGGCGCTCCAAAACCTGCACCCAGACACCACCTCTACTGGAGTGCCCCGGGGGGTCCTATACAATCCACAAGTGTCACCTTCCGCTATTGACAATTGTTGTGGACACGAGGGAAGTGTTGAGAGGTCCAGCGACCCACTTCAGCTACCGTGACATCATTATCTGCTGCCAGTGGGACTACATGCCTCAGCTGGCTCTTCTGCAACATCTGGCGACTCCCCAGTGACCCACCACACGAACATTATTGAGGGCGCCATCTTGGGGATCTGGAGCGCCGACTTCACTCTGCTTTCCTGCAGTGGCATCAAGAATGGCGCTTGCAGTGACTCCTAGAACGATGGCGGCTCTTTAACCATCGTCATGGGAAGATGAAGCGGAGCGGGACCAACGCCTCACCTCACTGGTAGCTGCAGCAGGAAGGGAGGGGTTTAAGCCACTAGTTGACTGGGCACAAACTGATAAAACTGCAGCAGATGCCCGTACAGCAGAAACTGCAGCGTCAAAGAATTGGGCATCATCATTCCAAGACAGAACAGGCTGATGCCTGTCATTAATTGACCTCACAATAACTGGGGCCACAGTGGAAGCAGGACAGGATGGGGCAGAAGGGGCTATAGACTGCGCTGAGTTAGATGATCTGCTTACATGTGCTCCCATAATAGCAGCTGCAATGATGCTGGGACATGGAAGGAAAGAAGGACAAGGAAAGGGTGATGCTAACTTCTGGAGGGTGGCACTAATTCTGGGAACAGTGCTGGAGGTCAGAGACATGAACTAAGTCTCTTAGCTGCAAGAGAATGCTGCTGTGCAGAGGGTGGAGGAGGGCTGTGTCTCAGTCTAGCCAGGGGGGCATCTACGCCGAGCAGTCGTCCGGCCTCAGACAACAGGAACCTCCGCAGATAAGGCTGGGGCAGTAGTAAGAACTGAAGGGGAGCTCAGGTAAATGGGGCTGGTCTCCGACCAATTATAGAACACTCCACTAAATGGCACCCAGCAGTCAATACTCAGTTGGGATACTTTTACAAACCACAGAACCGTGACCTGTTCATACACAGTGTCTGCTATTAGAGCTCAACTCTATTGCAGTAAATGGGGCTAAGTTGCAATTCCTCATATTAATAGGTGAAGGCTGTTTTTGAAAATCAGCAGCCATGTTTATCAGCTTCTACAAAACCCATTTAATAATCCTTGTCACTTTTTACAAAGTATTTATTTTTCTTGTATTGAAATAGACAATGTATTGAATACAGCAGAGAAGAGGTCTGTGACGTTGCTTCTGCAGCCTTTATCATTGTGCTGCGCTAACAATAAGATAATGCTAATTAATGTTAAATCTTAAAGGGGTTGTCCGATCCAGATTGATAAGTCTGCAGTTACTCTGTGTGATTGCAGACTTAGAAATTCCCCCCAGCGCATGCACTGTGCGCTGCAAGGATTCAACGATTTCCATCATGGGACTGGAGGACAGGTGTATGGAGCAAGGCAACACCCACGGGCAAGGAGTATGTATAACTTATACGTCCCATCCGGTCCCGGGTCAGAAACCGGTGAATCCCTGCAGAGCACAATGCGTGCGCTGAGGGAATTTATAAGTCTGCAGTCACACAAAGTGACTTCAGACTTACCATTTCGACAGGACAACTCCTTTAAATGTCCTCTTTAGAATCGCTGTCAGTACAGTAGGGGTAGGAGAGGCAAAACTTATTGGACTGGACCCCTAACCTAGGTACCGTAATCATAGTGGGCATAGAGGAAAATCAACAGATGTTCATGCTGTTACTAAGAAAAACTCACTATACAAAGGATATTAAAGGGCTGGTCCGAAGTCCAAATGAGTGAAGAATAGGGAATTTTTAGCTCAAGTATATCAGAAAATAGTTTAGATTATGGCATTAAATAAATAAGGATTTAAGATGAAATTTCATTTGGACTTCGGACAAACCCTTGAACGACATACGAGACTGAAAGGAGGTGGATACCAGGTCTGCAGAACATGTAGAGAGAAATAGAGAAAAATATGATGATATATATGTCACAATAATAATACACTATCCCAACTTCCGATGAAATTAATTACTGAAAATATCAATAGTGACAATACCACCAAATGTGTGGATGGCAGACCATCCGGAGTTGTAAAAGAAAATGTCCAGGATAGGGGGAGGACACCCAGTGACAAGACAGTAACAGAAAATCATAGGTGACACAATGTGATAATAAAAATAATTTTATTGAATCAATAAGTATAAAATGTATGTAAACACTACCAAATTGAATAAAATACAATGAATACTTGTTAAATAACAAGAGTAGTGTTGAGCGATACGATACTGCAAATATCGGGTATCGGCCGATATTAGCTGTATCGGCCTTTCGATTCCGAATACCGATATTTTCGTCATATCGAATACCGGAATCGGATTTGTCACTGTCACTGTCTGTGTCCGTCGGTCGGGTCTGTCACTGTCAGTGTCCGTCGGTCGGGTCTGTCAGGAGTCAGCGGCACTTACCTGGCAGAAGATCTCCGGCGGTCACGGCCTGGACTGCTTCATGGCCGCCATCCTCTTCTCCCCGGCGGTCACATGCAGTTTCTCGCGATAACTGCAGTGACTGCTGGGTAATCCCGGCCGTAAAGCAGTCAGTCCGATGACGTCACCGCCGGGGAAGCAGGTAATCAGCTGTGCTGCGTCGCGATGACAGGCTCTGCCTGTCATTGCGATGTAGCAGAGCTGGATCGTCGTGGGACTGTCGTTACTATGGACTGCGTCGGACAGGTGGTATACTGTTGGTTTGTTTTTTTTCTTTTTTTACAGGAGATCGATGGCGTCGCAGGAATGAGAGTACAATAAAAGAAATGAAAACTGTGTTGTCTCTTTTATTTCATTAAAATACTTTTTTCTTGCTTTGTCTTTTTTTTATGCATTTAAAAACTTTGGGATTAATAATGGATCGGTGTCTTATTGACGCCTCTCCATTATTAACCGGGCTTATTGTCACCGTGCAATCAACGGTGACATTAACCCCTTATTACCCCGCTTGCCACCGCTACAGGGCAAGTGGGAAGAGCCGGGTAAAGTGCCACAATTGGCACATCTTTTGATGCGCCAAATGTGGGGCTGCTGTAGCCTGGTATTATCAGGCTGTTGAGGGCCAAAATCCATGGGCCTTGACAGTCTTTTAATACCAGGCCGCAGCAGTCTGCATTTTACTTGGCTGGTTAACAAAAATAGGGGGACCCCTACGCCGTTTTTTTTCGAGGGGATCCCCTATTTTTGTTAACCAGCCAAGCTAAGCAGACTGCTGTGGCCTGGTATTATCAGGCTTGCAAGGTCCATGGATATTGGATCCTTACCAGCCTGAAAAACCAGGCCTCAGCGGTCTGCTTCATCTGGCTGGTTAACAAAAATAGGGGGGACCCCACACCAATTTTTTTCGAGGGGATCCCCTATTTTTGTTAATCAGCCAAGATATGCAGACTGCTGTGGCCTGGTATTATCAGGCTGGCAAGGTCCATGGATCTTGGCTCCTTAACAGCCTGAAAATCCAGGCCTCAGCGGTCTGCTTCATCTGGCTGGTTAACAAAAATAGGGGGGACCCCACGCCAATTTTTTTTCGAGGGGATCCCCTATTTTTGTTAACCAGTTCCCTCTGACGTCACTGATTGTGTCCCTGGCTGACCTGAAGTGAAAGTGGAAAGCAATCAATTAAGCTTTCCACTTCCTCTCCTGTCAGCCAGGAGAGGAACTCATTCATTTGGGGGTTTACTGTGAGGCTGCAGCATTAGCTGCGGTCCCTGCAGTAAACATTAACCCTTTCTGAAGGATTACACCGTGGGACCTGACTGTACATCGGATTGGTAAGAATAATTTTGCTTTATTATTTTATTTTTATTACAGGAAATGGTTTTAGCAGGAAAATAAAATATGGTCAAAAACTGTGTGATTATTTCATTAAACTTCTTTTTTATTAAAGTGTGTGTGTTTGATTTTTCTTTCATACAATAGGATTAATAATTGATAGTTGTCTAATTGACAGCTCTCAATTATTAACCTGGCTTAAAGTGACCTTTCAATTGCAAGGTCATTTTAACCCCTTATTAACCCATTCACCACCGCTACAGGGCAATGGGAATAGATGGGCAAAGTGCCAGAAAGGGCAAATCTAATTAGAGATTTGCCCTTTCTGGGGTGTCTGGGGGCAGATGTTAGTAGCCGGGGGGGGGGGGGCAAAAATAATGGTCCCTCTCTGGGCTATTATTATCTGCCCCACTCACTGGCTTTGTCTGTCTGGTTGCGAAAATAGGGCTGGAGCCCACGCATTTTTTTTCAGCAATTTTACACCTCATATATATATATACATGTCATTAAATTTGTGACACATATATATATATATTTATATTTATAGTTCATACACTTCTACATAGTATAATAGCCGCTAATTCAATTGCCGGCTTTTGTGAAAATGCAGAACCCGACATGAAATGACACTTGGTTTACATAGAGTTAACCATGTCTTTTCATGTAGTTTGATATCTGATTTGCACAAACAATTACATGAGTGTAAGTGTGCAAAATTTCACACCTGTAGGGGTTAATTAAAGGTGTAAAAAAGTCCGTTTTTTTTACAACGAATTTACACCTTTAATTAACCCCTACAGGTGTGAAATTTTGCACACATAGACTGATGTAATTGTTTGTGCAAATCAGATTGCAAACGACATGAAAAGACATGGTTAACCCTATGTACACCAAGTGTCATTTCATGTCGGGTGCTTCTGTCTTTTCACAGAAGCCAGCTTTACCCGGCAATTGAATCAGAGGATATTTTACTATGTAGAAGTGTATAAACTATACATATATGTGTATATATATGTCACAATGACATGTATATATATGTATATGTATTCTATGTGTGTATATTTAGTGTTTACAAGGAAATAAAGGTTTTTTTTAGTTGCGATATTTTGTTCCCATAGACTTACATTGGACTTCCGGTATTGGAATCGGATATCGACGATATTTAGTGATATCGGCGATACCATTTCGATACGATATTTTTAGATATCGAGCAGTATCGCTCAACACTAAACAAGAGGCAAAGACCCGTATAATGTGATAAAGCTACAAAATAAGCAGTGAGCACCACAATGTATACCCTTAAGTATATGTACGATTTCTATGTAGAGTAACGTAAATGTATAACAGTATACATCTATGGGGAATAATAATATGCTCAAGCAGAACCAGGTAATAACCCTATATATAAGGATGGCAATGATAATATTGTGCAACACCAAAAATAGTGCACATACAACAAAAAAATTAAAAAATAATAAATAAATACATAAAACTATGCACACAAAAATAAATAAGGTGCTACAATAACACAATATATATGTGTGTTCACAAAAATAGTGCCACAAATAATAGTGAAAAAAGGTTTTGGCGAACATACATAAATGATTGTATCCACATGTGAAAGAATGAACACCGTGCACAATTAGAAATGAAGTAAAAAATAATGGGAAGAAATGATGCCACCAAACAGAGAACAAATACCTGGGAGCTAAATATCACGGGTTAAAGCCTCAGAAGAACGCGCCCGACGCGCGTTTCGGAAATCCTTTTCCTTCGTCAGGGGGATGTAATAAAATGCCAGCAATCGGTGGCTATTTATAGAATAATGGAGCCGAGCAAGTGTGAGAGCGGCGCATGCGCGAGTTGCGTGACCGGAAGCAGACATTGCGACCCGCGTCATGTGGTACATGAGCCCGAAGTGTGACGCACACATGAAGACGCCGTCGCCATGGCACTGACGGCACGGAAACCCGCGCATGCGCACCACATGCTCGGCCACTAATAGATGAGATATATAATAGTTACCACGAGTGTTATTCAATCCACATATGGGGACATCTAATTATAAGAGATACAGACCAATAAACTATACACAGACAATAAAGCCATGCCATAGCCAATAGTGTACATATATATACATATAAAGTCGTTAGTTAACCACAATATGCACATTGTAAAACATAATCGTATATAAACAATTGCATAACAATAATCCAAATGCCATGACATGAAGAATAAGAGAGAAACATCCATGTGTTGGCACTCCATGAATAGGAGATCATCTCAATATATATGGAATATCTCAAACGAAATGAATCATTCTCTGATTGCTGGAATAAAGAAAATAAAAGGTAAATTAAAATTGGTAAGAACATGCACAATATAAAATGGAATAAAAATTATTATAAAAACGGGACAAAAGAAAGATTTTCATTCAAGCCAAGCGGGGAAACAGTTTGTAACGTCCATTGTTATGTTTCGGTAGCTGAGGAGTGCAGGTAAAAAAAAAGGCAATACACCAGAGCAGTTGGAATCTATGGGATTGCAGTACCCTGACTAACCACCACAACTAGATGCAGCCGTGGAGCGTTCCTACGTTGGTCCTAGACGCCTCGTCACAGCCTGAGAAACTAACTACACCTAAAGATAGAAATAGGAAAGCTATCTGCCCCGGAGCAGAACCCCAAAGATAATAGAAAGCCCCCAAACATGTAATGGCGGTTAGACAAGATGAAATACTGACACAGAAAGAAAATAGAATGAGCAAACGCTGGGGCCCAAACTATCTAAAAAGAAAAGGACAGGAAGGGTACTTACTGCAATCCCAGAAAACCCTGAAAAACACCAACTCTACTAATTTCAAAATCACCTGAGATCACACGACCTCTACCACCTAAATTAGCTCTCTGGTGTAACAAAATCAAAACAGCAGCCACTGAAAAAACTGGAAAAAGCAAAAGAACAAAACTCAGTGGCTGAACTAAACTGAGAAGGCAGAAGCCCCCGGAGGGGACCAGAAGGCCCCCAAAGAAGTGCAAGACAAAATGCAAAAATATAGCAATAACACAAAAGAAGAAAAAATCTTATCTGGTAGCAGGAGATGCAGACACGACACAGCAGGCTACAAGGGAAACTGGAATGAAGGATTCAGACCAGAACAATTGATCACCGGCAACCCTGATGGGAAAATGACTCCCTTATATAAGACCAGTCAGTAACACCTGATTCCCAGTCCTCACAATCTTCACTAGTACCGCTTGTAACCACCAGAGGGAGCCTCTGCTCAGAACTCATCTCAAACCTATTCACAACAGTCCATATCCACTTTGTTTCCATTTGGGCAAGACGTTTACTGATCCTACCCCCACGAACCCCACTAACCAACGCATCAATGCCAAAAATTTTTAATAAGGATGAATCGCAGTTGTGGTGCAGTTTGAAATGCCTAGGCAGAGTTTTAAGAGAGGTGACATCTGTCACATCTTTAGCTGCTTTTATACCCAGGACATGTTCACGTACCCTGATCTTTAGCTGCCTGGTGGTTAAACCTACATAGATTAGTGAACAAGGACAACTGGCATAATAAATGACAACCTTGCAACCTTTTGTCACAGCACTCCCTTCATATACAAGAGACACGAACGATTTCCTCAAGAAGATCGATGGACTGTACATTGATCCAAATTCTATTCTGGTGACTTGTGACGTTGAGTCACTATACACAAGCATACGCCATAATGATGGATTAGCAGCAGTTTCGTATTTTTTCCAGCATTCTTCTTTTTCTCGGGCTTTCATTGTTTTTTTCATTAATTTATTGGAATTTACTTTATCACATAATTTTTTTATTTTTAAGGAGTCCTTCCTTCAAATCCAGGGAACAGCGATGGGAGCATCATTTGCTCCATGGTATGCCAACCTGTTCCTTGGATTTTGGGAGAGGGACCTCTTTATTTCTGACATTAATTGTTCTATGGAGCGTGTCCCATTCTGGACACGCTACATAGATGATGTCTTTTTTATATGGCAAGAATCTGCTGAAGCTCTATCCGAATTCATCAGTACCCTTAATAATAATTCTATCAATGTACGGCTTACGTTTTGTCATCATGCCAATTCTATCGACTTTTTGGACGTTCGTGTCAATAGGGATCTAGATAGTTGTCTCCAGACTGACTTATTTAGAAAACATACAGCGGTCAATGCCCTGGTTCATGCGACATCTTCACACCCTAGGCACTCATCAATTCCATTCCGTTTGGACAATTTCTACGTCTCCGACGGATTTGTTCTACTGAGAGCAATTTTGAGAGACAATCTGAATTGATGAGTGCCAGATTTCTGGAACGTGGATATAGTCGCAGGTCCATCAAGTGTGCATACAATAGGGCCAGACACACTACTAGGCATGATGCTCTATATGGGAACAATGATAAACCTCAAAAGAATAACACTGCTATTCGGTTTATTACACAATTCAATGGCCAGAGTGATCTGTTTAGGAACCTCCTTACAAAACATTGGCCCATTTTGAGGTCGGATCCCATCATTTCCAAGTATGTGGGTGATAGACCCTCTATTGCATTTTGTAGATCCAGGAATTTGGGTGACCATCTGGTTAAAAGCCTTTACACTGGTATATCTGTGTCAGACATCCATACTAACTTCTTGTCTCCCGCTAAGTACACATATGGTTGCAGACCATGTGGGTCTTGTGTAGCTTGTCCTAATGTCATTAAGACACAGAGTTTTCTCAATTCTGACAAATCTCGGTCTTTTGACATTAAACACAGAATCACTTGTACAACATCAGCTGTCATTTATTATGCCAGTTGTCCTTGTTCACTAATCTATGTAGGTTTAACCACCAGGCAGCTAAAGATCAGGGTACGTGAACATGTCCTGGGTATAAAAGCAGCTAAAGATGTGACAGATGTCACCTCTCTTAAAACTCTGCCCAGGCATTTCAAACTGCACCACAACTGCGATTCATCCTTATTAAAATTTTTTGGCATTGATGCGTTGGTTAGTGGGGTTCGTGGGGGTAGGATCAGTAAATGTCTTGCCCAAATGGAAACAAAGTGGATATGGACGTTACAAACTGTTTCCCCGCTTGGCTTGAATGAAAATCTTTCTTTTGTCCCGTTTTTATAATAATTTTTATTCCATTTTATATTGTGCATGTTTTACCAATTTTAATTTACCTTTTATTTTCTTTATTCCAGCAATCAGAGAATGATTCATTTCGTTTGAGATATTCCATATATATTGAGATGATCTCCTATTCATGGAGTGCCAACACATGGATGTTTCTCTCTTATTCTTCATGTCATGGCATTTGGATTATTGTTATGCAATTGTTTATATACGATTATGTTTTACAATGTGCATATTGTGGTTAACTAACGACTTTATATGTATATATATATGTACACTATTGGCTATGGCATGGCTTTATTGTCTGTGTATAGTTTATTGGTCTGTATCTCTTATAATTAGATGTCCCCATATGTGGATTGAATAACACTCGTGGTAACTATTATATATCTCATCTATTAGTGGCCGAGCATGTGGTGCGCATGCGCGGGTTTCCGTGCCGTCAGTGCCATGGCGACGGCGTCTTCATGTGTGCGTCACACTTCGGGCTCACCCGGAAGTGATGTACCACATGACGCGGGTCGCGATGTCTGCTTCCGGTCACGCAACTCGCACATGCGCCGCTCTCACACTTGCTCGGCTCCATTATTCTATAAATAGCCACCGATTGCTGGCATTTTATTACATCCCCCTGACGAAGGAAAAGGATTTCCGAAACGAGCGTCGGGGCACGTTCTTCTGAGGCTTTAACCCGTGATATTTAGCTCCCAGGTATTTGTTCTCTGTTTGGTGGCATCATTTCTTCCCATTATTTTTTACTTCATTTCTAATTGTGCACGGTGTTCATTCTTTCACATGTGGATACAATCATTTATGTATGTTCGCCAAAACCTTTTTTCACTATTTTTTGTGGCACTATTTTTGTGAAAACACATATATATTGTGTTATTGTAGCACCTTATTTATTTTTGTGTGCATAGTTTTATGTATTTATTTATTATTTTTAAAAAATTTTTGTTGTATGTGCACTATTTTTGGTGTTGCACAATATTATCATTGCCATCCTTATATATAGGGTTATTACCTGGTTCTGCTTGAGCATATTATTATTCCCCATAGATGTATACTGTTATACATTTACGTTACTCTACATAGAAATCGTACATATACTTAAGGGTATACATTGTGGTGCTCACTGCTTATTTTGTAGCTTTATCACATTATACGGGTCTTTGCCTCTTGTTATTTAACAAGTATTCATTGTATTTTATTCAATTTGGTAGTGTTTACATACATTTTATACTTAGTGATTCAATAAAATTATTTTTATTATCACATTGTGTCACCTATGATTTTCTGTTACTGTCTTGTCACTGGGTGTCCTCCCCCCTATCCTGGACATTTTCTTCTGCAGAACATGTAACAGATTACAGTACAGTTATAGATAGTGACTTACAGAGGATGTTCTATATGATGAAGTCATTCAAATTTCCCATGTTTTCCATCTCTCCCAGACCGACATGACGACTACTCCAGCCACGATTCGTCTGCAGAGTTTATTACAAAGACACATTTCCAGCACCGTCCCCATCTATTCCCAGTCTACACAAAAGTCCTCATTCTGTTGATACCACAATGCTGAGCCTTCTACTGTTGTGGGGTATGGTAACAGTACTCCTCTCAATGCCCCATATAGTAATAATTCCTATAGTAAAATGTCCCATTTGTGACCTCTAGATGATAAAATAACACACTAGAAATAATAATGCTGTGGGTATAATAATAATAATAATGGGTATAATACCCCTGCCCATACAGTGTAATAATGCTTCTTAAATACCCATTTAGCATTTAATACTGTCCCAATAATTTCACCCCAAAAAGTAAAAATCCCACATAATGACGTATCTGAGTTCCTCCCATATAGTAAGAATGACGCCCTGACTGGCTGCACATAACACCCCAATCCCCCATAGTTTCTCACATCTTGAGTGCTGCAATTTTTGCCTGTATGGCCAGCATCCAGGCATGTTTGGAGAATCACGGTGCTACTCTACTGTTTTGCTTTTACCTCTGCCATTCTGTAGGCCATAAATCGAAAGCGACCTGTGACCTACAGAATGAAGGTATGGCAGGGAGACCTGACTCTCATACTAAGCATATCAATACAGTTAAAAGTGCCCCGATTGGGCCCCAATATCTGACTACCACCTCCCTTTGATCCATGGTAGCTCCACTACTATACACATGATAATTAGTATCTGACAACTTCTGCATTCTGACAACATTTCCCACAAGTCTACTTTACATCAGCACAATTTTGGAACCAAAATTTTTTTTTGTTAGGAAATTATAAGGGTTAAAAGTTGACCAGTGATTTCTCATTTTTACAACAAAATTTACAAAGCCATTTTTTAGGGACCACCTCACATTTGAAGTCACTTTGAGGGGTCTATATGGCAGAAAATACCCAAAAGTGACACCATTCTAAAAACTGCACCCCTCAAGGTACTCAAAACCACATTCAAGAAGTTTAATAACCCTTCAGATGCTGCACAGGAGCTGAAGCAACGTGGAAGGAAAAAATTAATATTTAACTTTTTAGCCACAAAAATGATCTTTTACAAACTTTTTTTTATTTTCACAAGGGTAAAAGGAGAAAATGGGCAGATAAAGTTGTTGTGCAATTTCTCCTGAGTACGCCAATACCCCATATGTGGGGGAAAACCACTGTTTGGGCACACGGCAGAGCTCGTAAGGGAAGGAGCGCCGTTTGACTTTTTCAAACTAAAATTGGCTGGAATTGAGATTGGACGCCATGTCGTGTTTGGAGAGCCCCTGATATGCCTAAACAGTGGAAACCCCCCACAAGTGACACCATTTTGGAAACTAGACCCCCTAAGGAACTTATCTAGATCTGTTGTGAGCACTTTGAACCCCAAAATGTTTCACAAAAGTTTATAATGCCTGGGTGTGAAAAAAAAAAAACAATTTTCCACAAAAATGATTTTTTAGTCCCAAATTTTTGATTTTTCCCAAGGAAATTGGACCCCAAAAGTTGTTGTCCAATTTGTCCTGAGTACGCTGATACCCAATATGTGGGGGGGAACTGTTTGGGCGCACGGCAGGGCTTGGAAAGGAAGCAGTAACGTTTTGGAATGCAAACATTGATGGGGGTCATGTTCCGTTTGTAGTGCCCCAGATGAGCCTAAACAGTGGAAACCCCCCACAAGTGACCCCATTTTGGAAGCTAGACCCCCTAAGGAACTTATCTAGATCTTTGGTGAGCACTTTGAACCCCCAAGTGCTTCACACAAGTTTATAATTCCCGGGCATGAAAATAAAAAATCCTATTTTTTTCCCATAAAAATTATCTCTTAGTCACTAATTTTTTATTTTCCCAAGGGTAACAGGAGAAATTGGACACAAAATTTGTTGTCCAATTTGTCCTGAGTACGCTGATATCCCATATGTGGGGGGGAACCACTGTTTGGGCGCATGGCAGAGCTCAGAATGGAAGGAGCACCATTTGACTTTTTCCAACCAAAATTGGCTGGAATTGAGATTGGACGCCATGTTGCATTTGGAGAGCCCCTGCTGTGCCTAAACAGTGGAAACCCCCCACAAGTGACCCCATTTGGGAAACTAGACCCCTAAGGAACTTATCTAGATCTTTGGTGAGCAATTTGAACCCCCAAGTGCTTCACACAAGTTTATAACGTAGAGCCGTAAAATTAAAAAATCATATTTTTTCCACAAAATTGATCTTTTCACCCCAATTTTTATTTTCCCAAGGGTAACAAGACTCCAAAAGTTATTGTGCAATTTGTCCTGAGTGCGCTGATACCCCATATGTGGGAGTAAACTACTGTTTGGGTGCATGGCAGAGTTTGGAAGGGAAGGAGCGCCGTTTGACTTTTTCAACGCAGAATTGGCTGGATGCCATGTCGTGTTTGGAGAGCTCCTGATCTGCCTAAACAGAGGAAACCCCCCACAAATGACACCATTTTGGAAACGAGACCCCTCAAGGAACTTATCTAGATGTGTGGTGAGCACTTTGAACCCCGAAGTGCTTCACAGAAGTTTATAACGTACAGCCGTAAAAATAAAAAAATCCTTTTTTTTTTACAAAAATGATTTTTTCGCCCCCAATATTTTATTTTCACAAGGGTAACAGGAGAAATTGGACCCCAAAAGTTGTTGTCCAATTTGTCCTGAGTACGCTGATACCCAATATGTGGGAGTAAACTACTGTATGGGCGCACGTTGGGGCTCGGAAGGGAAGTAGTGACGTTTTGGATTGCAGACTTTGATGGAATGGTCTGGGGGCGTCATGTCGCATTTGGAGAGCCCCTGATGCGCCTAAACAGTGGAAACCCCCACAAGTGACCCCATTTTGGAAAATAGACCCCCACAAGGAACTTATCTAGATGTGTGGTGAGCACTTTGAACCCCGAAGTGCTTCACAGAAGTTTATAATGTACAGCTGTAAAAATAAAAAATCCTTTTTTTTTTTTACAAAAATGATTTTTTCCGCCCCAATATTTTCTTTTCACAAGGGTAACAGGAGAAATTGGAGCCCAAAATTTGTTGTCCAATTTGTCCTGAGTACGCTGATACCCAATATGTGGGAGAAAACGACTGTATGGGTGCACGTCTGGGCTCGGAAGGGAAGTAGTGATGTTTTGGATTGCAGACTTTGATGGAATGGTCTGGGGGCGTCATGTCGCATTTGGAGAGCCCCTGATGCGCCTAAACAATGGAAACCCCTCATAAGTGACCCCATTTTGGAAAATAGACCCCACAAGGAACTTATTTAGAAGTGTGGTGAGCGCTATGAAGCCCCAAGTGCTTCACAGAAGTTTTATAACATACAGCCGTAAAAACAAAAAAATCATTTTTTTTTTTTTTACAAAAATGATTTTGTCGCCCCCAGTTTTTTATTTTCCCAAGGGTAACAGGAGAAATAGGACAAATTGCACAATAACTCTTGTGGTCCAGAGTACGCTGATACCCCATATGCGGGAGTAAACTACTGTTTGGGCGCATGGCAGAGCTCAGAAGTGAAGGAGCACCGTTTGACTTTTTCAACGCAGAATTGGCTGGAATTGAGATCAGACGCCATGTCACATTTGGAGAGCCCCTGATGTGCCTAAACAGCAGAAACCCTCCAATTCTAACTCCAACCCTAACCCCAACACACCCCTAACCCTAGTCCCAACCCTAACCACAAACCTAACCCTAACATACCCCTAACCATAATCCCAACCCTAATCCTAATCCTAACGTTAGCGCCAACCCTAACCCTAACTTTAGCCGCAACCCTAACCCTAACGGGAAAATGGAAATAAATACATTTTTTTAATTTTATTATTTTTCCCTAACTAAGGGGGTGATAAAGGGGGGTTTGATTTACTATTTATAGCGGGTTTTTATGATTGGCAGCTGTCACGCTAAAAGACGCTTTTTATTGCAAAAAATAGTTTTTTGCATCACCACATTTTGAGAGCTATAATTTTTGCATATTTTGGCCCACAGAGTCATGTGAGGTCTTATTTTTTGCGGGACGAGGTGACGTTTTTATTGGTACCATTTTTGCGCATGTGACATTTTTTGATCGCTTTTTGTTTCGATTTTTGGGAGGTTAGAATGAACAAAAATCAGCAATTCATGAATTTCTTTTGGGGGAGGCGTTTGTACCGTTCCGCGTGTGGTAAAATTGATAAAGCAGTTTTATTCTTCGGGTCAGTACGATTACGGCGATACCTCATTTATATCTTTTTTTTTATGTTTTGGCGCTTTTATAGAATGAAAACAATTTTATATAAAAAATTATTATTTTTGCATCGCTTTATTCTGCGAGCTATAACTTTTTTATTTTTTCACTGATGATGCTGTATGGTGGCTCGTTTTTTGCGGGACAAGATGACGTTTTCAGCGGTACCATGTTTATTTATATCGGTCTTTTTGATCGCGTGTTATTCCACTTTTTGTTCAGCGGTATGATGATAAAGCATTGATTTTTTGCTTCGTTTTCTTTTTTTTTTTTAAGGGGTTCACTAAAGGGGTTAACTAGTGGGACAGTTTTATAGGGGGGTCGTTATGGACGCGGCGATACCAAATATGTGTACTTTTATTGTTTTGTTTTTTTTATTTACAGGAAAGAATGAATTTATTGGGGAATATTTTTTTTTTTTTTATGATTTTTTTTTACCACTTTTTATTTTTATTTTTTTTACTTTTTTACTTTGTCCCAGGGTGGGACATCACTGTATTTTAGCAGATCGCTGGTGTGACAGTGTGCACAGCACTCTGTCACACCAGCGATCGCTCTGGCATCGCTGCAGGCTTCCTCAGCGCCTGCTCTCAGCAGGCACTGAGGAAGCCGCCTCCCTGCAGGACCCCGGCGCCATCTTGGATCCGGGGACCTGGAGGGAGGACGGACCCTCGGAACAGCGCGACACATCGCGCTGCTCTGAGGGTCTCAGGGGAGCGCGCAGGGAGCCCCCTGCCTGCGCGATCCTCCCCTGTGCCCCGGGTACACCGCGATCATGTTTGATCGCGGTGTTCCAGGGGTTAATGTGCCGGGAGCGGTCCGTGACCGCTCCTGACACACAGTCACGGGTGTCAGCTGTGATAATCAGCTGACACCCGGCGGCGATCAGCTGCGCTCCCCCCGGGAGCGCAGCTGATCGCCCATGACGTACTATTCCGTCCATGGGAATTAGGTCCAGGGTCACATGGACGGAATAGTACGTCTGATGGAATAAAGGGGTTAAAGGGAATCTGTCACCCCATTTCTGCCCTATGAGATGCGGCCACCGCCATCAAGGGCTTATCTACAGCATTCTGTAATGCTGTAGATAAGCCCCCGATGTCACCTGAAAGTGAAGAAAAATGAGTTAGATTATACTCACCCATGTGCGGTCCGACGTCCAGTCCAGGTCCGATGGGCGTCGCGGTCCGGTTCGGTGCCTCCCATCTTCTAGCGAAGCCGGCCTCTTCTCTGTGTCCTGTCGCGGCTCCTGCGCAGGCGCACTGATCTGCCCTGGTGAGGGCAGAGCAGAGTACTGCAGTGCGCAGGCGCCGGGAAAGGTCAGAGAGGTCCGGCGCCTGCTTACTGCAGCACTCTGCTCTGCCCTCACCAGGGCAGATCAGTGCGCCTGCGCAGGAGCCGCGACAGGACTGAAAGAAGAGGCTGGCTTCGCTACAAGATGGGAGGCACCGAACCGGACGGCGGAACACCCCTGGGTGAGTATAATCTAACTCATTTTTCTTCACTTTCAGCTGACATCGGGGACTTTGACTTGGCAATTCTAACACCTGGATACGTTTATTTGTGAACCATTCCATTGTAGATGTTGCTTTATGTTTGGGATCATTGTCTTGTTGGAAGACAAATCTCCGTCCCAGTCTCAGGTCTTTTGCAGACTCCAACAAGTTTTCTACAAGAATGGTCCTGTATTTGGCTCCATACATCTTCCCATCAATTTTAACCATCTTCCCTGTCCCTGCTGAAGAAAAGCAGGCCAAAACCATGATGCTGCCACCACCATGTTTGACAGTGGGGATGGTGTGTTCAGGGTGATGAGCTGTGTTGCCTTTACGCCAAACATATCGTTTGGCATTGTTGCCAAAAAGTTCAATTTTGGTTTCATCTGACCAGAGCACCTTCTTCCACATGTTTGGTGTGTCTCCCAGGTGGCTTGTTACAAACTTTAAACAACAATTTTTATGGATATCTTTGAGAAATGGCTTTCTTCTTGCCACTCTTCCGTAAAGGCCAGATTTGTGCAGTGTACGACTGATTGTTGTCCTATGGACAGACTGTCCCACCTCAGCTGTAGATCTCTGCAGTTCATCCAGAGTGATCATGGGCCTCTTAGCTGCATTTCTGATCAGTCTTCTCCTTGTTTGTGATGAAAGTTTTAGAGGGATGGCCGGGTCTTGGTAGCTTTGCAGTGGTATGATACTCCTTCCATTTCAATATGATCGCTTGCACAGTGCTCCTTGGGATGTTTAAAGTTTTGAAAATCATTTTGTATCCAAATCCAGCTTGAAACTTCTCCACAACAGTATCACGGACCTGCCTGTTGTCTTCCTTGATCTTCATGATGCTCTCTGTGCTTCAAACAGAACCCTGAGGCTACCACAGAGCCGGTGCATTTATACGGAGACTTGATTACACACAGGTGGATTATATTTATCATCAGTAGTCATTTAGGACAACATTGGATCATTCAGAGATCCACAATGAACTTCTGGAGTGAGTTTGCTGCACTAAAAGTAAAGGAGCCAAATAATATTGCACGCCCCACTTTTCAGTTTTTGTATTTCCACAAAAATTTAAAATAACCAATAAATTTCGTTCAACTTCACAATTGTTAGGGTTCGAGTTCCCAATGCTGCACAAGGGGAATCTCGAGCCATTCCCGCTGCGGTCCCCCATCCGTCTCCGGCCGCAGTGGAACCTGCTCAGCAGAGATGTCGGTCCCAGCGTCTTGCCCAGTCTAATACTGTGCAGAGACTTGCTGCTGCCTCTCCTGGATCTTCGGTTATAACCAGGCAGATCTGGGACTAAGTCCTCTGTTTCTTCTTCTGAGCATGCCCAGGGCAAGATCTCCCATTGGAGATCAGGGGTCACATGCTCAGATACAGCTACGACTCCTATTGGTCCTCCAGGAAGGTCCTGTAGCTGTTTGTGATCTGAAGCAGCTTTCTATTGGTCCTTTCTGGAAGGTCTTCTACTCGTGGCTGCTATAAAAGGCCGTCCTGACCGCACGGCCGTGAGCTAGTATCAAACCTTTATGTGCTTTGCTCCAGTATGGTCATGCGTGTGTGAGTTAGGGCGGCTGAAATATGCCATTACAATACCGATCTAATCGGTGAGGAGCTTGGTATGCTAGCTGGTCAGGGTCGGTGTCTTAGATGCCTTTAGAATAACGGCATAACCGGTGAGGAGTTTGGTTGCCGTATTCAGGGCCTGGCGTACAGACGCCATAGATAGCGCATGACCACTTCCTATGTTCACTTAGCAGTCAACTTTGTACCTGGACACAGTAGGGTTTCTCAGCGGCTCTGTGACGCAACAGGGTTCGCTTTAAAACAGCGCCCTAGCGTTTTACTTTGCGGCTCACTGAAGCTAAGTGAGTTTGCACTTATCGCTATATAGCGCTGCGTCATTCCCTCTAGCGGCTCTGTGGATTAACAGAGTTCGCACTATCTGCCACAGCGCGCTACGGCGTTTATTTTAGCGACTCTGCGGGATAACAGAGTTCGCTACTTACGACATCTTACTAGCAGCAGGCTCTGCCTGCACGGTGGACCCCGGGCTGCGAACGCACCTCTCTACATTATTTATTAGGTGCGTTCCGCAGACTCTAACAACAATTGTGTCCCACGTGTTGTTGATTCTTCACCAAAAAGTTACATTTGGTATCTTTATGTTTGAAGCATGACATGTGGAAAAAGGTTGAAAAGTTCCAGGGGGCCGAATACTTTCCCAAGGCACTGTATCTCTGATTGGGACTGAACCCCCAACAGGCTGCCCTGAGAAAGCCAAAAATTTTGGGCATATTCTACCATAGTTCCTAGTTGTTATGGGCTTTCTACTATGCATTAGAGTAGTTACCAAGGCTGGAGAAAACCACCTCCTTATTAGCAATGCACTCTCAAAATACAGGCCGTCAGATGAAGACCCGATTTCTGAGAATGTAACACTAGGCCCTGCCTGAGGAGATCTGGAACATCTGGGAGAACCCAGGGATCTGTCAAGGACACTCTCGTCAGCCATGAACCAAGGGAGCAAAGAGGATGACATCCGCACTCTCTTCCCGAATCTTCCGGAGCACTGCCGAGATTAACATTAATGGAGGAAATGCGTAGGCTAGTTGGAAATCCCAAGGTACATTTTGATCACTGTGATAAACCCTATCACAGTGATCAAAATAAAAAATAACCCCCCCTTTAACACCCCCTTAGTTAGGGAAAAATAATAAAATAAAAAAATATTTATTTCTATTTTTCTATTAGGGTTACAATTCGGCTAAAGTGAGTTGGGCTAAAGTTAGGGTTACGGTTGGAATTAGGGTTAGGGATGGGATAAGGGTTAGGATTAGGGTTACAGTTGGGATTAGGATTAGGGTTGAGAGTAGGGTGAAGGTTAGGGTTGGGATTAGGGTTAGGGTTGGGATTAGGGTTATGGTTAGAGTATGTTTGCACGTAGCGTATGTTGTAAGGATTTGCTGCGGATTGAATGCTGCATACAGCAGCAGCGTTTAATCCACAGTGTCTAGATGTTACAGAATAGTGGAGGGGATTTCATGAAATCCCGTCACCACTATGCGTGCACACCCGAAATTACGGACATGCAGCGCGTCTTTCTAGACCGCAGCATGTCTATTTATCTTGCGGAGACACTCCGTCTCCGCAAGATAAAATAAACCCAGTCTATGGATAGTAGGCGATGATTCAAGATATGTTCAATGAACACATCCGGAATCACCGCAGGTACAAAAGCTGGCAGCCGGCAACCTTAGGGTTGGGATTATGGTTAGGGGTGTGTTGGAGTTAGGGTTGTGATTAGGGTTATGGTTAGGGTTGGGAATGTGTTGGGGTTAGGGTTGTGATTAGGGTTATGGTTAGGGTTGGGATTAGGGTTAGGGGTGTATTGGGGTTAAGGTTGAGATTAGGGTTATGTTTAGGGTTGGGATTAGGGCTAGAGATGTGTTGGGGTCAGGGCTGGAGTTAGAATTGAGGGGTTTCCACTGTTTAGGCACATCAGGGTCTCCAAACGCGACATGGCGTCTGATCTCAATTCCAGCCAATTTTGCGTTCAAAAAGTCAAATGGTGCTCCCTCCCTTCTGATCTCTGCTGTGTGCCCAAACAGTGGTTTCCTCCACATTTGGGGCATCAGCATACTCAGGGAAAATTGCACAACTTTGGGGGTCTAATTTCTCCTGTTACACTTGGGAAAATAAAAAATTGGGGGCTAAAAGAATCATTTTTGTGGAAAAAAAGTGATTTTTTTATTTTCACGGCTCTGCGTTATAAACTTCTGTGAAGCACTTGGGGGTTCAAAGTGCTCACCACACACCTAGATAAGCTCATTGGTGGGTCTAGTTTCCAAAATGGGGTCACTTGTGGGGGTTTCTACTGTTTAGGCACATCAGGGGCTCTGCAATGCCCGCAGACCATTCCATCAAAGTCTGCATTCTAAAACAGCATTCCTTCCCTTCCAAGCAATGCCATGCACCCAAACAGTGGTTCCTCCCCACATATGGGGTATCGGCGTACTTAGGACAAATAGCACAACTTTTAAGGCCCAATTTCTCCTGTTACCCTTGTGAAAGTAAAAATTTGGGGGTGAAAACATCTCTTTTGTGGAAAAAAAATGTTTTTTTATTTTTACGGCTTTGCGTTAAAAACTTCTGTGAAGCACTTGGGGTTAAAAGTGCTCACCACACATCTAGAAAAGTTCCTTAAGGGGTTTAGTTTCCAAAATGGTGTCACTTGTGGGGGATTTCCACTGTTTAGGCACATCAGGGGGTCTCCGAACTCAACATGGCGTCCGATCTCAATTCCAGTCAATTCTGCATTGAAAAAGTCAAACTCTGCTCCTTCCTTCTGAGCTCTGCAGTGTGCCGAAACAGTGGTTTACCCCTACATATGAGGTATTGGCCTACTCAGGACAAATTGCACAACTTTTGTGGTCTATTTTCTCCTGTTACACTTGGTAAAATAAAAATTTGGGGGTGAAAAGATCATTTTTGTGGAAAAAATAATGATTTTTTTTCACGACTCTACGTTATAAACTTCTGTGAAGCATTTGGTGGTTCAAAGTGCTCACTACACATCTAGATAAGTTCCTTAGGGGGTCTAGTTTCAAAAATGGTGTTGCTTGTGGGGGGTTTCCACTGTTTAGGCACATCACGGGCTCTCCAAGGGCAACATGGAGTCCGATCTCAATTTCAGCCAGTTCTGTGTTGAAAAAGTCAAACGGCGCTCCTTCCCTTCGGAGCTCTGCCGTGTGCACCCAAACATAGGTTTACTCCCACATATGGGGTATCAGCATACTCAGGACAAATGGCACAACACCTTTTGGGGTCCAATTCCTCTTGCTACCCTAGGTAAAATAAAAAATGGGGGTAAAAAGATAATTTTTGTGAAAAAAATATGATTTTTTATTTTTATATATCTATCTTACAAACTTCTGCGAAGCACTTGGGGGTTTAAAGTGCTCACCACACATCTAGATAAGTTCCTTAGGGGTGCTAGTTTCCAAAATGTTGTCACTTGTGGGGGTTTCTACTGTTTAGGCACATCAGGGGCTCTCCAAACGCAACATGGTGTCCGATCTCAATTCCAGCCAATTCTGCATTGAAAAAGTCAAACGGCGCTCTTCCCTTCCGAGCCCTGCTGTGCGCCCAAACAGTGGATTACCCCCACATATGGGGTATCGGCGTATTCAGGAGAAATTGCACAGCAAATTTTGTGGTTCATTTTCTCTTTTAACGCTTGTGAAAATAAAAAAAATTGGTTGTGAAGTAAATTTTTTGGAGAAAAAAAAAGTGAAATGTTAATTTTTTCCTTCTACATTGCTTCAGTTCCTGTGAAACACGTAAAGGGTTAATTAACTTCTTGAATGGGGTTTTGAGCACCTTGAGGGGTCCAGTTTTTAGAATGGTGTCACTTTTGGAAATTTTCTGTCATGTACATGCCTCAAAGTGACTTTAAATGTGATGTGGTCCCCAAAAAAATGGTTTTGTAAATTTTGTTGTAAAAATGAGAAAATCGCTGGTCAAATTTTAACCCTTATAACTTCCTATCAAAAATTAATTGTTTCCAAAATTGCACTGATGTAAAGTAGACATGTGGTAAATGTTATTTATTAAGTAATTTGTGTGACATGTCTCTCTGATTTAAGGGCATAAAAATTTAAAGTTTGAAAATTGCAAAATTTTAAATTTTTTTGCCATATTTCTGTTTTTTCATAAATAAACACAAGTCATATTGAAGAAATTTTACCACTGTCATGAAGTACAATATGTCATGAAAAAACATTCTCAGAATCAGCGGGATCCGTTACAGCGTTTCAGAGTTATAGCCTCATAAAGTGACAGTGGTTAGAATTGTAAAAATTGGCTTGGCCATTAAGCTGCAAAATGGCTCTGTCACTAAGGGGTTAAAGGCATAGTAATCTTAGTGTATGTAAACTTTTGACTTTGCTGTAATATTATTTTGGCATTTGGCAAATATTAATAATTATGGAAATCCTAACTGACCTAAAACCAGAAAGGTTTATTCTTTCATGTCAGATATTGAGAAAAACATGCATATGTGTCTTTTTATATAGTGTATGTAAACCTCTGGTTTCAACTGTATATATGTGATGGCGATCGTGTGGCACTAGCTGGAAGGTTGTATAACTAATGGAAACTTCCAGTATTTAAAAGTTTTAATTGCTCATTTGAGAATAATAGTGTTCACTGCATTATCAGTTGAGTGCCATTATCATTACTACTTTACTTGCTGATTTTTAAACCGGTTGTAAAGACATTCAGTATGACAATACAAAGCAGGACAATAACAATCACAGATAAAACATGAACGTGTTTATGATGACATGTATATGAAAAAAAAACATTTTTCCTCAACAGGTTCTAAGTTAATGACTTGTAAAACTTGCAGAAAGGGTCAGTACGGCTGAACAAGAGCTACATTCCTTCTTCTTTCTACCACTAGCTCTTCAGGTCATTCTTTGTTCAACAGACAAACAAATAATTCTTCTGCAGAAACTGAAATGATTCAACAGTCGACAGCACAGATGATTCCTCTAGAGATATGCCCTTAAAGAATTCAATTGAGTTGTATTTTGAATGAGCACTTTCTTTGTTGCCTGCTTCTTTAAATACTCATTTTCTTTCACCTTTAGTTATTTAGATAGTTAAAAAAAATAACTAAATTGTTCACATATTTGGTATCATGGAATCAGATGGAGAACAGGACTGTTGGTAATTTGAAGGTTGTTGGATTTGTAGTAGGTTGAGAACTCTATGGTAGACTATTATCCCTGCAGAAATGTATTCAGGGAAACAATTTCTAAACAATTAGCCCAGCTGCTGGCATCACTTTATGGGAAAAGAATATGTTTCATACATCCACCTGGGATCTAGATATCATTTAATAAATGTGAAGCCCAATATTTTGGATTTGAATAATGTTCTCAATTATATTTTCTTTTTTTCACTTAAACAATATCATTATAACACAATGATACATACTTATTATATATTATTCTCACAGATTTTAACGTTCGTTAGTTCAGACAGGCATAGCATGAATTCATATGTCATTTATCAGCTCTCCTGCAGAAAGGAGAACCCACATAGTAGAGTCTGACCATGGGAAACCATTATAGTTGGGTCCATTCTAAATGTTTAACTGACCTGACCCGATTACTCCCCTTTTTACACTACTGCCCCTTCACGCCTCACGCCTATTGCAGTTTTTAATGCTGCTCTATGCTCAGTGCTAGCTGTCCATTATCGCACATAACTATAGTAGATATTGCCCACTGGCCAGGGGTGTGCAGCCACTTTGGGGCCAATGAGCTGGGTGGTACAGTGCTTATCTACACCATTTGCCCCCTTCCTCCACACTGTTGTGTCGAGAATTCCAATATCAATCTTAGAGATGCAGATATTGTTGAAAACAATGATGGAACAGGGAGCCATTGGCCATACACGATGTTTTGGTATGGTAGACACGATAGCAGCCACTGGGACTCTGTGGTCTCCATGTGGCTGCTATCCTCTCTACCATATTGCTACTCTGATAATATGTGCCATTTACTTTTCATATGGTTGCATGCTAATGTAGCCTCCATTTAGCCAGTCAGCAGAGGCATGATATATGCCTATAAACCTTCTTAGTAAATCACTAGATTTTAAATATAACTGCTTAGCTATATGACATGGGCTTCTAATATATTATATTATACATCACAGCCCAGCGTCCCCCCTAGTTAGGGTGCTCTTGTACTGCATCACACTGTTTTATTCATGTACTTTAATTTTTTAATAATAAAGAGCTTACAATCTGAGGAAGCAGCAATGCTAAAAAAAACTGTCTTTATTGCTTCACTAGATACTTATACAGGTGTATAATGAGGCTCTCACTTTACAGGCAAAGACCTGGTACGAGGACTGTGGAAAACGTGTTTCTATAAAAAAAAGCCGTTTTTTGAGCTTAAAGAGCCGGAAAAGGCTATGCAGACTGCTGCGGGCTGATATTCATAACCTAGAGAGGGTCCATGGATATTAGACCCCCCTGGCTACAAATACCAGCACCCAGTGCCCCAGAAATAGCGCATCACTAAGAGGCACCATATCCGGTGCTTAGCCTCTCTCTTCCCACTGCCATGTAGAGGTGGCATACCGGGTTTATAAGGAGTTATTGTCACCTTGGATTGTAAGGTGACATTAAGCCCGTTTAATAATGGAGAGGTGTCAATAAGACACCTCTCCATTATTAATCCTAAAGTTTGAAAATGGTTTAAAAAAACACAGCCAGAATAAAATCCTTTATTTGAAATAAATGACACAGATACACTTTATTATTCTTAATTAAACCATACTTACAATCAACGCCTAATTCGAAGCGAAGCCCTCGATCTCCTGTAAGAAAGGAAAAATAAAAAAGCAACAATATACCATACCTGTCCGCTGTACAGTCAAGTACCTCACTGCAATCCATTTCAAGGGGTTAAAACAGTTTACAACAGGGAGCGGTGCCAATGCGACCGCCCCCGCTGTAAACCATTAGGGAATGAATTAACCTGATGCTGGTGCGCAGAGTAAACCAGATTTATTTGTACTGATTTTACAAGGGGGGGGCACCGTTTTGCAGTTCGCCTCAGGCAGCAGAGAGGCTAGGTTCACCCCTGCATAAAGCCCTTTCTTTAACTAAACATAGTCTATAGCAGGGGTCTCAAACTCGGCAGAGTAAAGGTGCCACACATAAAAAAAAATTAAGCTGGGGGGCCGCATTCCATTCAAACATAATACAGTACAAAATTATTGTTAAACAATTGTTTATTTGAACTACTATAACAATTCTCTCCCTCCGGACCTCCCCCTCTCTCTGTGGCCATTCAAATAAGTTGTCAGCTGCGATGTACAGCTTACCATATATACTCGTGTATAAGCCGACCCAAGTATAAGCCAACCCCCCCTAATTTTGCCATAAAAAAACTGGGAAAACTTATTGACTCGCGTATAAGCCTAGGGTGGAAAATGCAGCAGCTACTGGTAAATTTTCAAAAATAAAAATAGACACCAATAAAAGTAAAATTTATTGAGACATCAGTAGGTTAAATGTTTTTGATTATCCATATTGAATCAGGAGCCCCATATAATGCTCCATACAGTTCATAATGGCCCCATAAGATGCTCCATACAAAATACGCCCCATATAACGCTGCATAAAGGTTAACAATGGCCCCATGAGATGCTCCATAGAATAATATGCCCCATATAATGCTGCATAAAGGTTAATAATGGCCGCATAAGATGCTCCATAGAGTATGCCCCATATAACGCTGCACAAAGGTTAATAATGGCCCCAAAAAGTGCTCTATAGAATAATATGCCCCATATGCTGCTCCATAAAGGTTATGGCCCCATAAAATGCTCCATAGATTATGCCCCATATGATGCTCCATAGATTATGCTCCCATAAGATGCTCCATATATTTTATGCCCGTATGATGCTCCATAGATTATGCCCCATATGATGCTCCATAGCTTATGCCCCCATAAGATGCTCCATATATTTTATGTCCCCATAAGATGCTCCATATATTTTTATGCCTCATAAGATGCTCCATAGATTATGCCCCCATAAGATGCTCCATAAATTTTATGCCCCATAAGATGCTCCATAGATTATGCCCCCATAAGATGCTCCATATATTTTATGCCCCATAAGATGCTCCATATATTTTATGCCCCCATAAGATGCTCCATATATTTTAATGCCCCATAAGATGCTCCATATATTTTATGCCCCCATAAGATGCTCCATATATTTTATTCCCCCATAAGATGCTCCATATATTTTATGCTCCCATAAGATGCTCCATATATTTTATACCCCATAAGATGATCCATATATTTTATGTACCCATAAGATGCTCCATATATTTTATGCCCCATAAGATACTCCATATATTTTATGCCCCCATTAGATGCTGCCCCATATATTATGCCCCATATACTATGCCCCCATAAGATGCTCCATAGATTATGCCCCCATATGCTGCAGCTGCAAATAAAAAAAATAGGACACAGCGGTGTGCAGCGGTGGAACGGGGACAGGTGAATATCACATATACTTACCCCCTCCTGGTGCGTCTCTGCAGCCCCCCTGCTTCTCCCGCGATCTTCGGCAGCTATTCTTCCTTCATCGGTCAGGTGGTACCACTCATTAAAGTCATGAATATGTGCATATTCATGACTTTAATGAGCGGTACCACGTGACGGCTGAAGGAAGAAGCCTGAGATCGTAGGAGAAGCAGGGGGGCTGCAGAGACGCGCCAGGGGGGGTTAGTATGATCTGACACCCCCTCCCCGCCGACCCCCTGGCGCACTCCTCCTTTTGAGACGTGGTACACTGCGGGCAGCAGATGCCTGCCTCAGGGGCCACATGCGGCCCGTGGCCGCGTGTTTGAGACCCCTGGTCTATAGCATTACTCACAAATTATAGATTTTTGCATTCACTCTCTAGCCTAAACCACAAGGGAAGCTAAAAAAAAAGACAGAAACGTATGCATCTTTAATTATCCTTTTATCTGTTTTTGCTAAAAGTATACATGCCAAAAAAATCTACCAAATCTCCAATGTGTAAACAAGTCCTAAAGCTGCTCATACAAGTTACCGTATATACTCATTTATAAGCCGACCAGTGTATAAACCGACCCCCCTAATTTTGCCACAAAAAACTGGGAAAACGTATTGACTCGTTTAGATTATGTCCCCATATGATGCTCTACAGATTATGCCCCCATATGCTGCACAGATTATGCCCATATGCTGCACAGATTATGCCCCCATATGCTCCACAGATTATGCCCCATATGCTGCACAGATTATGCCCCCATATGCTCCACAGATAATGACCCCATATGCTCCACAGATTATGCCCAATATGCTCCACAGATTATGCCCCCATATGCTCCACAGATTATGCCCCCATATGTTCCACAGATTATGCCCCCACATATGCTCCATAGATTATGCCCTATATGCTCCACAGATTATGCCCCCATATGCTCCACAGATTATGCCCCCATATGTTCCACAGATTATGCCCCCATATGCTCCACAGATTATGCCCCCATATGCCTCACAGATTATGCCCAATATGCTCCACAGATTATGTCCCATAGTATAGGTCCTGTTATGTTTAGGTAGCTGAGGAGGACAGGAGCAAAATACTGCCAAAGCAGCAAGACACCAGAGAGGCTGGAACCTAATGGGTTGCAGATCCCTAAACTAACCGCACAACTAGAAGTAGCCGTGGAGCGTACCTACGTTGATCCTAGATGCCTCGGCACAGCCGGAGAGTAGCCACACCTGAAGATACAGGAAAGCTAACTGCCCCGGAGTAAAGCCCCCAAAGAAATAGGAAGCCCCCAAACATGTAATGGCGGTTAGACAAGAGGAAAACACGAACACAGACAGAAAATAGAATGAGCAAATGCTGGGGCCCAAATCTGTTGCATTTGCTCCACAATAGAGTCAACAGAAATTTAGTCTGAACACTACCCAAAACAACTGAGTGTGCAAAACGTCTTCCCCGCTTGGGGCAAACGGAAATAGCATGAGAAGCATCACCACAGTAGAAACACAACCCACTACGCTCTCGAAACTCATGACGCTGTGCCCCAGAAGTCACTCCATCACACTGCATTGGCTCAGGAGCTGACTCATAAGGCAACATAATCTCACGCATACCTCTGCGCTTATGCAAACGTCTGTCAATTTGAATAGCTAATGACATAGAGTCATTGAGACCAGAGGGAATAGGGAATCCCACCATAACATCCTTTACAGTTTCTGCCAGACCCTTCCGAAAAAGAGCTGCCAGAGCGTCATCATTCCATTTAGTAAGGAATGCCCATTTTTGAAATTTCTGACAGTACAGTTCAGCAGCTTCATGACCCTGATTCAATGCCAACAAGGTTTTTTCCACTTAATCAGTGACGTTAGGTTCATCGTACAATAACCCCAGAGCCTGAAAAAACACATTAACATCATTCAAAACAGGATCCCCAGGTGTCAGGGAAAAAGCCCAATCCTGAGGGTCGCCGCGCAACAGGGAGATGACAATTTGAATCTGCTGTGCAGCGCTTCCTGAAGACTTAGGCTTCAGGGCAAATAACAACTTACAGTTATTTTTACAATTCAGAAATTCAGACCGATCCCCCAAAAATAAATCTGGCATGGGGATCCTAGGTTCCACAACCGGCAACCTAGCAATATAGGCAGCAATATTTTGAACCTCAGCGGCGAGCCGCTCAACACGACCTGACAACTATTCCTTAATTGGTTCAATACCCTCAGCAACCACCGGAGGGAGCCTCAGCTCCGAAGTCGTCTCCAAGACATTCACAACAGTACCCCCCCTTGAGGAGGGGTCACCAAACCCTCACGTGCGCAACCAGGCCGATCAGGATGAGCTCGGTGATAGGCACGGATAAGTTTCCTAGCATAGATGTCCGAAGCAAACACTGGAGGGAGCCTCAGCGCCGAAGTCGTCTCCAAGACATTCACAACAAGGCCCCTTATGCTGCCACGCTGCTGCAAAAGAAAAAAAAAATGACATATTCACCTCTCGTAGCTGGGGGCCAGGTGCCGGTGTCCTGAGCAGGCGGTGACATCGGCGCGCTATGGGGGACAGGTGCCGGTGTCACCGCTCGCTCAGGACCCCGGCACCTGAGATATTTACCTGTCACCGGACCGGTCCACCGCTGTGCTGCTCCCTCTTCCGGGTCCTCGGCAGTGAATGATCAGGCAGCCTGAACATTCACAGCCAGAGGAGTCGGACGAGGAGGTCGGAGCAGCACGCAGCGGTGGACCAGGGACAGGTGGATATCGCTATACTCACCCCCCCACTGGCGCGTCACTCTGCAGCCTCTCCTCTTCTCCCGGCGGTCTCAGCAGCTCTTCCTTCCTACAGTGGTCAGGTGGTACCGCTCATTAAAGTCATGAATATATGTATATTCATGACTTTAATGAGCGGTACCATGTGACCACTGCAGGAAGGAGCCAGAGATCATGGGAGAAGCAGGGGGCTACAGAGACGCGCCGGCGGAGGGGTGAGTATGATCCGACACCCCCGCTCCACCTCCCCCGCCGACCCCCCGGTATATGACTCGCGTATAAGCCGAGAGGGGGACTTTCTGCCCTAAAAAATGGGCTGAAAATCTCGGCTTATACGCGAGTATATACGGTAGATTAATGTCAACTTAAAGAGAGCCTCAGCATAGAATACTGTTTAAACCAAGTACAGGCGCTTGTTCCACCCTTGGCGTGGACAAACATTTAAGTGTCCCTTCCCACCTACCTGTTTTCAATATATCTCTGCCCTTCACTGGCAATATAAAGACATAACTGTCAAATAAAGAAGGAAGGAGGGTGGGTGGAGATAGAAAGACAACAAATAGGTGGAAATGTGCACTTAAATGTTTGGCCACGCGGCACGCCAAGGGTGCAACAAGTGTCTGCACTTGGTTTGAACAGTCATTCTGTGCTGACAGACTCACATGAACCATTCATCTGACAACATCTATCTCTCCTGACTATCCTAAATTCAGGAAGACTCGGCTCTACTGAAAGCCCATGTGTTTTCTATGATCGAGACGCTGCCAGGCTTTTTTGGCACAAGTTATCTCAATGCCAAACAAAAGGATCAGTCATTGAAATTCGGCAGGTCAGATGGTTCTCTCCAGCACCATCATCTGTGAGAGGAAAGTCAGGAGGCCACCAGACACATTACACTATAAGTAAATCCCACAGCTATCGGCAGGTTCAGATTTCTTTAGTCTAATATGTATGAAGGCCTTAAGTTTCTGCTGAACTATGGAAACCTCTAAAAGCTAAGAGTTCTGTGTCTGTTAGTCACTCACTGGTCTAGATAATACAATGTAGTTACTGTTATCGTTCTGCCCATTTATCATATAATGAATGTCCTCCTCTCAACACATATGCTGGACAGAAAGGGAGCTATACCATTATTGGACTTGTCCTCCCCCGACCAATAGTCAAAATGCAGAGAGCAGCTGTTTCTTTAGGAGGCAGTATAATACTAGATTTTCTCTCCAGCATCAATGTAAGGGAATATGGGACTGAGGAGTAGCTTGAATCAGCCATAATGGTTGATAGCAAGTGGTTCCTTCAACCAGAGCACATATTGGTGGAGCTGCCAAATAAAGAGAATTTACTTCTTGACTATCACCTTTCCTGCTTAAAAAAGTTTGCCTCACAAAGAGAATAATTTCCTAAAAAGAGTCTATTGGGGTGATCTCTCAGCTGATTACTACAGGTCTAGCTTCACTAACTGTTGACATTCAGTTGTTATTGTTGGGGATCTCCAAGTTAAGGCCTATATACACAGTAGACTATTGTGGAGACATGGGGGTCAGTGGGTGCTCTAGTCCGCTAGCCAAAACCGCACGGACCTGGGTACATCTCACCAAACGCCCGCACTCCTTTTACGGTGGGCATAATACTATGCAGACAACACAGAGTGAGAGTAAAACAGTGTTGCAATACTTTATTGAACCACAAAACAGGCAAATAACATGTAGAACAGTCCCAGCACAATACTCAAGATGGTGTAAAATTACAGTCTCACCCTTCCGCTGACTCGCTGGGATAAGAGCAGCTGTGACTTCAGAGCTTCCAGAGCTGACTACCCTCACCTGTGGCATGCACAGAGAGGAGGTAATGACAAGCTTAGGATGCTGACAGTCCATTAAGGTACAAGGCCAGGTGACCAAAGGGTCACATCCTGGCTTCTTCAAACATCTCTAAGGAGCCAGGTGACCGGTGGGTTCACATCCTGACCTCCCCAAATGTATCCATGGGTTTAATGTTGGTCAATGGAACAGATCTGTATTCTGTCAGCCAGGGCCGTGGTCCCCTAAGCTGGAATCCTGTAGAATGTCAAATCTGTATCCCTCATTAACCATTATCAGCTATCCTGTAGAGTGTTCCTGGCTGTGGTTTTTCTGGTTCTTTGGATCTCTGGATCTCTTGGCTGATTTGTTACAGAGACATATCCCATTTATATAGCTCATAACTGTTGTCATTCAAGCCAGGACCCAGAGGTCAAGAGGAAGATGTGATGAGATTAACTTGCATTGTTTGACTATTTAATCAATTTGCATAGTTTTTACTCCTCTGTTTTGCAAGTCAATAAGCCACAGGACCCACATAATGGTCATTCAACATATTAACCCCTTAACAACCGCCGATACGCCTTTTAACGGCGGTAGTTAAGGGTACTTAAACCACAGTGCCGTTAATTAATGGTGCTATGGAGAAAGTATATAGCGCCCCCAGAGTCGGATTTTCTCCGGGGTCTCGGCTGCCGGGGTAGCCGAGAACCCAGAGAACATGATACAGGTCGGTTTTTACAGACCCCGCTTTTGCGATCGCCGTTATTAACCATATAACGGCGACAGCAAAAAAAAAGCCGCGATTCTCCATTTAATTTCTCTCCCTCTAATGTGATCGCACGTCAGAGGGGAAAAAAATAGGGTCCCCGGGGCCCCCGATCTGTCCCCGTACCTCCCAGTGTCCCCCCCGTCCTCCCATGTCTCCCGCAGCTGCCCGCGTCTTCTCCATGCAAAGAAAATGGCGGGCGCATGCGCAGTGCGCCCGCCAAGTCTGATTTTCTCCGGGGTCTCGGAGACCCCAGAGAACATAATTCGGGTCCCCCGCTTTTGCTATCGCCGTTATTAACCATATAACGGCGACCGCAAAAAATAAAAAAAAAAACAGCGATTCTGCACTTAATTTCTCTCCCCTCTGATGTGATCTGGTGTGTTGGGGTTAGGGTTGGAGCTAGAATTGAGGGTTTTCCACTATTTAGGCACATCAGGGGGGTCTCCAAACACGACATGGCATTCAAAAAGTCAAATGTTGCTCCCTCCCATCCGAGCTCTACCGTGCGCCCAAACAGTGGTTTACCCCAACATATGGCGTATCAGCATACTCAGGCCAAATTGCAAACCAATTTTGGGGTTCTAATTTCTCCTGTTACCCTTGGGAAAATAAAAAATAGCGGGCTAAAAATCATTTTTGAGGAAAAAAATGATTTTTTATTTTCACGGCTCTACGTTATAAACTTCTGTGAAGCACTTGGAGGTTCAAAGTGCTCACCACACATCTAGATAAGTTCCTTAGGGGGTCTAGTTTCCAAAATGGGGTCACTTGTGGGTTTCTACTGTTTAGGCACATCAGGGGCTCTCCAAATGTGACATGGCGTCCAGCCAATTCTGTGTTGAAAAAGTCAAACGGCGCTCCTTCCCTGGCGACCTCTGCCGTGCGCCCAAAAAGTGGTTTACCCCCACATATTGGCGTATTCAGAAGAAATTGGACAACAAATTTTTTGGTTCATTTTCTCTTTTAACACTTGTGAAATAAGAAAAATTGGTTCTGAAGTAAATTTTTTTCAAAAAAGTTAAATGTTAATTTTTTCCTTCCACATTGCTTCAGTTCCTGTGAAGCAAGTAAAGGGTTAATAAACTTCTTGAATGTGGTTTTGAGCACCTTGAGGGGTGAAGTTTTTACAATGGTGTTACTTTTTGGTATTTTCTATCATTTAGACCCCTCAAAGTGACTTCAAATGTGATGTGGTCCCAAAAAAAAAAAATGGTGTTGTAAAAATGAGAAATCGCTGGTCAACTTTTAACCCTTATAACTTCGTAACAAAAAAAAAATTGTTTCCAAAATTGTGCTGATGTAAAGTAGACATGTGGGAAATGTTATTTATTAAGAAATTTGTGTGACACATCTCTCTCATGTAAGGGCATAAAAATTTAAAGTTTGAAAATTGCTAAATTTTCGACATATTTCCGTTTTTTTTCATAAATAAGCGCAAGTCATATAAAAAAGTTTTTACTACTAACGTTAAGTACAATATTTCACGAAAAAACAATCTCAGAATCAGCGGGATTCGTTAAAGCATTCCAGAGTTATAACCTCATAAAGTGACAGTGGTCAGAATTGTAAAAATTGGCCCGGTCATTAAGCTGCAAATTGGCTCAGTCACTAGGGGGTTAAGCAAACATCCATTGTTCAATGACCCTGCATCACAGTCTTGCACAGATAGCAGACAATAAGTTGTAGGAGCTAAGAGGCAAACATTAGCCATTCAAAAATATATAAAATCAATGCATAAATTCAAAAGTCAACAAATAACAGTCTATTCCTGGCTTACTGAAAATAGACGTCTGGTTAAAAAATAAAATGCTGTGTCATCACAACTATTATTGGCCAAACCCGGCAATGTCAATGGTATTCATCCGAGGATATGATGTGTATGTGGGTGATGACAGACTGATGGTCAAAGGAAGATGTTGATCGATTATGTCCATTTATTCTCTCTGAGAACATTCACCAGCTGACGTTTCAGCCTGCAACTTTCCCATAGAGACTTAAGATATACTTAAGCCAAACTAAAATCCTTAACCCCTTTACCCCCGAGGGTGGTTTGCACGTTAATGACCAGGCCAAATTTTACAATTTTGACCACTGTGTCTTTACGAGGTAATAATTCTGGAACGCTTCCAAGGAACCCAGTGATTCTGAGATTGTTTTTTTCGTGACATATTGTACTTCATGACAGTGGTACAATTTATTTGATGTGACTTGCATTTATTTGTGAAAAAAACAGAAATTTGGTGAAAATTTTGAAAATTTAGCAATTTTACAATTTTGAATTTTCATGCCCTTAAATCACAGAGATATGTCACACAAAATACTTAATAATTAACATTTTCCACATGTCTACTTTACATCAGCACAATTTTGGAACCAAATTTTTTTTTCTTAGGAAGTTATAAAGGTTAAAAGTTAAACAGCGGTTTATCATTTTTGCAATATCATTTTTTTTTAGGAACCACATCACATTTGAAGTTACTTTGAGGGGTCTATATGATAGAAAATACAAAAGTGACACCACTCTAAAAACTTCACCCCTCAAGGTGCTCAAAACCACATTCAAGACGTTTATTTACCCTTCATGTGCTTCACAGGAGTTTTTAGAATGTTTTAAAAAAAATGACCATTTAACTTTTTTTCACAAAAAAATTAATTCAGATCCAAAATGTTTTATTTTACCAAGGATAACAGTAGAAATTGGACCCCAATTGTTGTTGTGCAATTTGTCCTGAGTACGCTGATACTCCATATGTGCAGGTAAACCACTGTTTGGGCGCATGGTAGAGCTCGGAAAGAAAGGAGCGCTGTTGGACTTTTCAATGCAAAATTGGCTGGAATTAAGATCGGACAACATGTCGCGTTTGGAGAGCCCCTGATGTGCCTAAACAGTAGAAACCCCAAACAAGTGACACCACTTTGGAAACTAGACCCCCTAAGGAACTTATCTAGATGTGTGGTGAGCACTTTGAACCTCCAAGTGCTTCACAGAAGTTTATAACGTAAAGCTGTAAAAATAAAAAATCATATTTTTTTCACAAAAATGATCTTTTCACCCCAATTTTTATTTTCCCAAGGGTAACAAGACCCCAAAAGTTTTTGTGCAATTTGTCCTGAACATGCCGATACCCCATATGTGGGGGTAAACCACTTTTTGGGCGCACGGCAGAGGTCGCAAAGGAAGAAGCGCCGTTTGACTTTTTCAACGCAGAATTGGCTGGATGCCATGTCGCGTTTAGAGAGCTCCTGATATGCCTAAACAGTGGAAACCCCCAACAAGTGACCCCATTTTGGAAACTAGACCCCTTAAGGAACTTATCTAGATGTGTGGTGAGCACTTTGAACCTCCAAGTGCTTCACACAAGTTTATGACGTAGAGCTGTGAAAATAAAAAATCATATTTTTTCCACAAAAATGATCTTTTCACCCCAATTTTTATTTTACCAAGGGTAACAAGACCCCAAAAGTTTTTGTGCAATTTGTCCTGAGCATGCCGATACCCCATATGTGGGGGTAAACCACTTTTTGGGTGCACGGCAGAGGTCGCAAGGGAAGGAGCGCCATTTGACTTTTTCAACACAGAATTGGCTGGATGCCATGTTGTGTTTAGAGAGCCCATGATGTGCCTAAACAGTGGAAACCCCCAACAAGTGACCCCATTTTGGAAACTAGACCCCTTAAGGAACTTATCTAGATGTGTGGTGAGCACTTTGAACCCCCAAGTGCTTCACAGAAGTTTATAACGCCCGGGCGTGAAAATAAAAAAATCATATTTTTTCCACAAACCTGATCGTTTAGTCCCCAATTTTTTATTTTCCCAAGGGTAACAGGAGAAATTAGACCACAAAAGTTGTTGTCCAATTTGTCCTGAGTACGCTGATACAACATATGTGGGGGGACCACTGTTTGGGTGCACGGCAGGGCTTGGAAGGGAAGCAGCGCCGTTTAACTTTTTCAAACCAAAATTGGCTGGAATTGAGATTGGACACTATGTCACGTTTGGAGAGCCCCTGATGCGCCTAAACAGTGGAAACCCCACACCAGTAACAAGATTTTGGAAACTATACCCCCTATGGAACTTATCTAGATCTGTTGTGAGCACTTTGAACCCCCAAGTGTTTCGCAAAAGTTTATAATGCCTGGGTGTGAAAAAAACAAAAAATTTCCACAAAAATGATTTTTTAGTCCCAAATTTTTGATTTTTCACTAGGAAATTGGACCCTAAAAGTTGTTGTCCAATTTGTCCTGAGTACGGTGATACCAAATATGTGGGGGAGGAAACCTTTTGGGCGCACGGCAGGGCTTGGAAAGGAAGTAATAACGTTTTGGAATGCAGACGTTGATGGGGGTCAAGTTCCGTTTGCAGTGCCCCAGATGTGCCTAAGCAGTGGAAAAACCCCACAAGTGACCCCATTCTGGAAACTAAACCCCCTAAGTAACTTATCTAGATCTGTGGTGAGCACTTTGAACCCCAAGTGTTTCACAAAAGTTTATGCCTGGGTGTGAAAAAAAAAAAAAAATTCCACAAAAATGATTTTTTTAATCCCAAATTTTTGATTTTTCACAAGGAAATTGGACCCTAAAAGTTGTTGTCCAATTTGTCCTGAGTACGCTGATACCAAATATGTGGGGGGGGGAACTGGGCGCACGATAGGGCTTGGAAAGGAAGTAATAACGTTTTGGAATGCAGACGTTGATGAGGGCCATGTTCCGTTTGCAGTGCCCCAGATGTGCCTAAACAGTGGAAAACCCCCACAAGTGACCCCATTTTGGAAACTAGACCCCCTAAGTAACTTATCTAGATCTGTGGTGAGCACTTTGAACCCCCAAGTGTTTCACAAAAGTTTATAATACCTGGGTGTGAAAAAAAAAAAACAATTTTCCACAAAAATGATTTTTTTAGTCCCAAATTTTTGATTTTTCACAAGGAAATTGGACCCCAAAATTTGTTGTCCAATTTGTCGTGAGTACGCTGATACCAAATATGTGGGGGGGGAAACTGTTTGGGCGCACAGCAGGGCTTGGAAAGGAAGTAATAACATTTTGGAATGCAGACGTTGATGGGGTCATGTTCCGTTTGCAGTACCCCAGATGTGCCTAAACAGTGGAAAACCCCCACAAGTGACCCCATTTTGGAAACTAGACCCCCTAAGGAACTTATCTAGATGTGTGGTGAGCACTTTGAATGCCAAAGTGCTTCACAGAAATTTATAAACGCAGAGCCGTGAAAATAAAAAAATATTTTTTTCCTCAAAAATGATTTTTTTAGCCATCTATTTTTTATTTTCCCAAGGGTAACAAGAGAAATTAGAACCCCAAAATTGGTGTGCAATTTGTCCTGAGTACGCTGATACCCCATATGTTGGGGTAAACCACTGTTTGGGCACACGGCAGGGCTCGGAAGGGAGGGAGCGCCATTTGACTTTTTGAAAGCCATGTGTTTGGAGACCCCCTGATGTGCCTAAATAGTGGAAACCCCTCAATTCTAGCTCCAACCCTAACCCCAACACACCCCTAACCCTAATCCCAACCCTAACCCTAATCCTAACCTAAATCCCAACCCTAATTCCAACCCTAATTGTAACCCTAACCCTAATTGTAACCCTAACCATAATTATAACCCCAACCCTAAGGCTAGGTTCATTTTGCGTTTTACCAGCCCATTCAACCCATAGCGTTGACGGGCTGGTAACGGTATAGCATAACGTGATGGCGTTATGCTATACCCGCTAGCGCAGAGGAATCAGCAGATGATTCATCTGCGCTAGCGGTGACGGAGCCCAGACGCTGCAGGCCGCGTCCGAGGCTCCGTCACTGAATGATGGCACGTCGCGAACGCATGCCACTTTACGGCATGCGTCGCGATGCGCCCTCAAATGGGGGTGAATGGCAGCGTTAACGGACTGTGTTACACCGCGTTATACTGCGGTGTAACGCAGTCCGTCTAACGGACTGCCATACCGCAGTATGAACCCAGCCTGACCCTAACCCTAATTATAACCTTAACTCTAGCCCTAACCCTAACCCTAGCCCTAACCCTAATGGAAAAATGAAAATAAATATAATTTCTATATTTTATTATATGTCCCTAACTAAGGGGGTGATAAAGGGGGGTTATGTACTGTTTTTTTTATTTTGATCACTGTGATAGTTTATCACAGTGATCAAAATGTACTTTTAGGAGAATGAATGAAACATTTTTTGAATGCGCCCGCCATTTTTTTTCACAGGAAGAAGACCCGGGAGGATCGCAGGCCAGGGGGAGCTGCCGGAGGACACCGGGAGGTATGGGGATTCGGGGGTACTGGGGACCCTAAACTGATTGCACATCAGAGGGGAGAGAAATCTTTTTTTTTTTTTTTGCGGCCGAGTATAACGGCGATCGCGATACCGGGGTCAGTAATACCGACCCGGATCATGTTCTCTGGGGTCTCGGCTACCCTCGGCAGTCGAGAACCCAGAGAAAACTGCCCAAGCCCCCCAGCACATCGCGGCAGGCGCACTGAGCATGCGCCCGCCATTTTCTAAGCCCCAAAGATGGCGGCGCCCACCTGGGGACACCGGAGGGCCCAAGGGGCCACATGCAGGGGATCGGGGGCCACAAGGGGGGATCAGGGCCCTTTTTCTCTCTCCTATGATGTATGATAGCAGCAGCAGGGGTAGGCTGATGGGAGTAATAGTCCCATCAACTGCCACCGGCTATCTCTTTTATTACTTAAATGTAACTCTCATCATTCTCTCCTGCTTGTGCTGATCGCTGGCAGAGCAGGGAGAATGATGAGAGCTGTGTCAAAAAAGCATGAATTAAGCATCCTATCATTTAGAATGAATTCTGCAATTTTTGTGCACATGGTGCGTTTTTTTCCGCGAAAAAAACGCATCTTGGAAAAAGAACCAACATGTTCATTAATTTTGCGGAATTCTAGCGTTTTTCCCGCTATATTATTGACCTAGAAAGTTCAGGGAAAAATCGCGGTAAAAACGCGCAAAAAAGCGGAAAAAAAAAAAAAACGGTGAAAAACACGCGTTTTTACCACAGAAAATGACAGTTTTTGCTCAGGAATATTCTGCAAATATTCCTGAACGTGTGCACTTAGCCTAAGGCTTCTTCCCTGGCTCCCTTCCTTTGCGTACTGATGCGGCACACGCATGCCACACATGTGCCGCAAGTATAAGGCCTCTTTCACACATCCGGCGGGCGCCTAAACGGCGCCCCCGGCATTTTACCGCAGCGCCGCATGTGAAAAGCTTTCACACTTCCGGCGCCCAAAATGCGGTTTTTTGCCGGATGGTTTCTGATGCTTGGAGAGATAAGAAACCATCCGGCAAAAAAAAAAAACGTTACATGCAGCGTTTTTTCCGGACAAAACCGCATAAAGCATAACGCATTGACATGCGGCGCCATGCGGCGCTAATGCATGTCAATGCGAAAAAAGCCGCATGCGGCGCATCAGATTTTCAGATGCAGCGCTGCGGGAAAATGCCGGGGGCGCCGCAAGGGGAAAAACGGATGTGTGAAACTAGCCTTACACAGACAGACACTAACATTTCTGATACCGGAAATATCAGGACGTGTGAAAGAGGCCTTATAGCGGGTTTTTATGTTTGGCTGATGTCACACACTAAAAGATGCTTTTATTGCAAAAAATAGTTTTTGCATCACCATATTTTGGCCCACAGAGTCATGTGAGATCTTGTTTTTTGCAGGACAAGTTGACGTTTTTATTGGTACCAATTTTGGGCACATGGCATTTTTTGATCGCTTTTTATTCCGATTTTTGGGAGGCAAAATGAACAAAAACCAGCAATTCATGAATTTTTTTTGGGGGTGTTTATACCATTCCACGTGTGGTAAAATTGATAAAGCAGTTTTATTCTTTGGGTTAGTATGATTACACCAATACCTCATTTATATAATTTTTTTATGTTTTGGCGCTTTTATACAATAAAAACTATTTTATGTAAAAAATAATTATTTTTGCATCACTTTATTCTGAGAGCTATAACTTTTTTATTTTTCCTGTGATGGAGCTGTATGGGGGCTTCTTTTTTGCGGGACAAGATGACGTTTTCAGCGGTACCATGTTTATTTATATCCGTCTTTTTTATCGCGTGTTATTCCACTTATTGTTCGGTGGTATGATGATAAAGCATTGTTTTTTACTTTGTTTTTTTATGATGTTCACTAAAGGGGTTAACTAGTGAGACAGTTTTATAGGTTGGGTCATTAAGGACGTGGTGATACAAAGTATGTGTACTTTTATTGTTTAGATTTTTTTTTCATTCAAATATTTATTTAGTGATATAATAAATATTGATTTTTTTTATTATTATTATTTTGTTTGAATATTTTTACAATTATTTAAAACAATTTTTTTACCTTATTCTATCTTTTACACTTTGTCCTACTATGGGACAATCATTTTTTGCAGGCTAATCGCTTCTATAGCATGCAGATGAAGCTGTCAGCGCTGCACTTACCTCAGTGACCTGAAAGACTTCCTGATCATGCACTGCACATGACCGGGAAGTTTCCCAGCTCTCGTGACCTGTATGTTGTCATGACGACATCGGGTCACCATGGCAGCGACTGGGACCCTGCGTCACGCCGTGGGGTCTCCGATCCAACGACAGAGTTGCTGTCAGCCCTCTGCCTGCTCCCGGAATGCTGTTATCATGTTCGATCGCAGCATTTTGGTGGTTAACCCCTTCCCGACCTGTGACAGAGTATGTGTCATGAAAGTCGATGCCAATCCGACCTGTGACGCATACCCTGTGTCATGAAAGGATCGCGTTCCTGCGGGTCGGGTGACCGGGGTCACTGAAAGGTCACCCGACCCCAGGCACTAGATCCCTTGTGCTTCACCACAGGAGGGGTTGACTTAACCCCAACGTGGCTACGATCGCTCTGATTGGCTGTTAAAAGTGAAACAGCCAATCAAAGCAATCTGTAATATTTCACCATTGAAATTTGGTGAAATATTACAATCCAGCCATGGCCGATGCTGCAATAGCATCTGCCATGGCTGGAGACCTAGATCCGACCCCCCCACACCGATTGATGGCGGCGATCAGTCACCGCCGTCACTATCTGCTCCCCTCCTCCTTGCCTCCGCTCCCCGCACCTTCCGACCCCCCCTCACCTTCTGACCCCCCCAATCACCTCTCCCGGTCCTCCGATGTCCCTGGGTCCGTCCCGGGATGCTTCATGGACGCCGCCATCTTGGAAAATGGTTGGGCGCATGCGCAGTGCGCCCGTCGGCGCATGCGCAGTGCGCCCTCCAGAGTCCATACATTTATTTTGATCACTGTGATAAACTCTCACAGTGATCAAAATAAAAAAAAGTAAATAAACGCCCCCTTTATCACCCCCATAGGTAGGGACAAATAATAAAATAAAGAAAATATATATATATTTTTTTCCTATTAGGGTTAGGGTTAGAATTAAGCTGGGTTCATATTGCGTTATGGCAGTCCGTTAGATGGACTGCGTTACACCGCGTTATAACGCGGTGTAACGCAGTCCGTTAACACTGCCATTCACCCCCATTTGTGTGCGCATCGCAACAAATGCCGTAAAGCGGCATGCGTTTGCGACGTGCCGTAATTCAGTGACGGAGCCTCGGACACGGCCTGCAGCGTCTGGGCTCCGTCACCGCTAGCACAGTTGAATCATCTGGTGATTCATCTGCGCTAGCGGGTATAGCATAACACGATCGCGTTATGCTATACGGTTACCAGCTCGTCAACGCTATATGATGAACGGGCTGCAAAAATGCAATATGAACCCAGCCTTAGGGTTAGGGTTGGAACTAGGGTTAGGGTTAGAACTAAGGTTAGGGTTAGCATTAGGGTTAAGGTTAGCATTAGGGTTAGGGTTAGAATTATGGTTACGGTTAGAACTTGGGTTAGGGTTGGAATTTGGGTTAGGGTTAGAATTAGGGCTTGGGTTGGAATTAGGGTTAGGGTTGGGATTAAGGTTAGGTTTGTGGTTAGGGTTAGAGTTAGGATAAGTGTTAGGGGTGTTTTGGGGTTAGGGTTGGGATTAGGGTTAGGCTTGTAGTTAGGGTTATGGTTAGAATTGGGATTAGGGTTAGGGGTGTGTTGGGGTTAAGGTTATGGTTAGGGTTTGGATTAGTGTTAGGGGTGTGTAGGGGTTAGGGTTGGGGTTAGGGGTGTGTTGGGGTTAGGGTTGGAGTTAGAATTGAGGGGTTTCCACTATTCAGGCACATCAGGGGGTCTCCATACGCGACATGGCGCCACCATTCCTGCAAATTTTGCGTTCAAAAAGTCAAACAGTGCTCCCTTTATTCCGAGCACCGACGTGTGCCCAAACAGTGGTACATATAGGATATCAGCGTACTCAGGAAAAATTGCACAACAACTTTGGGGGTCTAGTTTCTCCTTTTACCCTTGGGAAAAAAAAAATTGGGGACTAAAGAAATTATTTTTGTGGAATAAAAATGATTTTTTATTTTCATGGCTCTGCGTTATAAACTTCTGTGATGAACTTGGAGATTCAAAGTGCTCACCACACATCTAGAGGAGTTCATCATGGGCTCTGCAAATGTAACATGACGCCCGCAGACCATTCCATCAAGTCGGCATTTCAAAACGTCACTACTTCCCTTCCGAGCCCCGACGTGTGCCCATAGAGTAGTTTTCTCCCACATATAGGATATCAGCGTACTCAGGACAAATTGGACAACAACTTTGGGGTCTAATTTCTCCGGTTACCCTTGGGAAAATAAAAAAATTGGAGACTAAATGATCATGTTTGTGGAAAAAATATGATTTTTTATTTTCATGCCCCGGCGTTATAAACTTCTGTGTAGCCCTTGGGGGTTCAAAGTGCTCACCACACATCTAGATAAATTCCTTGCGGGGTCTAGTTTCCAAAATGGGGTCACTTGTGGGGAGTTTCTACTGTTTAGGCACATCAGGGGCTCTGCAAACATAACATGACGCCCGCAGACCATTCCATCAAGTCGGCATTTCAAAACGTCACTACTTCCCTTCCGAGCCCCGACGTGTGCCCATACAGTAGTTTTCTCCAACATATAGGATATCAGTGTACTCAGGACAAATTGGACAACAACTTTTGGGGTCTAATTTCTCCTGTTACCCTTGGGAAAATAAAAAAATTGGGGATTAAAAGATCATGTTTGTGGAAAAAATATGATTTTTTATTTTCATGCCCGGGCGTTATAAACTTCTGTGAAGCCCCTGGGGGTTCAAAGTGCTCACCACACATCTAGATAAGTTCCTTGCGGGGTCTAGTTTCCAAAATGGGGTCACTTGTGGGGAGTTTCTACTGTTTAGGCACATCAGGGGCTCTGCAAACATAACATGACGCCTGCAGACCATTCCATCAAAGTCGGCATTTCAAAAGGTCACTACTTCCCTTCCGAGCCCCAATGTGTGCCTGAAAAGTGGTTCCCCCCCACATATGGGGTACCAGTGTACTCAGGACAACCTGTACAACAACTTTTGGGGTCCAATTTCTCCTGTTACCCTTGTGAAAATAAAAAATTGCGGGTTAAAAAAATCAGTTTTTGAGCAAAAAAAATATTTTTTCATTTTCACACCTCTGCATTATAAACTTCTGTGAAGCACATGGGGGTTTAAGGTGCTCACCACACATCTGGATAAGTTCCTTGGGGGCTCTAGTTTCCAAAATGGGGTCACTTGGGGTTTCTACTGGTTAGGCACATCAGCGGCTCTGCAAACGTAACAAGATGCCCGCAGACCATTCCATCAAGTCGGCATTTCAAAGCGTCATTACATCCCTTCCGAGCCCTAACGTGTGCCCAAACAGTGGTTCCCCCCACATATGGGGTACCAGCATACTCAGGACAAACTGGACAACAACTTTTGGGGTCCAATTTCTCCTGTAACCATTGTGAATATAAAAAATAGGAGGCTAAAAAATCATTTTTGAGAAAAAAAAAAAATTTTTTATTTTCACGGCTCTGCGTTATAAACTTCTGTGAAGCACCTGGGGGGTTCAAAGTGCTCACTATGCATCTAAATAAGTTCCTTAGGGGGGACTAGTTTCCAAAATGGGTTAATTTGTGGGAGAGCTCCAAAGTTTAGGCACACAGGGGCTCTCCAAAAATGACATGGTGTCCGCTAACGATTGGAGCTAATTTTCCATTAAAAAAGTCAAATGGTGCTCCTTCCCTTCTGAGCCCTGCCGTGCACCCAAACAGTGGTACCCCCCCACATATGGGGCACCAGCGTACTCAGACAAAACTGGACAACAACTTTTGAGGTCCAATTTATCCTGTTACCCTTGGGAAAATAAAAATAGCGGGCTAAAAAATGATTTTTGAGAAACAAAAATGATTTTTTTATTTTCACGCCTCTGCATTTATAAAGTTCTGTGAAGCACTTGGGGGTTCAAAGTGCTCACTACACATCTAGATAAGCTCCTTGGGGGGGGTCTAGTTTCCAAAATACGGTCACTTGTGGGGGTTTCTACTGTTTAGGCACATCAGGGACTCTGAAAACGCAACATGACGTCCGCAGAACATTCCATCAAGTCTGCATTCCAAAATGGCGCTCCTTCCCTTCTGAGCTCTCCCATGCGCCAAAACAGTGATTCCCACCACATATGGGGTATTGGTGTACTCAGGACAAATTGCACAACAACTTTTGTGATCCAATTTCTCCTGTTACCCTTGTGAAAATAAAAAATAGCGGGCTAAAAATCATTTTTGAGGAAAAAAATGATTTTTTTATTTTCACTGCTCTGCGTTATAAACTTCTATGAAGCACTTGGGGGGTCAGAGTGCTCACAACACATCTAGATAAGTTCCATAAGGGGTCTAGTTTCCAAAATGGTGTCACATGTGGTGTTTTTTCACTGTTTAGGCACACAGGGACTCTCCAAATGCGACATGGCAACCGCTAAATATTCCAGCATATTTTCCATTCAAAAACTCAAATGGCGCTCCTTCCCTTCTGAGCCCTGCCATGCGCCCAAGGGTTTATGACCACATATGAGGTATCGGTGTACTCAGGATAAATTGCCCAACAAATTTTAGGATCCATTTTATCCTGTTGCCCATGTAAAAATGAAAAAACTGAGGCTAAAAGAAAATTTTTGTGAAAAAAAAGTACTTTCTTTTATTACGGATCAATTTGTGAAGCACCTGGGGTTCAAAGTGCTCACTATGCATCTAGATAAGTTCCTTGGGGGTCTAGTTTCCAAAATTGGGTCACTTGTGGGGGACCTCCAATGTTTAGGCACACAGGGACTCTCCAAATGCGACTTGGCAAGCGCTAAATATTCCAGCATATTTTCCATTCAAAAAGTCAAATGGCGCTCCTTCCCTTCTGAGCGCCCAAACAGTGGTTTATGACCACATATGAGGTATCTGTGTACTCAGAAGAAATTGCCCAACAAATTTTAGTATCCATTTTATCCTGTTGCCCATGCAAAAATGAAAATATCGATGCTAAAAGAAAATTTTTGTTGGAAAAATTAAAATGTCCATTTTTTCCTTCCACGTTGCTTTAGTTCCTGTGAAGCACCTGAAGGGTTAATAATCTTCTTGAATTAGTTTTGAGTAGCTTTACGGGTGTAGTTTTTATAATGGTGTCACTTTTGGGTATTTTCTGCCATATAGACCCCTCAAAGTGTCTTCAAATGTGAGATGGTCCCTAAAAAAATGGTTTTGTAAATTTTGTTGAAAAAATGAGAAATCGCTGGTCAAATTTTAACCCTTATAACTTCCTAACAAAAAAAAATTTTGTTTCCAAAATTGTGCTGATGTAAAGTAGACATGAGACATGTGGGAAATGTTATTTATTAACTATTTTGTGTCACATAACTCTCTGGTTTAACAGAATAAAAATTAATAATTTGAAAATTGTAAAATTTTCAAAATTTTCACCAAATTTTCCATTTTTTCACAAATAAACGCAAAAATTATCGACCTAAGTTTACCACTAACATGAAGCCCAATATGTCACGAAAAAACAGTCTCAGAATCGCTAGGATCCGTTGAAGCGTTCCAGAGTTATTACCTCATAAAGGGACACTGGTCAGAATTGCAAAAAATGGCAAGGTCTTTAAGGTCAAAATAGGCTGGGTCATGAAGGGGTTAAAGTGCCGGGCACTTAGTGCCGGGTGTCAGCTGTGAGAATCAGCTGACACCCGGACGCGATCGGCCACACACCACCCGTGTGCACGGCTGATCACTGAGACATACTATCCCGTCCATGGTCCGACTGGCCCAGGTCACATGGATGGGATTGTACGTCTGATGTCAGAGAGGGGTTAATTAAGGGTTAATATTAACTTTTACTATTGCTACTTCCGATAGGTGGCACTAGAATTGAAGACCTATTCCTCTCTGAAGAGGCAATTTGCATATTTAATTTACCAGAGAAACATTGCATTGCTTATAAACAGGGCCGGCTCCAGGTTTTTATGGGCCCCGGGCGAAAGAGCCTCAGTGGGCCCCTTTAACACAGACCACGATTCATGATGCACAGATACAGCAGAGAAATATGGGTACAGTACAATGCCAAATACATCACTTCTTCCATTACATGAGTGATATCTATTGTAAATTGTACAATAGCTCAAAAACCGCCAAATCCTCACAGCGCACAGAACAGACTGGACAGTACAGTCCTCCATACAATATTATGGGCACCACAGTCTCCCCCTCATCACCCATATAATACCCCATGCAGGATGTCACCCCCCATATAATGCTCCATACAGAATACTGGACCCAAAATAATGCTCCATACAGAATACTGGACCCAATATAATGCTCCATACAGGATACTGGTCCCCATATAATGCTCCATACAAAATATGGAGCTCTCCTCTGCGCTGTACTGCGTTCTGCACTGTTACGGCTCAGGAAAGGGCGCTGTGGAAAGACAACCCCTGGCCATTATCATCAATGCCTGCCCATTATCATCATCTTCTCCCCATCATCATCAATGCCTCCCATTATCAGCAATGCCTGCCCATCATCATCTTCTCCCCATCATCAATGCCTGCCCATTATCATCAATGCCTGCCCATTATCATCATCTTCTCCCCATCATCATCAATGCCTCCCCATTATCAGCAATGCCTGCCCATCATCATCTTCTCCCCATCATCAGTGCCTGCCCATTATCATCAATGCCTGCCCATTATCATCATCTTCTCCCCATCATCATCAATGCCTCCCCATTATCAGCAATGCCTCCCCATTATCAGCAATGCCTGCCCATCATCACACACAGACAGCACCACAGCACACAAGCACTCTCTCACATACATACACACACACATACACACACACACAAAGCACCGCACTACATACACACAGACACACACAGAGACACACACACACACGTCTTACCTGTCCAGCGTCCGTGCTCTCTGCCACAGCCGGCCGCTGAATGATGACATTATTCAGCGGCGCTGCTGTGAGAGGAAGCGCCGGCGCCCCATGGAGCCCAGAGCTGCGGCAGCGGAGGCACGGGAGAGGTAAGTATTGTGCCAGCTGATGCCGGGACCCTGAGCAAGCGGGGGGGGCCCAGTGGCAGCGCTGACACCGCTCTCCTCCGCTAACGAGCGAGGGGGTGCCAGACGGCGAGTGGGCCCCCCCGCCTGCTCAGGGCCCCGGCACTTGCCCGGGTGTGCCGGGTGCTGACGCCGGCCCTGCTTATAAACCTCCTCATACTGGCATGCCAGACTGGCATGTCAATCTCCACAAATTGAAATCTTACCCCTTTGGCTCCAGTCAGAGTGTCTCATACAGCCAAACCAAATCTCATACTTTGCACTGAAGAAAGGCAACAACCAGAAACACTGTCTGCAAATTGAATTCTGTTTTAGCTTTTATTCCAAGTCATATGGCAAGGCTTGTTAATGGGTCAATATTAACTTTTAGGCTTCATAGTTCCAATTGGCAGCATTAGAGTTCAAGTCCTCTTTCTCTCTAAAGAGGTAATTTGCATATTTAATTTCCCACAGGAGCATTACAGGGATTATAAGCCTCCTCATACTGGCATGTCAATTCAGGCATGCCACTCTTCACAAAAAGAAACGTTACCTCTTTCCCTTAAAAAACAAAGGAAAGTTCCACCGAACAAGCCCTGCTGTGTATTGGACAGTCAACTGAGATGGCTGCCAGACAAACGATTTGCCAAAACATCATTCAGCCGACAGTCATCTAATAAGTATGGCCAGATTTAGACAGCAGGAGTAGCAACATTAATGCAATTTAATGTTCAAATATCTTACATAGCACTATTCTGACATATAGAGCAGTGATACTGTATGATGTGCATATGTCCTAACAAGACATTTGTACAGAGGTTTATGTCACAAAACATTCTCTTAAAGTCTGAGATCTCAATGCTTTAATTTATTCCTCTTTCAAAATGCACTCATACATCTCATATAGAGTATATGGCATACTGTGCGTTTGATACTTGTCTTTTGTTCTAACAGCCAATTAAACCTCAATCATGTTCCCTCAATTGCATTTGTGTCTTTTACCTGATCTGTTTTATGTTCTTTTGTTTCAATAAAAATAATAATTGCATCGGCTTGCTTTCATTTTAGGGCCCAAGAAGAAAGAATAATAACACATTTTGGAGCACAGTCCAGCATTGCCGATTATTTCCAATATTATTTAATGCTGCTCCTGCACATTATTTCTTTTGCTGTAAATGTAATATAGATTTTTTCCAAAGAATAAATTACAGATGGAATTCAGTGCCAATTTATTCATTTCCACATAGGTGAAAAAGAATCACACATGTTGCAGAGAGGGTGTAATGGCACTGGTTGAGCTCAGTAATCTGCACCAAACTGGTCACGTAATGAATATGCTGATATATGACCGCAATCACTATAATGGATAAAATCTGCTTTACCAAACACTTTTCCTTCCAAGGAAAACTCACACACAATGTATTTATTATAACTGGCCTTCACTGTACTTTAATTAATAGCTTAGTACCTATTACAATGTGACAATTAATAGACCAGCTCTTAATTGCCTTGGTGACTGAGTTATGGCTGAGAACACTGCATTACGTCAAAATGGGCAGTGGTTCTAGTGAGTGGTAAAAATATATGACAAAGAGCTGAAATTAAAAGTAATAGTAGAGAGACAGCTTTATGTGGATAATATTAAAATATTATAGAAGACTGGTAAGCACAACACTCTATAAACGTGCCGTACAGATGTGAGTATCAAGCAAAAGCACCAAGAGGTGCAGATATTTAAAGTGTGGGAAGAATTTGTTTTTAACATTATTCTACATTGAATCATGGTTTGCTACATATCTATAACTGAAGGAAAACTATCTTGAATCTTTGTTTGGTCATACATGTGGTCATATGTTTATCAAGATCGAAAAGTAGAAGAGCAATTTTAAATCCGTGTGGTTGAAGGAAAGACAAGAAACGGAATTTACACATTTCTACAGAATTGGAGATATAGCAACAAAAATCCCCAAAACATGTTTATATCCCAAGGGAATGGTAGATGATACTAACCACCCCCCCGACAAACTACATCAACTCCAGCAACATGGGAAAACAATGGAGGACAAGGAGCAAAAGATAGTATTTTGATAAAATCATCAATCAATTTATTAATCAATATACAATAGTAAAAAGTACATGCCGTAGTAACAATAAAGTGCCAATCAAAAGCAGAAACTAGAACACCCAAAGAGACCACCCCCTCCCAACATGGTAAACCACCTGAAGCAAAATCCACTATGTAAGCACGTATAAGCACGTATGGCCAATAACAAATTCCTTATGTAAACATGTATGTCCAGTGACTCAAGAGGAATAGCGTAAAGCTCCAAGACCAATAATGGCGACATGTAAGGACACTGACCATATGTGTTCCTGTCAAAGATAACAGACCTAACAAACCGCCCCATAAGAAGACAATAGCTTAAGAGCTTACCAGCAGGTGGACAGGGAGAAGAGGGGCCAGGCAGTGTACCCTTGACGCAAGTTTCGCGGCAGCCAGAAGCCGCTTTCTCAAGAGGATGTAGCGCAAGGTTCCAACAGGACCTTAAAATAGCCCGTCGAACCCGGTCATCTGACCGGAGTCGGCCATTCACGGTGGCGCTTCCGGTGCATGCGCATTGGGGCCGCCAGGTCCTACAACGCGAGCAAAGCGTCATGCACAACGCGCACGCGCCAGGAGCAGAGTCCCATAGCGCAAGAGCATAGAGACGCCCACCACAGACAGGACCCAACTGGTCGCAATGCGACGCGCATTGCCACACCGGAAATGACAACATCATAAAGATAAATGTAATGAAATGGTATAAAAATAAATAGCAAATGTAGTACTATATTAACATCATACCAGAAATTCCCTCAGAATTGGAGATATGCATTATAGTTTTTCTTTAAAAATCCATCATTGTTCTACCCAAGAAATGGCGCAAAAAATAGTTATGGTGTTACATAGACATTTGGCCTTGGTAACTATGTCTTTATGATAGTCTTTTATAAATTCAGAAGCTTAGTTCTTACACCCAGTGGCATATACAGAGAACCAGGCTGCCACTGATACATTACGGTCCATCTCACTAGTTAGTAGTGATCACAAATGGCTGATGCCAGGCAGAGAAAGCCCACGGTACCTGTCAGATTACAGAGATATGCTTTATTCTCACAACAGTAACTGACGGCAGAGATTAATGTAAGAGAAGAAAGCTACTTGCAGCAGCCTGATGGCACTGCTGTCACGGGGAGATCGTTGGGAAGACTGGTTAAGGGACTTTTGCTGTGATTTTCTGTTACGGGATGGTGAACAATGCTGTGATAATAACTGGAGGATAAGGGACTATTGTGATTACTGGTGAACACTACTGTGATTACTATTAGGGGAAGAACTATGGCTAATGGGGAAAAGGTGGCATTCCAGATATCAATGGAGACAGATAGGAGCAATGCTGTGACCACTGGGAAAGAGGAAGGTACTGCCTTTATCATTGTTGAAACATGGGTGACTACTGAAGTAGAATTGATATATACTGCTGTAACTACTGTTTGAAAAAAAGCGACACCTACATCCTGTGCTGTATTCTCTAGAAACTATAAAATCGGCTGTCTGGGCCATGTAAAAAAAAATAGCAAGAAAGTCTAATATGCAGAATTCTAACAGTGTGTAATGTACTGTTAAATTTCCACTGCTTCACATTCCCAATAATCATCACATGACCACTCAGGGCTGGCTCCAGGTTTTTGGGCCCCGGGCGAAAGAGTCTCAGTGGGCCCCTTTAACACATACCACAATTCATGATGCACAGATACGGCAGAGAAATATAGGTATAGTACAATGCCAAATACTTCACTTCTTACATTACATGAGTGATATCTATTGTAAATTCTACAATAGCTCAGAAACTGGACAGTATAGTCCTCCATACAGTATTATGGGCACCACATAGCGCTCCATACAGAATAATGAGCCCCATATATTGCTCCATACAGTATTATGGGCAGCACATAGTGCCCCATACAGAATAATGAGCCCCATATATTGCTCCTACGTATTAGGACACTAGTGCATACAGAATATGAATCATAATTGCCTACGTATAGGTACCACATAGTGCGCCATACAGAATAATGAGCCCAAAATATTGCTCTATACAGAATAATGAGCCCCATATACTGCTCCATACAGAATAATGAGTCCCATATATGATGCTCCATACAGAATAATAGGCCCAATATAATGCTTCATACAGTATAATGAGCCCCATGTATTGCGCCATACATAATTGGTCCCATATAATGTTCCATACAGTATATGATGAGCTCCACATAATGCTCCAGTATATGATGGTCCCCATATAATGCTCCATACAGCATAGGATGGGCCCCATAGAGTATAATGAGCCCCACATATTGCTCCATACAGTATGAGTCACATAGAATGCTCCATACAGTATATGATGGGCCCCATATATTGCTCCATACAGAATGGGCTCCATATAATGCTCCATACAGAATAGGCCCCTTATGTGCTCCATTTGATGCTCCATATATAATGTGCCCTATATGATGCTCCATTATATGATGGGCCCCATATGATGCCCCATATATAATGAACCCCATATGATGCTCTAGTATATGATGGGCCCCATATATGATGCTCCAGTGTATGATGAGCCACATATAATGCTCCATATATAATGGGCCCCATAAATAATGCTCCATATATAATGGGCTCCATGTGATGCTCCATATATAATGGGCCCCATATGGTGCTCCAGTGTATGAAATTGATATTGAAATAGACTTATATCACTGGTATCTTTTAATTGCTGATTCCTGTAGTCAGGTAATATCTGCCAACCCTATTATGATATTAACAACACTCAATAAAATAGTGAACCTAAGTTCAATACACCCAGAAAACCATTTATGTCACTGTCTCCCATTCCACGGTATTGATGAGATGGGTGCTATATACAATCCTGACGATAATCGACATGTAATATAAGTCTCATTTCAGTGAAAAAACCTAAGTGCTTGTCTGATAACTCTAAAGCTCAAAACAACCCAAGCAATCAGCTAATCTGCACAGGTCCAGCTCCTGCAATCCGCGGCAATCTGCTGTTATTTTTGGAGGAAGCTCCTGCTGGCCAGAAGAAATGAAATATTTACTCCGCATGAATATGAAGTCTTATAACATCATGAAGCACATGGATGGGCCATGTTTGCTAGAGCAGGAAATGTTCTTACTTATTCTTTATACAGGGTTTATATATCCTATTGTGCAGGACAGAAATTGTCAGCATTAATTTCCAGGCCCCTGTTAGAGTTTGTCATACTATATTTTACTCACGCTCCCTGGGTCCAACACTGAATTTCTGTCGAAGTTCCCGGTGCCTGTTATCGTCCGCAGGGCTAAAATCACATGGACAACACTGCAGCCAATAATTGAGCTTAGCGGTCCAGACGGCTCATGCCGTCAATGTTGGCACTGCAGACAAGAAAAGATACTGGAAACAGTTTTTTATAAAAACTGCAGACAAAATTGAAAAATCTTTTTAAGTGAAGGATCCCCAATATGGTGCTAACATGCCCTAGCAGAGCATATCCACAAGGGTTGTAATGAAGAGGCAACTCATCACAAGAGACTTATAGGTCCGATCCATGTATGCCATAAATGTCTGATGGTGGTGTCTTCCAACTCTCTGGTGTCTCTGGAACTCACACCCATTTCCAGAATGGCATCCCGCGAAACATCCAAACCTGCTTACGTTTAGTTTCTTTATTCATTACTAGGGGAGTTCTCATTACAGCCAAGCAAATTTGCTCACCTGTATTCAGAGCCGCACCTTTGGGCATGCCATAAATGTCTTTTGTGAGACAACCTCTTTAACCCTCTATTTTGCTGTGTAATTGCTCTTTAATTAATCTGTAATATTTTTGTACTAACATTTTTAAATAAATATATATCCAAGGCATGCAAGATGTAAGTAAATGAAACGTTTGATTTCTTTACCATATAGTGCACCGCGTGCCTATCTTCTTGTTCTACTCAGTGCATTTCAAAGTTGAATTTAATAAAACCCTGTTATTTTCATTCCTCCCACCACTGTATGAAAAATGACTTTGCTTGATGCTTAGTTTTAGCATTCGTCATAATGGAAAATAGAAAATGTACATTTATCATAAATAAAATTGATTCAATTTTCTAAAATGGAGGTCAGCAAAGCACCAAAGAACCTTAGATTAAAATTGAATTCCCTGAAACAGAGAATGCTTACAGAACAAGTCAACAGAATCTAATGATCTTTCTGCTGGAGCTAGCACTGCCTTTGCATACTTAACAAATAATTATTAGAGCATGTGCTGTGAAATAGCTGGCTTGCTTTATTAAGTCATATTCTTAAAGGACCAAATAAAGGCTCCACTTCATTATTTTGCATTGTATACATGTCAACAAATTATAATAATAAAACTTACTTTCGGCGGTTTAATAAAGCTTCCCCGCCTTTCCTCTTTCTAAATGAATTTGCTTTGAATAACCGTTAATGAATTTAGATATTTTTATTATGAAATAATCATGCACTGAAAATATTCTTACAAATGAAAACAGTAATAAAAAGTTATGGTAGTTTTAATTGAAAATAAAAAAAATCTCACTTTCCAAAGACAATTCAAGATTGGACAATAAATACTACCGATAAATTGCAGATTATTTGTCTTGCTAGCTAATCATATGTTCATTAGCAGTGGCTATATCATAACATTGATACAATTTCACAAAGGACAGTATATGTTGTCCTTTATAGTTCTGGGGGGCAGACAGATTTTTTGGGGGTCAATCTACTTAAAGAGGCAAAACTAACTAGATCTGAGATAAATATGCACATTTATGCAGATATACAAATTTGACAAGAATGGCGTTTAAATATGCCAATCTTGAACAATAAATCCGCTAGATTATAATGCATCAGAATTACTAAAAAATCTATTCACAGAGGGAATACTTCATAGGGTTGATGGAGCAAAGATCTGGAGTTAGGATCTTTACAGTGAAAAATTGATGGCTTTCTGTGCCAAGAACTCACGGGACCAATGGATATCTGTCGATCAAACAATGGTTCAGGTGATTTTTCAGCTAACTGCTCTGTCTCCCGACTCATTCATACACAGGAGCGCTCAGCTCTGTTGAGCACTTATGTGTTCTCTATAAGACAGCCATCACCAAACTCTTCTGTTGGTGACTGGTCTCAGCAAGAACAAAAGATCAACAGTCCAAAATCAAACATGAATTCTTTCCAGACAGATGATGTTCAGGGGAGAATTGGGAATCTCCTGACATCTTCTGTTAGTGAAAACTTGTGAGGCACCAAACACATTAGATTGTCAGCCGAGTACATTGCACTAGTGGATTCGGACGATGTTAGTCTAATGCAGGCCCGTGTGCCGCATGTGGCCTTTGGCCTACCAAACGATGTTGTGTGGCCCCTCTCAGCTGTCCAAGAGATACAGCATCTGTCTTTCCTTCCTCCTATATTCAAATGCGTTCATATATTTTATAGTTTTTTGGGGGACAGTATGGAGAGGGGTAGTGTAGGAAGAATATTTTGGAGAAGGGATGCTTGGAGGGCATTATGGAGAGGGGCCTCACAGGCATAGGAGGTAAGGGTTCGGTTTACTGTGAGGGCACATAAGGGGCAATGGAAGACATTATGGAGTACATTAGGAGGCAATGCAGGTGTCACAACTGTTGTTGGGTGTTCCGGGACCAGGGACTCCTTCCCTGTCCCTAACTTTAGGGGTGAACTAGCTCCCCGGATTACTTCTGATGGTGACGATGCCGGGGCCACATACCTTGCCTTAACTCCTGAATCCGCCCTCAGTCTGTACCCTTCCCTCACTCAGGGAAGAGGGGAGTAGTAGTTTACCGTAATACATCAACCAGACTAACAAGGTAATACGAACAGGGATAATGAATAATACCAAACATTCAAATATACTCACACAGACATCAGAGGAATGCATTGGGGAGTGGAGGATGGGGTTAACCCAAAGTAGGTGAAGAAAGGTAATTATCACACACTGAAAACCTAGCATCAGTCATGGATAAAGCCACCAAAAGCCTTCTCCAATAACAACCAACAACAACCTCCAGCCATGCAGCAGAAGCTAGCTCTGACAATAAATGCTAGCCAGGGCCCAGATTATATAGGAGATGGGAGTGGCTAACAGTGAACAACTGAGCCTTAACACAGGAAAGCTTCCAGGAGCACTCAACTGAGCAGATTAACCCCTGCACTGATAAAAGAAACTTGCACCATTTAATAGGAAGCTGTAGTGCTTATAATCAGTGCAGGAGTAGGAGAAACAGATGCTTCATTCTTCTGGCTCCTCTCTGTCGTAACCCCGTGACAGCAGAGCATTATGGGGCAACTGGCAGATTATGAAATGGGCATAATATAGCGAGGGGCAGTGGGGATAATATGCAGAAAGCATTGTGGGGGAGATATGGAAAGGGGCAGTTTGGGCTGATATGAAGAGGAGCACTGTGTGGGGTTTATTATGGAGAGGGACAGTGTGGGGGTACAGTATATTATGGAGATGGGCAATGTGAAGGGTTTTCTTTGGAGAGGAGCAGTGTAGGGGTGTATATTACAGAGAAGAGCAGTATGGGGGCATATTTTGTGCAGAAAGCACAATCATGCTCAATTATTTATTCAGTGGCACAGGAAAGGAGATATTTAAATTTATGGGGTAGTATAATGATGCTTTTATTTTTAAGGGCACCATGTCAGGATCTGCTGCTGAAGACTGAGAAGAGAGAAGTCTGGAGAGACGAGCTTAGGGCATGAAATCTCATCATGTTGTCTGGACAAAGTGGAGAAGAAAAGAAGGAGACCAACTTCAATCAAAACAGATGTCACCTATAAGATACCTGGATGTAAATATTTGTGATGCTGACTGCGTCTCATCAGTACTGGGGTTGCAATATGCCTACAGTCTGATGAAGACTGTTAACAATAACTCCAGTATCTCCTTATCATTGTTACTGACATAGTTGTAGTTTATTTCCATACAATTGTATATGGGGCTGACCTGATGTTGCAATTAATCGTTGTACTAAGCCTGATGCTGTATAGATGTACTGTTTCTGGACCTGCATTCATGTACTGATGGTGGTTTTGGCGCTGCATTCGTGTACTAATAGTGGTTATGGTGCTGCCCTCATGTGCTGATGGTGGTTCTGGCACTGCGTTCATGTGCTAGTAGTGATTCTGATCTGGCACACATGTAATAATCCATAACATGCTTCATTGCTATGTTGAAATTTAAAAATCCTCAAAACTTAGAGTTTTGAGATTATGATGAGGACTTGGCGAGTTTCTGCTCTGTAAACTCCAAATAGTTTAAGTTAGCTTGTGTTCACACTGATTTTTTTTTTTTAGCAGAAACTCTCCAAATCCTCCTCAAATACTCAAAACTTGTTTCTAGTAATGTTTTAATATACTAACAGTGGTTCTGTATTCATGTAAATACCCATTTAATTTTTTGGGCCCTCAGGATTGGTTCAGTATGGCAATGTGGCCCTTGGACCAAAAAATGTGCACTCCTAGTATAATGTGTGTAGGGGCCTTTCCATCACATTTGTTTGAAAACAAAATGACATAAGATGTAGATACAAAATTGTTTTTCCTGCCTGAATATAATTCAACAGCTAGGAGTTAGGAGACAACAAATCACCGTGTAGCAGGGGGCGCATTGTCCATAGCGGATTCCTCTCTCCCGCCTGTCCACAACCTCAGGGCGTGGAAAACCGTTGAATAGAATTCGGCCTGCGTGTGTGAGTCTGAGACTCTGTGAAGTGCAGGCGTGATGACGTCACTACATCGCGCCTTCTGTGCTGAATCTCAGCATCCACACTGCACAGACCAGACGAGTACTATGAGAGACATAGCAAGGTGAGTAGTGTATTTTTTATGTTTGTAATTATGAGTGTCAATCATTGAATGGGGGCCAATCATACAGAATTGTTGGTGGAGGGTCAGTCATACTGAATGATTAGCTGGTGAGGGGTGTTGTGAATATGTTAGAAATGAATTCTGAGCAGAAGCTCCCTCTGGTGGTTACAAACAGTACTGAACCATTCAATGAGGATTGGCAATCAGGAGTTACAGACTGGTCTTATATAAGGGAGGTTCCCTCCCATCATGGTTGCCGGTGATCAATTGTTCTTGTCTCAACTGTGGTTCCTGGTTCACTTGGAAGTTTGCTGAGTCTTGCCTGCATCTTCTGCTATCAGATAAGATATTTTCTGCTTTTATTTTTGTGCTTGCTTTTTGCATTGTTCCCTGCACTTCTGTGGAGGTCAGCCAGGTCCCCTCCGGGGGCTTGTGCTCCTCTCAGTTTATCTGAGCCACTGTTATTTGTTCATTTGCCTTTTCCAGTTTTTTCAGTGGCTGCGGCTTAGTTTTGTGACACCAGAGAACTAATTTAGGTGGTAGAGGTCGTGTGATCTCAGGTGTTTTTGCAATTAGTAGAGTTGGTATTTTTTAGGGTTTTTTGGATTGCAGTAAGTGTCCTTCCTATCCTTTTCTGTCCAGGTAGATTGGGCCCCAAAGTTTGCTCATACTATTTTCTGTCTGTGTCTGTATTTCCTCTTGTCTAACCACCATTACATGTTTGGGGGCTTCCTATGTTCTTTGGGGATCTGCTCCGGGGCAGATAGCTTTCCTCTTTCTATCTTTAGGTGTAGTTAACCTCTCAGGCTGTGACGAGGCGTCTAGGACCAACGTAGGAACGCTCGACGGCTGCCTTTAGTTGTGGTGGTTAGTCAGGGTACTGCAATCCAGTAGATTCCAACCTCTCTGGTGTATTGCCGTTTTTGCCTGCTCTCCTCAGCTACCAAATCATAACAGTATCACCGGCCAAACTGAAAATTATATGGTACTCAACAGAATGGAAAAGTAGTAAAAGGAAAAAGAAAAAAGGAAGTTGTCAGAATTTTTTTTTTTTCTCTGTTTGTTGCATTTTTTCCCTCTTTTTCTCTGGGTGCTGAGGAGGATTTTTTATTTTTTTTTCTCAATGGAGTTTGCACAGTTGTCTGGCCGTGTAGATCAACTTGCCACTGAAGTTCGGAGTATTGCTACCTATCTTGCTAGGTTGCCGGTTGTGGAACCTAGGATCCCCATGCCAGATTTATTTTTGGGGGATCAAGCTAAATTTCTGAATTTCAAAAATAACTGTAAGTTGTTTTTTGCCTTAAAACCTAAGTCCTCAGGGAACGCAGCACAGCAGGTTCAAATTGTCATCTCTCTCCTGCGCGGCGATCCTCAGGATTGGGCTTTTTCCCTGACACCTGGGGACCCTGTTTTGAGTAATGTTGATGCATTTTTTCTGGCTCTGGGGTTATTGTACGATGAACCTAATGTCACTGATCAAGCTGAAAAAACCTTGTTGGCATTAAATCAGGGGCTTGAGGACGCTGAGTTGTACTGTCAGAAATTCCGAAAGTGGGCAGTCCTGACCAAATGGAATGATGATGCTTTGGCAGCCCTTTTTCGGAAGGGTCTGTCAGAGAAAGTAAAAGATGTTACGGTGGGTTTCCCTGCTCCCTCTGTTCTCAATGATTCTATGTCATTAGCGATTCAAATTGACAGACGTTTGCGTGAGCGTAGAGGTATGCGTGGAATGGTGTTGCCTTGTGAACCAGCTTCTGAGTCCATGCAGTGTGATAGAGTGGCTTCTGGGGCACAGCGTCATGAGTTTCGAAAACGCAATGGGTTATGTTTCTACTGTGGTGACGCCTCTCATGCTATTTCAGTCTGCCCTAAGCGGGGAAGACGTTTTGCACGCTCAGTTGTCTTGGGTAGTGTTCAGACTAAATTTCTGTTGACTGTTACCCTGATTTGCTCCCTGTCCACATTTTCTGCTCAGGCTTTTGTTGATTCGGGAGCAGCTATTAACCTGATGGATTTTGATTTTGCTAAACGTTGTGGGTTTCCCTTGATACCCCTACGGAAGTCTATTCCCCTACTGGGGATTGATTCTACCCCTTTGGCTGAGAATAAACCCCAGTTCTCTACTCAGGTGATAATGAGGGTTGAACCTGATCATCAGGAGAGTTGCAAATTTTTGGTGCTGTATAATCTGCATGACATTATTGTACTGGGTTTCCCTTGGTTACAGTCTCATAATCCTGTTTTGGATTGGAAATCTGTGTCTGTGACCAGTTGGGGCTGCCAATGTGTTAATGCCAACACTCCTGTTTTTTCTGCCTGTCCCCAGTCTCAGGATGTTCCTGACTTTTTGACTGATTTTTCTGATGTGTTTAGCGAAAGTAAATCTGCATCCTTGCCCCCCCATAGGAGCTATGACTGCGCTATTGAATTAGTGCCTGGTAGTAAATTCCCTAAAGGTCGCCTTTTTAACTTGTCTGTACCTGAACATGACGCTATGCGGTCTTATATCAAGGAGTCATTGGAGAAGGGTCATAACAGACCATCCTCTTCACCCTTGGGTGCCGGTTTTTTCTTTGTGGCCAAAAAGGATGGTTCATTAAGGCCGTGTATTGATTATCGTCTCTTGAACAATATCACTGTGAAATATCAATATCCGTTACCCTTGATTTCTGACCTGTTTTCCAGGGTGAAAACTGCTACTTGGTTTACCAAGCTTGACCTCAGGGGGGCGTATAACCTTATTCGCATTAAGCACGGGGATGAATGGAAGACGGCGTTTAATACCCCAGAGGGCATTTTGAGTACCTAGTGATGCCCTTTGGGCTCACTAATGCTCCTTCCGTCTTCCAGTCCTTCATGAATGGCATTTTCAGGGATTTTGTGGATAAATTTCTGATTGTTTATTTGGATGATATCTTGATGTTTTCCAATGACTGGGACTCTCATGTGAAACATGTTCGGACTGTGTTCCAGATTTTGAGAGAGAATGCTCTGTATGTGAAGGAATCAAAGTGTCTTTTTGGCGTACAGAGGATCTCATTTCTGGGATTCATTTTGTCTCCGTCTGTTATTGAAATGGACCCGGTCAAGGTTCAGGCCATCTGTGATTGGATCCAACCTACTTCATTAAAGGCTCTTCAGAGATTCTTGGGTTTTGCCAATTTTTATCGTAAATTTATTGGTAATTTCTCTGTTATTGTTAAACCATTGACTGATTTGACCAAAAATGGTTCTGATGTGGTGAATTAGTCTCCTGAGGCAGTCTCTGCGTTTCAGGAACTTAAGCAGAGATTCACTTCTGCTCCTGTTCTACGGCAGCCTGATGTTTCTCTGCCATTTCAGGTGGAGGTTGATGCCTCTGAAATTGGGGCAGGTGCCGTTTTGTCCCAAAGAGATCCAGAGACCTCTAAAAGTAACCCTTGTGCCTTTTTCTCTCGAAAATTTTCTCCAACTGAACGTAATTATGACGTGGGTAATCGGGAGTTAGTGGCTATGAAGTGGGCTTTTGAAGAGTGGAGACATTGGCTGGAGGGAGCCAAACATCAGGTGGTGGTCCTCACGGACCATAAGAATCTGGTTTATCTGGAATCAGCCAAGCGACTTAATCCTAGACAGGCCAGGTGGGCCTTTGTTTTTCACACGTTTTAATTTTGTGGTTTCCTTTCTTCCTGGCACTAAGAATGTTAAGGCGGATGCCCTCTCGAGGAGTTTCCTTGCGGACTCTCCTGAGTTATCTGATCCTGCTGTTATTTTGAAAGAGGATGTAGTTCTTTCCGCCATCTCGCCCAATTTGAGACTGGTTCTGGAAGGGTGTCAGGAGGATAAACCCGAGCGCTGCCCTATTGGGAAATTGTTTGTCCCAGACCGGTGGAAAAAGAGTGTGATGTCTGAGATTCATTGTTCCGCGTTGGCCGGTCATCCCGGAATTTTTGATACCAGAGACTTGGTTAGTCGGTCCTTTTGGTGGCCTACTTTGTCTTGTGACGTCAGGGAATTTGTGCAGTCCTGCGGGACTTGCTCTCGCTCCAAGCCTTGCTCTCGCTCTAGTGGTTTGTTGATGCCATTGCCTGTGCCCAAGAGACCATGGACCGATATCTCTATGGATTTCATTTCCGACCTCCCTGTTTCTCAGAGAATGACCGTTATCTGGGAGATTTGTGATAGGTTTTCCAAAATGATACATCTTGTGCCATTACCTAAGTTGCCTTCCTCCTCCGAATTGGTGCCTTTGTTCCTTCAGCACGTGGTTCGGTTACACGGCATTCCTGAGAACATTGTGTCTGACAGAGGAGTCCAGTTTGTTTCCAGATTTTGGAGGACTTTTTGTTCTAAACTGGGTGTTCAATTGTCTTTCTCCTCGGCTTTTCATCCTCAGACCAATGGACAAACTGAGAGAACAAACCAGACATTGGAGACTTATCTGAGATGCTTTGTGTCTGCTGATCAAGGTGACTGGGTCTCTTTTTTGCCTTTGGCTGAGTTTGCTTTAATAATAGGGCTAGCTCTGCCACTTTGATGTCTCCATTTTTCTGCAATTTTGGGTTTCACCTCGATTTTCTTCGGGACAGACGGAGGCTTCTGTCTGTCCAGGTGTTGACTGTGTTGTGGAGCGTATACAGCAGATTTGGGACCAGGTAGTGGAGAGGTTGTCCCTCTCTCAGGAGAGGGCCCAGCGGTTTGCCAACCGACATAGGATGATGGTCCTCGGTTTAAAGTGGGGGACTTGGTCTGGTTGTCCTCAAGAAATATCCCTATGAGAGTTGCATCTCCTAAGTTTAAGCCTAGGTTCATTGGACCTTATAAGATCTTGGAGATTCTTAATCTGTTTCCTTTTGTTTACTTCTTCCAGGGACATTTAAGATCCATAACGTGTTCCACAAGTCCTTATTGAAGAGGTTTGTCGAACCAGTGGTTCCTATGGCTGCGCCCCCTGACCCTGTTTTGGTTGAGGGCAATCTGGAGTATGTGGTTGAGAAAATATTGGATTCTCGTTTTTCTAGACGGAAACTCCAGTATTTGGTTAAGTGGAGAGGTTATGGTCAGGAGGACAATTCTTGGGTGTTTGCTTCGGACATCCATGCTAGGAGACTGATCCGTGCATATCACGGAGCTCATCCTGACCGACCTGGTTGCCAAATGAGGGTTCGGTTACCCCTCCTCAAGGGGGGGTACTGTTGTGAATGTGTTTAGAAATGAATTCTGAGCAGAAGCTCCCTCTGGTGGTTACAAACAGTACTGAACCATTCAATGAGGATTGGCAATCAGGAGTTACAGACTGGTCTTATATAAGGGAGGTTCCCTCCCATCATGGTTTCCGGTGATCAATTGTTCTTGTCTCAACTGTGGTTCCTGGTTCACTTGGAAGTTTTGCTGAGTCTTGCCTGCATCTTCTGCTATCAGATAAGATATTTTCTGCTTTTATTTTTGTGCTTGCTTTTTGCATTGTTCCCTGCACTTCTGTGGAGGTCAGCCAGGTCCCCTCCGGGGGCTTGTGCTCCTCTCAGTTTATCTGAGCCACTGTTTTTGTTCATTTGCCTTTTCCAGTTTTTTCAGTGTCTGCGGCTTAGTTTTGTGACACCAGAGAACTAATTTAGGTGGTAGAGGTCGTGTGATCTCAGGTGTTTTTGCAATTAGTAGAGTTGGTATTTTTTAGGGTTTTTTGGATTGCAGTAAGTGTCCTTCCTATCCTTTTCTGTCCAGGTAGATTGGGCCCCAATGTTTGCTCATACTATTTTCTGTCTGTGTCTGTATTTCCTCTTGTCTAACCGCCATTACATGTTTGGGGGTTCCTATGTTCTTTGGGGATCTGCTCCGGGGCAGATAGCTTTCCTATTTCTATCTTTAGGTGTAGTTAACCTCTTAGGCTGTGACGAGGCGTCTAGGACCAACGTAGGAACGCTCCACGGCTGCCTTTAGTTGTGGTGGTTAGTCAGGGTACTGCAATCGAATAGATTCCAACCTCTCTGGTGTATTGCCGTTTTTGCCTGCTCTTCTCAGCTACCAAATCATAACGGGGGGGCAATCATGTTGAGTGTGGGGCTGTTGGGAGCATGGGAGTGAGGGACATTATACTAAGTGGGTTGCTGGTGTAAGCCATTATACTGATGAGAATCTGAGGTGCTTGTGGGGACTATAATAATGTGTGAGGGTCTGTGAGAGCCCATATATTGAGTTGGGGACTGTGAGAGCATATTGAGTTGTTGATTGCAGGACCCTCATTCTGTGTGTGTGGCTGTGGGTGTCAGGACTCAAACCCAGCAGCTGTTGTGCACCAGGCAGCAGCTCTTCCCTCTGAGCTTTTCAGCTCACTGGTCAGTTCCTTGCTAACCAGATTCTAGTACCTGTGTTGTTCTAATTGTCTCCACCCTGAGTTCCTGATTGTCTCACCCCCTGTTCCTGATTGGGCTCAACCCTTTGATCTCTTGATTGAACACTCTACTTATAACTGGCACTGCACTTCTTCCATGCGAGACTATTGAGCTCCCATTCTTTCTTCTAACTACAGTCTTTTACTGCTGCTTATCCTCAAACTTCTACTGCTGCTTCGTTTGTACCGACCTCTGGCTATTTCCTGGCTACAATTCCTTCTTATCTTCCCAACTATACTGCTCTCCGTTGTACCGACCTCTTTCTATTTCCTGATTATGCTACTGCAGGTATACGTGTACATGGAGAAACCACACGTGACTGTCCAGTACAGTTACAAGCAGAAATTCTATTTACTGCGGAAAAAGCACATCCTTTATAGTTTCACTATCATATTGTCATATTGATCATTAGTAAAACTGTAATTTCTCTTCCTCAGGAGGGATTTCTCCTTCCTCAGGAGGGGTTAATCAATATTCATTACCTTTTATGATTCTATTTTTACCTAAGAATTACTTCATACTTTTTTAGCAAAAGGACACGCTGTCATGTCAAAGTCCACAGAAGTGTCCTAATTTCAATAACAGGAATGCTTAGCATATAATTCACAATCTTGATTCATATTCATATATGCGTCCATTTTGTATATCTTCAGTTATGTCTTTATATCCTTAACACCACTAGTGGTTGCTATATCACTACTCCAATCAGGTCAGTCCAAAACAGTGGGGGTCCTCATTGGTGTAAGGACTGTGGGGGCCCTCATACTGAGTGGGGGACTGTGGTGCCCTCATACTGATCAAGGGTTTGTTGGGGCTTTCATACTGAGTAAGGGACTGTGGGGGGCCATCTTACTAAGTAAGGTGCTATGAGGGCCCTCATACTGAGTGGGGATTGTAAAAAAACCCTCATACTAAGCAGGCAGATGTTGGGCATCATACTGACACCATTCATGCTTGTGGGGGACATGATACAGTTTGTGACTATGGGAAATCATTCTATAGGGGGCACTTTAGGTACATCATGTTGTGGGGGTATTATACTATGTTTTTGGCACTGTTGGAGTCATCACATTGTATAGTGTACATGTGGGCTGAAACTTCGGGGGGATTCACTGTGTGATATCATATATATTTGTGGTTGTGTTGGGGCTTCATACTCTTAATGGCCATAAAAGAGATATCGATGGTGTGAACACTAAAGGGCTTCAATAGGAACTAATTACTGTGCACGTGCCACTTTACATGTCTTTTGGTTTATAAAAGTTTAGGAGTTTTGACTCTCCCAAACTATATTTATAGTTTAGCAAAAATTCTACTTGTCCCCACCACCAAAAAAACCCCCATCGTGTGTGTGTGTTAGATAGATAGATAGGTGATAGCCCTATATGTATTTATAAATATATTTATATATATATATTTATATATTTATTATATATTACAACCCCTGGCAAAAAATATGGAATCACCATCCTTGGAGGATGTTCATTCTGTTGTTTAACTTTGTTTAAAAAAAAAACAGATCACAGACATGGCACAAAACTGAAGTAATTTCAAAATGGCAACTTTCTGGTTTAAGAAACACTAAAAGAAATCAAGAACAAATAATGTGTAGTCAGTAATGGTTTTTTTTTACAAGTATGGGGAAAAAAATTATGGAAATCACTCAATTCTGAGGGAAAAAAAATTATGGAATCACCTGTAAATTTTCACTCCCAAAACTAACCACCTGCATCAAATTTAGATCTGCTTGTTAGTCTGCATCTAAAAAGGGTGATCACACCTTGAAAAGCTGTTGCACCAAACTGGACTGACAAGAATCATGGCTCCAACAGGGAGATGTCATTGAAACAAAGGTGAGGATTATCAAACTCTTAAAGAGGGTAAATATCACGCAATGTTGCAAAAGATGTTAAAGCAATATGTCTCCAAAACAGGAAATGCACAAACAAACAAATGAGGAAAAATGGGTGGAAACTGGATGTGACGAACTGTAAGAAACCCCCTAAAGGAAATGGGATTTACATACAGAAAAGTTAAATGAAAGCCATCATTAACAAGAGTGTGCAAAGAAACTCATCAAAGCAAAAGGTGGCTACTTTGAAGAACCTAGAATATAAGACATAATTTCAGTTGTTTTCACACTTTTTTGTTAAGTATATAATTCCACATGTGTTAATTCATTGTTTTGATGTCTTCATGTGAATTTATAATTTTATAGTTATGAAAATACAGAAAAATCTTTAATTGAGCAGGTGTGTCCAAACTTTTGGTTCTGTACTGTAATTATATATTGTAGACTGTTCAGGGGGTTTAGCTCTGGGATCGCGTCTCGGGTAGACGGAGTGGCTTAAAGAGTCCAATCACAGACAGCAGCACTGGTGTAAACTGGCCGCAACCAGTTTTATTGAAAGTCCAACAGCAATACACATAAATCAAACCATTAAATAAAATCTAAGCTGTCAGGCTGCTAGCTAAACACAGTCAGTTACTCACTAACGTGAACTAGGCTTAGCAGCCTGGCCACAACAACAAAAATTTATAATTACCAGAGATGGGTCTTGCAGGAGACTCCAGCAGGTCTGAAGCCAGAATTCAGACTGAGAAACCTGTCTGTGTAACTCTACCACTATTTCTGGCTGCTTAATTAGGCAGCTGTGTTTACTCAGGGTTGAGCTGCAAGCCTGTACTGGATGGGGAGTGGAGTGAACGTCGTTACTGCCATCCTACCTTCACTCCTATTATTCCTTATGCGACCCAGCTAAGAAACCTGGGCGAGATATACACCCCGTCCAGTACGCACCCCTTCACTGTCTCACATATCCCCCTCTTCTCCAGACCGGAGGGCTGGTCAACAACTCCAAAGAGACAGTGAACTCTGGACAAAGGCATCGCATTACCCTGTAACTTCCAGGTCTATGCTCTACCGAGAATTGAATTCTTTGAAGCGAAAGGAACCACCTTGTCACCCTGGCATTCCTTTCCTTGTTCTGCTTCATCCATGCCAGAGGAGCTGGTCTGACGCAATTTAAATTTCTGCCCAAGAGGTAATTAAAGCAGCGAGTCCAGCGCCCATTTGATTGCGAGGCACTCTCGCTCCAGAATGGCATAATTTTGTTCAGCCGGTTTCAGTTTTCGACTTAGATACATGACCGGGTGCTCCTCACCCTTCCGACCTGCGACAACACCGCCCCTTACCCCACATTGAGCATCAGTTTGAACAAGAACTCGTCCTGAAATTAGGGGTGACCAGAACTGGTCTTTGACATAAAGCCATTTCAAAGACTGAAATGCTTTTTCTGCTCTGGATTCCATTCTACCATTTTTTGACTTCCCCCCTTTTGTCAGGTCGGTCAACGGGGCAGCAATTGAGGCATAACTTTGTACAAACTGCGATAGTACCCAGTTGATGCCCAGAAATGCCTTGACCTGTCGTTTTGTGAGGGGTGTAGGCCAGTTCTGAATCGCCTCTACCTTATCGATTTGTGGCTTAATCAGCCCCCTGCCAATGACGTAGCCAGGTACTTGGCCTCTTCTAGGCCTATTGCACATTTCTCGGGTTTATGTTCAGCCCAGCTCCGCCTATCGAGTCAAAAGACCGTTGTACCTTAGCGAGGTGGCTCTCCCAATCAGAACTGAAAATTACCACATATCCAGGTAGGGCAGCTGCATAGGCTTGATGCGAGCGCCAGGATCAGGTCCATAAGCCTCTGAAAGGTTAGCCGTGGCTCATGCAACCGAGTGGCTTTACAAGATACTGAAACAAGCCTTCAGGGGTTGCAAAGGCCGTTTTTCTTTTGCCTCATCAGACAGGGGTATCTGGCCAGTACCTTTTGTCAGATCGGGGTTGTAATATAATGGGCACATCTACCTCTCGATTGCTCGTCTACCCGTGGCATCGGGTATGCGTCAAACTTTGACACGTCGTTCAACTTTCTAAAATCATTACAAAACCTCCATGTTCCATTAGGTTTTGGGATCAGGACCAATCGGGCTACACCACTCGCTTTGGGCCTCCCAATGACCCGAGGTCTTGCATCCATTTGATCTCAGTAGAGACTATCTCTCTGCGGGCTTCCGGTATCCTGTACGGCTTCAGCTTGAACTTAGTACCGGGCTCGGTCTCGATATGGTGTTTCACGAGAGAAGTCCGGCCGGGCATGTCTGAAAACCTCTGCTGATTTTTCTGCAGAAACTCCCATACTTCTGTTTTGGTGTACGGACAATGTCTCACCAATGTCACAGGAGGTAGAGGTGGTTTTAGCCTTTCTTACTTCACCGAGGCCAATAATAACTCTCTGTCCCTCCAGGTTTGATCAAGATGATTGATAGACCTGGTAGGGCATTCCGTCTCCGGGTTGGTGTACTTTGTAGGTGACCTTGATATTTTCTGTTCTATCTCGTATGGGCCATGCCACTTGGCCAAAAAATTTACTTTCACCGTGGGAGGATTAGGATTAGGGACTCGATCCCCGGGGTTGAAAGTCCTAATTTTTGCTGACCGATTATATATCCTGCTTTGAGCTTCTTGGGCTCTCTGCAGATGATCCTTAACCAACGGCATAATCTTAGCAATTCTATCTTGCATCTGGGCAATATGCTCATAACACTCTTGTACGGGGTTGCCTCGGTTCTCCCATACTTCCTTGGCTATGTCTAGCAAGCCCGTGGGTGCCGACCATATACCAACTCAAAGGGAGAAAACCCGTAGAGGCTTGGGGCACCTCTTGACCGAAAACATTAGGTAGGGTAACAGGTAGTCCAGTCCCGACCTCTTTCTCCACTGCTTTCTTTAACATATTTTTTTACGTTTTATTAAAACGTTCAATACCCATCGTCTGTGGGTGATACACGGTATGTTGAATGTGCGAGATTTTAAGCAACTTACACGTTACTCATCACCTTGGACATAAAAGGTGTGCCTTGGTCCATGAGGATCTCTTTAGGGATTCCTGTCTGGAAAACTATGAAAGAGTTCCCGTGCAATATTTTTGGAACGCCATATTTCTTAAAGGGACAGCCTCGGGGTACCGGGTTGCATAATCAAGTACCACTAGTATGTATTGGTGCCCTCTGATTTCACAAAGGACCTACCAAGTCCATCGCTACCCTTTCAAATGGTTCTTTAAAAAACCCGGGAGCGGGACTTTGGACGCGGAAGTGAGAACCGGAGCATTTATCTGACCGGGGGGGCAGGTTTTGCATTATCCTCCACACTCGATAAACCCTGGCAGTAAAAACCTCTGGGGATTCTTTCCTGGGTCTTTGTCCATCCCCAGGTGCCCACCAAGACGTGGTTTATGTGCAAACCTAGCCCATCTTCTTTTATGGCTTAGGTACCAGGAGCTGATCACGGCCTCTCCCTTTACCTTAGTACCCTATATAGCGGTCATTGTTCATGGCAAAATGGGGAAATTTTCATCAGAGCCGGGTTTTTGTGGGATCTCATAGAACGTTTTAGATTTTCCCTGGCATGTTTAAGAGTGGGGTCTGAAAAATTTCTCGTCCCAAAAGCCGGGAAAAGGTTTGGTCAGGGACTTCTTTCCAGAGAACCATTATCCCCCTTCCCCAAATACTTGAAAAGGAAATTCTTTTTATTTTTTCATTTCATTATCCTCCCTCGTCAAAAAACATCATTTTCCCCCTATACCCGGGGAACCACGAAGTTTCTCACAGTCCTTTTAAAATTTTTTCCCCAATCCCAAAACAGGAAAAGTCACACCCCCAAATTGGGGGGTGCCATTCTTCACACCCCACTTTTTTAAAAAGATCTCCGAGTTTTTGTGAAAAAAGTCCAGGAAGTTCCGGGTAACTTTGGTGTCTCATGGAAAGCACACCAGCTAGGTGTTTATCGGGGATGA
>JARQOD010000002.1:152313356-152425389 GCA_033576555.1 Oophaga sylvatica | reverse complement strand
CCGAGGGCCAACACCCAGGAATAGACTCTTCAGGCCCCTCAGACTGGAACCGCAGGTTTGTGGGAGGAAGACCTTACCTGTCCATCATCCTGGATGGGATCGTAATCCCTGCCCTGCTGGACACTGGATCTCAGGTGACCATCATACCTGATGTCCTGTATAATAAGTTTTGGTCCATGGACAGCCTCCAACCCCGAGCCCTGACTTTGCTGTGTATGCCTCTAATGGTCTCCCTGTTGATATACTCGGAGCCAAAAACGTGGACGTAAAGGTGGGCAGAGTGGAGCTGAAGGACCAGGGACTCTTAGTAGTAAAGACTGTAAATGAGGAAAATGGCTTAAATGTGGTTTTAGGTACAAACATTATTAGTAACTGTCTGGGAGAAGTTGTGTTTTTGCTCCAACAGCTCGCTGAAGTTGCCAAGCCAAAGCAAAAGGGAGTGATCCAGAGGGAGATCCGGGCCCTGATGTGCCAGCAGCAAGCGAAGCTGACAGATGGTGAAATTGGTAATGTACGGGTGACAGACCCGAACCCCATTGTGATACCCCCAATGAGTGAAATGCTTATATGGTGTAGAGCAGCAATAGGTCTGAGAGGACAGAACTACCAAGCAGTAGTAGAGCCCCATTGTTCAGAGCACAGACCTACACTCTTGACTGCTAGAGGGGTAGTAGAAGTACGAAATGGGAGAGTACCAGTACGTCTTCTCAACTGGGGAGAAGATGAAGTGAATTTACCACGCTATGCCACAGTTGCTAAATTACATACCATAGATAACAACTCTATTCTCACGACAGAGTCCTTAGCCTCCCGCCAGCCAGTGGAGGATAATGACCCAGCAACCCAGGTGGAGGATTGGTGTCAGCAGCTCCATGTCGGGACAGACACCACTCCCGCCCACCAGAAACAGGGAGTACTACGGGTGGTACAGGAGTACACACAGGTATTTAGCAAACATCCACTTGACTTTGGGACAATTAAGGGAGTACAGCATCATATCCCTACAGGCAGCCATCCTCCCATCAAAGAGCGGTACAGGCCTATACCTCCAGCACACTACCAGAAAGCTAAGGAAATGTTGCGTGACATGAAGGAAGCAGGGGTGATAAGGGATAGCTGTAGTCCCTGGGCAGCACCTCTAGTCCTAGTTAAGAAAAAGGATGGAAGCATGAGAATGTGTGTAGATTACAGACAAGTAAATCGCATAACACATAAAGATGCATACCCTTTACCACACATTGAGGAATCCTTAGCTGCCTTAAAAACTGCTAACTACTTTTCCACCCTCGACCTCACTAGTGGGTACTGGCAAGTAGCTGTGGCTGAGGAGGATCGGGAGAAGACGGCTTTCACCACCCCAATGGGACTCTGTGAGTTTGACAGGATGCCGAAAGGACTCAGCAGTGCCCCGGGAATGTTCCAGAGAGTGATGGAGAGTTGCCTGGGACATCTCAACTTTGAAACCGTGTTGCTGTACCTGGACGACGTAATTGTGTACTCCAAGACGTATGAGGATCATCTGAAGCACCTGGCAGAGGTATTCGAGTCACTGTCCAAGTATGGGATGAAACTGAAGCCTTCAAAGTGCCATCTGCTCAAACAAAAGGTACAGTACTTGGGACATATTGTCAGCTGAGAAGGAGTAGCGCCGGACCCCGAGAAGGTCACTGCCATCCAGTAATGGCCAGAACCAAGGAATCTCAAGGAGGTGCGCCAGTTCCTGGGACTGACAGGTTACTACCGGAGGTTTGTAAAGGATTACACCAAGAAAGCAGCGCCTCTGCAGGACCTCCTGGTAGGACAACCTCTCAAGAGCAGAAATCCTCCATTCCACTGGGGTAAAGAACAAGCTGAGGCATTCAAGGAGATGAAGGAGATCCTGACAGGCGATGAGATCTTAGCCTATCCTGACTACAGCCAGCCGTTCCTGCTGTATACTGATGCCAGCAACGAAGGATTGGGAGCTGTCCTCAGTCAGAAGCAAAATGGCCAAGAAAAAGTCATCGCATATGCAAGCAGGAAGCTCCGGCCGACCGAGAGAAACCCAGAGAACTATAGCAGCTTCAAGTTGGAGTTTCTGGCGCTGGTCTTGGCCATTACAGAAAGATTCAAGCATTACCTAGCCTCCAGCAAGTTCACTGCTTACACAGACAATAACCCCTTGACACATCTTGAAACAGCCAAGCTGGGAGCCATGGAGCAACGTTGGATGGCTCGGCTATCGAATTATCAGTTCATAATCAAGTACAGGGCGGGCCGTAAGAACGCCAATGCTGACGCCTTGTCCAGAATGCCGCATGAGTCCGACACGGAAGAGGAATCGGATGACCTAGAAGAGATTGAGCTACCTGCATTCCACAGAAATGGGATGATCCACGAGCAACGAGCCTACAGGAGGCAGCGTGGTAAGACGTTAAACCCTTTACCTCACCACAGCTGGAAGGAGACCCAGAACAGTGACCCGGTTGTCAGCCACATCAAGGAACTGATAACTCAGGAAGGTTCCTCCTTGGAGAAGGATGCGTCTCAACAAGCAAAGCAGCTGTGGAACGAGAGAAGCCGGCTGTTTATCTACCGAGAGAAGCTGTGCCAAAGGTACGTCAACCCCAGAACCCATGAGATGGTATGGCAGATAGTAGTGCCAAGAACAGACATCCAGATGGTGTTGGAAGCCTACCATGATCGAGCAGGGGCACTTTGGCTGGAAGAAGCTGGAAACCCTGCTGAAGTGTCGTTTCTACTGGGTGGGAATGCGCAGTTCCATTGAGAAATGGTGTAAAAACTGTGCGTCCTGTAGCCTCCGAAGAAAAGACTACAGCAGCCAGAAAGCACCCTGCAACCCATCAAGACGACTCGTCCCTTGGAGATCGTGGCCTTGGACCATGTCAAGTTGTCACCCAGCAGGTCAGGATACTCATATGCCCTGACAATGGTGGATCACTACTCCAGGTTCCTGGTGGTCGCCCCTGTCAAAGATCTGACAGCTGAAACAGCAGCAAAGATGTTTCAGGCATATTTCTGCAGACCCCATGGATGTCCAGAGCAAGTGTTAACTGATCAAGGTCCTGCCTTTGAAGCCGAGTTGTTTAAGGAATTCTGTCACTTGTACGGGTGTAAGAAGATAAGAACCACACTGTACCACCCCCAAACCAATGGTCTCTGTGAAAAGATGAATCACATAGTCATTGATCTGCTGAAGACGGTACCACTGGAGGAGAGGAATCGGTGGCCAGACCTACTACCTGACCTAGTAGATCTGTACAATCACATACCGGTGAGTTCCACCAACTGCACTCCAGCCTACCTTATGCGAGCAAGACCAGGAAAGCTGCCTATGGATTTGGAACTTGGTGTTGTAGAACCAGAAGCTGATGTTACTACTGAAGATTGGGACACGAACCGACAGGAACAGTACAGGAGAGTACAAGCCTGCGTGGAAGATAGTCTCAATAAAGTAAGGGAAAAGCAAGAGGAGAACTACAACAAAAGTGCACCAGCTGAACCTTTTATGCCTGGAGAAATGGTGCTAAAAAGAAAAAGAAGAATGCACAAATTGGATGATCAGTGGGAAAAAGAGCCTTATGTCGTGCAAGATTCCAAGTTTGACAACAGGAAAACCTGTACCATTAGCAATGATGGAGGAAAGACAACCACCACGGTATCCAGAGACCACCTAAAACTGTGTCCAGACATGTTAAAACTTCCCGAGGAAGAACTTGTTATGGAAAAAGAGAAACCAGGTGAAGTCATACACACGGACTTAGGAGATTTTCCTGCAGATTGGCCTTGTATCGGGGATGCTGTGATTATTCCAGTACTTCAATTTTACCAACCACAAGAAGCGCTTCAACGTCCAGTTGAGCCAGTTGCCGCAGCAGAAGAAATAGTTCAAGAGGAACCTGCTCCTGTAGCACCTCTAGAAGTAGAGTCTCAAGAAATGGAACCTCAAGACGTGGAACTACCAGAAGAATCCCCTGGCGAAACAGAACTGCATCGCCCAGCCACCAGTATGCTTGCCAGATCCCTAGAGAGCTTAAGGCAGTATTACAGTTTGCCAGCACGCAGGACAGATAGGCCAGAGGCTACTATACCTGACACCACACCACGTAGGTCAGTACGCACAACGAAAGGAAGGTTACCTGTTAGGTACCAAGAGTAGTCCTAGCAAATTAATCCAGTAGGACCCAGACAGGGTTTACTGAACTGTACAAAGTTATGAAGAGAATTGCACTTTATTGAGAATGTTATATGATAATGTTTACATGCTGAAGTAGTATACCCCAGTTGGGTAATGTGATATGTGAAATGTGTTTCTGTTAAAGGACTGCGTGGCTGAGGACTTTGCCAGCCCAAAAACTGTGTTGTAAATAGTTGGCACTTAGTGCCCCATCTTGGTTTTACGTAAACCATTCTACCTCAGAAGAAAAACCCGTATGGTGTGGCCTTGAGTGAGGTTTGCAGCAAGGAAGTCCTGCAGCCCACCCAGGACCGCCGTGGAAGGTTTGGTACGGGTCCTTCACAAGAATCTTGTATTTATTTGCACTGTGAAAGTATTTGATATTTTTCTATTGCCATTTGTACATATTGTAACGTTTGAAGTGTCCTTACCTCCCGCAAAGGATGAGTTATGTTTATTGTTATGTTATGAAAATTGTTTTCTTTTTCAGCCCGGTAGTGCTGATATTAACTAGGGGGGGATGTGTAGCCCAGCTGCGCTTGGTGCCACATGTACCCAGGAGGATGCATGAAAGGTAATTCACAATCACCTGATAAGCACACAACACTTGACATTTTTCCTGGTTCCACCAGAGGGAGCCCTTGAGACAGCAGTGAGATGAAGACAGTCTAGCTGAAAGTTAGTGAGTCGTTGGTGTTACCTCAGAACAGCAGAACATCACAGAACGCAGTTACCTCAGACGAGTTGTGAGGGAGAGATAAGAACTCCTCAGAACACCGGGGAGAGACTCCTGTCAGATTAGCCTGAGGGCTGAGGAAGTTTGAGCGAGAAGCTGACATCTACTGCTACCTGTGCTTATCTTAAGTGTGTGATTAGGACGACAGGCAAGTGGAGAAAGGAAAAGAGAGAGTGACAGAGGCAACCAGCATTGATAGCTAACCTCCACTCTGCACTACCGGACACCGGGTCCGAGCTTGCTAGTATCTTCACAGCTAGTGGGACTTCAAGTCGCAGGGGCCCAGCAGTGCTGATACGTAACTGAGGTTAGGAAGACGGGGGTCTGGCAGGTACCGCCTTAGAGACACTGTTCTGTCCACAAGAAGACCTCTTCACAAGATCAGCCGGGCGTAGCAAGGAGGAGTTAAACGTTGTTTTATGCAAGTTAGAAACTCACACACATCAAAAAGTAAGGAGGCCTTACACCTACTCAGTGATTACTGGACGTGCATCCTCCACCCTGAGCAGCTTCCAAGGACGTGCCTGCAAATATCACCAGTAAAGGTACGGAAAGAGACTCATTGTGTGTGTCTGTCTTATTGCTTGCACCCCCTGCACCGCCATATACCTCGAGGGATCAGTCTTACCTGTGGAAGACTTAACACCTTGCTGCCCAGTAACAACCACTCAGAGGATTCACCCTGCAGCGCTGGTCACCCTGATCAGAAACCACAGGTGGCGTCACAAACATTTCTAAATCCCCTGTAAATATCCCCCTTGAATGAGCGCCCAGGGCAACGGACCGAGCTGCGCTACCCGTGACCTCTCCCATTGAAGTGAACGGGCTCGGTGCCGAGTACCCCATAAGCCCTGGTACGTGCGACTCAGTAGCAGCAAGGAAAGAGGGGGAGGGATGTTAGCAGACTCTGTCATGCAGAAAAAAGTCTGAGCTCAGGTTAGCGCGACAATGCTAATATGGAATGTCGGCACCCAGTCTCACTGTGAGCAGTCGAGCAATTAAATTACCACGTAGCTGATAGGTAGTGACATACAGAAACAATGCAATAGATAAGACAAGTGACGTGAAGCAGAACTGTCATTATGGGAGAGTGATAAACAGTTATTGCCATAAATATTGGAACAGTTCATAGATAAGGAGTGAAAGTTTTATTGTCCTCTGATTGGGGTCTGGTTCTGTGTTGTGATACCCCACAAGGTCTTAGGAGCAAGTTCCTTAATTGATGTAAAAAGACATAAGTCCATGTGACACATTAATTCCTGCTCTGAGTGTGTCTGTCAAAGGTCGTCATAAGTTTGTACTCCCAGACTCTTCTGTCTCCCTGAGATTTGAAATTACCTTTCAATACGAGTAATTTCATGTGTATGGTGCTGTGATCAGGCATACAAAATGTTTTGCCACAGGTAGATCTATTCTTTTTTCTCTTATTGTGTGGCGATGAGAATTCATCCTTGTTCTCAGTTTTTGCCCTGTCTCCCCCACATACAGACCCCCAGTTGGACATTTACTACAAATAATTAAGCACACCACATTAGATATGATGCAGCTGAAAGTGCCTGGGATCTTGTAGTCCTGATGTGAGTTGGGAATCTTTATCTTGTCCATGGTCATTTTAAATGGACAGGTTTTACATTTTTTCTTGTTGCAAGGAAAGGTTCCTGCAGCTGTTGGAGGGGACAGGGAGCTTCTGACAATGATGCTTCTTAGATTTGGAGGCTGCCTAAAACACAGTAGTGGAGGGTCTGGAAAACTGGATTGTAATCGGGCATCGTTTTGTAGTAAAGGTTGTAATTTCTGTGCAGCTCCCCTTAGCACTTCCAGATTTGGATTGTAGGTGACTACAGTGATAGATACCATTTAGCCATTAAAAGGTATCAACCGCTGAGGACTCTCAATTCTGAATATTTTTCTGAAGTAGACCAAAAGATTCTCAAAAGCTAGCCATCATGATGTGAACCAAAAAAATTCTGGAGCAAATGAGAAGCAAAGTAATTGAGATCTGTCAGTCTGGGAAAGGTTATAAAGCCATTACTAAAGCTTTGGGACTCCAATAAACCACAGTGAGAGTCATTATCCACAAATGGCAAAAACATGGAACAGTGGTGACCCTTCGCAGGAGTGGCCAGCTGACCAAAATTACCCCATGATCGCAGCAACAACTTATCCAAGAGCAACATCCAAAGAAATGCAGGCCTCACTTGCCTCAGTTAAGGTCAGTGTTCTTGATTCCACCATAAGAAAGAGATTGGGCAAAAATGGCCTGTATGGCAGAGTTCCAAGACGAAAATCACTGCTGAGCAATAAGTACATAATAGCTAGTCTCGGTTTTGAGGGGAGACAGGTTATAGATGGCCTTGTAGGTCAGTATTAGTAATTTGAACTGGATACGCTGAGGGAATGGGAGCCAGTGAAGAGATTTGCAGAGGGGAGAAACAGAGGAGTAGCGAGGAGAGAGATGAATTAGTTGGGCAGCAGAGTTAAGGATGGACTGGAGAGGTGCAAGGGTGTTAGCAGGGAGGCCACAGAAAAGGATGTTGCAGTAGTCGAGGCTGGAGATGATGAGGGCATGCACAATCATTTTAGTAGATTGAGGGTTGAGAAAAGGACGGATTTTGGAAATATTTTTGAGCTGAAGGCGACAGGAAGTAGAATGAGCTTGGATGTGAGATTTGAAGGACAGGGCAGAATCAAGGGTTACTCTGAGGCAGCGGACTTCCAGTACGGGGGAAAGCGTGATGTCGTTAATTGTGAAAGATAGGTCAGGTAAGGAAGATCTGTGAGATGAGGGAAAGATGATGAGTTCAGATTTGTCCACACAGAGTTTGAGGAAGCGGGAGGAGAAGAAGGAGGATATGGCTGATAGACACTCAGGGATTCTGGACAGCAGAGAGGTGAGGTAGATCTGAGTGTCATCAGCATAAAGGTGGTACTGGAATCCGTGGGATTTTATGAGTTGCCCAGGCCAAGTGTATAGATTGAGAAGAGTAGGGGTCCTAGAACAGAGCCTTGTGAGGTGCAATTTGGAGAGGAGACAATTAAGCTCCCCTTCAGTGATGTTGGAGAGGGAGGTTATGGGGTTTGGGCATTGGTCTGGTATACAAAGGGGCTGTGGTGGTTGAACAATGAAAACTTGCCTTGTTTGGTCGATCTTATTTTTGAAGTGTGTGGCAAAGTCCTCAGCAGAGATGAGGGAGGAAGGAGGGGGCAGTGGTGGGCAGAGAAGGGAGTTAAAAGTTTTGAATTACTGTTTGGGGTTGAAGGATAGGAAAGATATGAGGGTTGTGAAGTAGACCTGTTTAGCAGAGGTGAGGGCAGATTTGAAAGAGAGTGTTGTTTGTTTGAATGCAGTGAAGTCATCTTGAGAATTTGTTTTCTTCCAACGCAGCTCTGCAATGATAGACACTTGCTGGAGCTTTTTAGTGGTGTTATTGTGCCAGGGTTGTCTGTTAGTACGTCGCACTCTGCCATGAACGAGAGGGGCAACCATGTCAATAGCAGATGCGAGAGTGGCATTGTAGAAAGCAGTGGCACTGTCTGTGTCGTGGAGCGAGGATATGGATGCCAGTGGTAGAATAGAGTCAGAGAGTGTGTGGGGGTCTAGGTGTGAAAGGTTTCTGCGGGGGTCACAGGATGCTGGACATGGGTGACAGTAGAGGAGGACAGGGATAAGAAAGTGAGTAGATGGTGGTCGGATAGAGAGAGAGGGGAGGTGTTGACGTTAGATAGAGAGGAGAGGTGGGTGAAGACCAGGTCTAATGTATGTCCGTCTGTGTGGGTGGCTGAAGAGGACCACTGAGTAAGTCCAAAGGATGAAGTAAGGGACAGGAGTTTGGAGGCTGCTTACGGAAGGGTATCAGTGGGGATGTTGAAGTCACCCATGATGATAGTGGGGATGTCAGTGGAAAGAAAGTGAAGAAGCCAGGTAGAGAATTGGTCAATGAAGGCAGTGGTCGGGCCTGGAGGTCGGTATATGACGGCCACTTGGAGGTTGGAGGGAGAGTAGATGAGAACAGAGTGGACTTAAAAAGAGGGGAGGATTAGGGAGGGAAGAGGTGGGATTGGGTTAAAGGTGCAGTTAGAAGAAAGAAGAAGACCCACTCCACCGTGTCTGTTGCCAGGGCAAGGAGTGTGGGTCGAAGTGGAGGCCGTCGTAACACAGCGCAGCAGGGGAGGCGGTATCAGAGGGTGTCACCCATGTTTCTGTGAGGGCGAGGAAGGCAAGATTGTAAGAGAGAAAGAGGTCATGAATCACATGAAGCTTATCGCAGATAGAGCTGGCATTCCAGAGTGAGAGAGTGAGAGAGGGAACAGGGGGGTGGGTGTCAATGGCACGGGTTTTAAGTTCGAAAGATTGCGGTAGTTCTTATTAGATAGGGAGCGGAAGGAAGGGGTAGTATTGGTGGGTATGATCTGTGGGGGTCCAGGATTGGGAGACATGTCACCAGAAGTGAGGAGAAGCAGAGAAAGGGAAAGCAGGTGGGAGAAGGAGAGTGGGAGGCTTGTTTTATGTAACATGCAAAAGAATAGGAAATCAGGAAGGGGGCAAGCACTTTTTCACATGACTGTATATATATATATATATTATATATATATATATATATATATTATATTATAATATTTTCATTTTTATAGCGCCATTTATTCCATGGCGCTTTACATGTGAGAGGGGGCGAATATAGACAAGTATAATAAATATGAGCAATACAGGACACACATAAGTACAGAAGGAGAGAGGACCCTGCCCGCGAAGGCTCACAATCTGCAGGGGATGGGTGAGGATACACTAGGGGCGGACGTGCCTACCTAGGTGCCGGATCTGCTGCCTCCTCCTAACCCTCTTTGACATACCCACTGGTAAATATCTTATATGGCAGTGTCCATTGGTGCTTTGACTATTTATATGTGGCCAGTCTATGTGGTATGTGATGGGTAATCGCACCCAATGTAGCATTGCTGAGGTATAGATGTGTATATATGCGCATGATAATTTTCTCTTGCCTAGGGTGCCACTTAATATTAAAAATATATAGAGGCTGGAGGTTATTAATAATACTTGGGCAGTGTTATTATGAATTGTAATCTCTAATATATGTTGGCATTATTATATCCCTAACCTTTGTTGGCACGTTGCTTTTCGATTCTGCACGGTGCAGACCTATTTTCCCTTTCTCCCATTTTCTACTAATATTTGGTATGTGTATTTTAGCATGTTTCAATAAAATTGACATTTTATAGATAGCTTTGTGATCATCGTTTTTCATGATTTGGTTCATTTTGCATTTGATGATGAGCTGTAGAATCCATATAGACACATGTAAAATTTTGGCTTTTTACTAAGATCATGTGTCCTGGTCATACTGTGTATATTTATGTGAGAGGGGGCGAATATAGACAAGTACAATAAATATGAGCAATACAGGACACACATAAGTACAGAAGGAGAGAGGACCCTGCCCGCGAAGGCTCACAATCTGCAGGGGATGGGTGAGGATACACTAGGAGAGGGTAGAACTGGTCGTGCGGGGGTTCAGTAGACTGAGGATCACTGCTGGTTGTAGGCTTGTCGGAAGGGGTAGGTCTTCAGGTTCTTTTTGAAGATTTCCATGGTAGGCGAGAATCTGATGTGTTGGAGTAGAGAATTCCAGAGTATAGGGGAGGCACGGGAGAAGTATTGTATGCGGTTGTGGGAAGAAGAGATAAGGGGAGAGTAGAGAAGGAGATCTTGAGAGGATCGAAGGTTGCGCGAGGGTAAGTAATGGGAGACCATGTCACAGATGTATGGAGGAGACAGGTTGTGGATGGCTTTGTATGTCATGGTTAGGGTTTTGAACTGGTGCCTCTGGATGATAGGAAGACAATGAAGGGCTTGGCATAGGGGAGAGGCTGGGGAATAACGGGGAGACAGGTGGATTAGTCGGGCAGCAGATTGTATGTAGGATGGATTGGAGTGGTGCCAGAATGCTAGAGGGGAGGCCAGAGAGTAGGAGGTTGCAGTAGTCAAGGCGGGAGATGATAAGGGCATGCACTAGTGTTTTTGTGGTGTCGTGGTCAAGGAATGCACGGATCCGGGAAATATTTTTGAGTTTGAGACGGCAGGAGGAGGCTAGGGTTTGGATATGTGGCTTGAAAGAAAGGGCAGAGTCGAGGATCACCCCGAGGCACCGAGCATGCGGGACCGGGTAAAGTGAGCAGCCGTGGACATTGAGGGATAGGTCTGGTGGAGGGGTAGAGTGAGATGGGGAAGATGATGAATTCTGTTTTGTCCATGTTCAGTTTTAGAAAGCGAGCAAAAAAGAAAGCTGAAATAGTGGACAGACAGTGTGGGATTTTTGTCAGTAAGGAGGTGAGGTCAGGTCCAGGTAGATCTGCGTGTCATCGGCATAGAAATGATACTGCAAACCGTGGGATTCTATGAGCTGTCCCAGGCCGAAGGTGTAGCTGGAGAGGAGTAGGGGTCCTAGAACTGAGCCTTGAGGAACACTGACAGAGAGGGGGCGAGGTGAGGAGGTGGTGTGGAAGAGGGAGACACTGAATGTTCGATCTGTTAGATATGATGAGATCCAGGATAGGGCCAAGCCTGTGATGCCCAGAGATTAGAGAATCTGGAGCAGGAGGGAGTGGTCCACAGTGTCGAAGGCAGAAGACAGGTCCAGGAGAAGGAGGACAGAGTAGTGTCGCTTGCTCTTGGCGGTTAGTAGGTCGTTGGTGACTTTAGTTAGGGCAGTTTCAGTTGAATGATGCAGTCGGAAGCCTGATTGCAAGCGGTCAAAGAGGGAGTAAGAGGAGAGGTGGGAGGACAGTTCAAGATGGACATACTGTTCCAGTAGTTTTGAGGCATAAGGGAGAAGAGATATCGGGCGATAGCTAAACGCAGAGGATGGGTCAAGGGAGGACTTTTTGAGGTTGGGTGTGATTGAGGCATGTTTGAAGGATGAGGGGAACACACCATTTGTAAGTGAGAGGTTGAAGAGGTGTGTTAGAGTAGGGATGAAGACTGTGGCGAGGTTAGGGATGAGGTGGGACGGGAGCGGGTCAAGTGTGCAAGTGGTGAGGTGTGATCTTGAAAGGAGGGTGGAGAGTTGATCTTCTGTCATGATGGAGAAGTTGGTTTTGGAGGAACAGGGCTGAGCAGCTAAGAGGGGCATTGGGGGCTGTGAGCCAAAGCTTTCCCTGATCGTATCAATCAACTGCTTGAAAAAGGAGGCAAAATCTTCAGCAGTAATGAGATGAGAGGGGGAGGTGGTGGGGACGGAGTAGAGAATTGAAAGTGTTGAAGAGCTGAAGTGGTTCCCCCCACATATGGGGTATCAGCGTACTCAGAATAAATTGGACAACAACTTTTGTGGTCCAATTCTCCTGTTACCCTTGGGAAAATAAAAAATTGGTGACTAAAAGATCATTTTTGAGTGAAAAAAATAGGATTTTTTATTTTCATGCCCGGGCATTATAAACTTGTGTGAAGCACTTGGGGGTTCAAAGTGCTCACCACACATCTAGATAAGTTCCTTAGGGGATCTCATTTCCAAAATGGGGTCACAAGTGGGGGGTTTCCACTGTTTAGGCACATCTGGGGCTAGGAAAACGGAACATGACATCCATCAACGTCTGCATTCCAAAACGTTATTATTTCCTTTCCAAGCCCTGCCGTGCGCCCAAACAGTTTTCCCCCCACATATTGGGTATCAGCGTACTCAGGACAAATTGGACAACAACTTTTGGGATCCAATTTCCTTGGGAAAAAATCAAAAATTGGGGACTAAAAAATCATATTTATGGAAAAAAAAAATATTTCTTTCACACCAGGCATTATAAACTTTTGTGAAACACTTGGGGGGTTCAAAGTGCTCACAACAGATCTAGATAAGATCCTTAGGGGGTCTAGTTTCCAAAATGGTGTCATTGTGGGGAATTTCCACTATTTAGGCACACAGGGACTCTCCATACATGACATGGCGTCCAATCTCAATTCCAGCCAATTTTGCTTTGAAAAAGTCAAACCGCGCTCCTTCCCTTACGAGTCTTGCCGTGCACCCAAACAGTGGTTTTCACCCACATATGGGGTATTGGCATACTCAGGAGAAATTGCACAACAACTTTATTTGTCCATTTTTTCCTTTTACCCCTGTGAAAATAAAAAAATGTTTGTAAAAGATCATTTTTGTGACTAAAAAGTTAAATGTTCATTTTTTCCTTCCACGTTGCTTCAGCTCCTGTGAAGCACCTGAAGGGTTAATAAACTTCTTGAATGTAGTTTTGAGTACCTTGAGGGGTGCAGTTTTAAGAATGGTGTCACTTTTGGGTATTTTCTGCCATATAGACCCCTCAAAGTGACTTCAAATGTGAGGTCGTCCCTAAAAAAAATGGCTTTGTAAATTTTGTTGTTACAATGAGAAATCGCTGGTCAACTTTTAACCCTTATAACTTCCTAACAAAAAAAAATTTTGATTCCAAAATTGTGCTGATGTAAAAGTAGAAATGTGGGAAATGTTATTTATTAACTCTTTTTTGTGACATATTTCTCTTTTTTAAGGGAATAAGGGATAAGAGAATAAAAATTCAAAGTTTGAAAATTGCAAAAAATTCTAAATTTTTGCCATATCTCCATTTTTTTCAAAAATAAATGCAAGTTATATCGAAGAAATTTTACCACTATCATGAAGTACAATATGTCACAAAAAAACAATCTTAGAATCGCGAACATCCGTTGAAGAGTTATAACCTCTTAAAGAGACAGTGGTCAGAATTGTAAAAATTGGCCTGGTCATTAACGTGCAAACCACCCTCGGGGGTAAAGGGGTTAAAGAGGTAACCCATTGCTAAAAAGAAAAAAATGCGCACACAAAATTAGCAGGAAAAGGTTAAAATGCTCTAGTGAATGTGGTTGTACGAACACAACATAACTGAGTGGAAGAAAAGTAATTTGGATTTCTTATAACTGGCAATATAGCATTCACTTAGCATTCAGAAACATAATATAAATATAATTAGTGATGAGCACCAGTGCTCAGTACTCGAGTTTGCACCGAGTATTGCAGGTGCTCTAGTGACATGTTCAAGTCTCTGCAGCCGCTTGTTTTGCAGCTGTTAAACAGCCACAAAACATGCGGGGATTGCCTGTGTTAACAGCCGCAAAACATGCGGACACGGAGACTTGAACATCTCACTCGAGCACCCAGAATATACAGTGCATATCTGAGCACCCTGGGCAAACTTTAGTAATGAGCACTTGCGCTCATCACTAAACATGATATTTGGACGTGCATCAAAGCCAAAGTGGTCATATACTTGTAGTCTTAGTCCTTAGTCTAAGTGGTGGTGGCTTTCAGCGACGTAAAATAAGCTCTATAAGGGAGATTCATTAAAGGTGCTTACGGTGTGGCAATTCCTGCTCATTAAATTTATGAAACATTGCATCACTTTTGTGACATAATTTACTTCAGAAATGTACTCCAGTCTGCTACTGAAGTACACTTCTGATGCCTGCACACATCAGTTAAGAAATACACCTAATTCATTAAGTGGTGGTGGTGTACCGACAATAGCGGCAGGCCACACAACATTGGGGCCAATGAGCCGGGAGGAGGCCCAGTGTCAGCGCTCTCACTGGGCCCCACTCTGCACGTCAGTGTGAGCAATGATGATGGAGGAGGGAGCATCAGCAGACGCTTCCACCCCCATTATTCTGCCTCAGCATCTGATGTGTCAGAGCAGCAGGCGCGATGTATTGTACTTTTTTTTTTAAATAAGTGACTAGTGGCCATAATAGAGTTTGGAGGACCATGAGGGGTGCATTATATTGCATGGAGGACCATGGGCGGTGCTTTATATTGTATGGAGGAACATGGGGAGTACATTACATTGTATGGAGGACCATGGGGGGTGCAGTATATTGTATGGAGGACCAATTAGAAATTCTACTATGGGGCCTCATGATGTACACCCCTGTTAAGTAGCGTGTGTCTTCTAATAAATTACAGACATTGCGCTCCAGATATCCCATTCATCACTGGCACGCACAAGTTAATAAAATTGAAATGGTCTCACCTAATTCAGGTTAATGTTATAACCTCTGGCAAGGGTTTTTCAAACACTCATGGAGCTGTGTGCATCCAGCTGCTGTATAGTTGTTCATATCATGAGTTGACATTATAAATGTCAGCTAAGAACTAACCACCTCCTGACGCGATTCATCCCAACCGGGACTCATCAGGGAATATGGCAGGCAGGATGCAGGACTCTGCCATATCAGGTAAAAAAGAGCCTCCTAGAAGGTCCAGAAGTCCTAACATTAACCTGAATTGAGTGAGACCATTTCAATTTTATTAACTTTATATGGGTCTGTAACACCCTACTAGAACTTGTTGGCTTATTTGACATGTCTTGTTAAGGCTCTAGTTTTATCTGTTTTGTTGTGTCTTGGTACCTTTTAATGGTTTATTAAATGTTATGTTTTATATTCTTACTTTTTGCTTGTACTACTCTATCATCTTGTGGATCAATTTTTTTTTTTTGTTAAAATCAAAATTGCTAAATCTCTTTTTTACTGCATAGGCAAAAACAAACAAAGCTATACTCTTCCAACCCTGCTCCAGGACCGGATCTATGCATCTGCCCTGGTATTTGTTGATAGGCTAGGGTGATTAATCAGTGACCTCACAATAACTACTGCACATGTGGCATATTATTGAGCACAGCAGTCTCGTACTTTCTACAGGCCCCCATTCACATTATACTAAATTCGGCCAAATCTGCCAGTTTCAATGGGATTGGTTGACTGTTTAATGTGTAGGGAGCCTCCCAACTCTCTGGGGACAGACGAAGCTAAAGAGACAGATTCAGCCTGTTGGATTTCCAACACCTGATCCTTTTTTTCTCTAGGAGATGAGCTGCTGTCAGAGGAGTCTGCAGGAGGACAGAGGAGTCTGGAGAAGTCTGGCAGCAGGTCTCTCATATAGCACATGAGAGCACTTGGCCAAGCTGAGTGATCCTTTGGCCAACAGCTATCTAATGTGCATAGGAGCCTTAACTGTTCATGAACAGCAGAGGTCACGTGCCCTAAAGTTGTGACATCTCTACTTAAGCTGTCAACGAAGATGGGAGCAGCAAAGAGGGGTATCACTAGACCTGGGGAGGGACAGTATTGTTGTGTTTGCTATTCTATATGTCTGTAAGCCTAGGGGCAAACAAATATTAATCTTTCACAACCTGTTTAAGTGGGTGGTGCGGAGCATGGCAAAATAAAGTAAAATTTCCTGAACTTTGCAATGAGTGGTGCTATTTTTCCTTTGCCATTGTGTGTTTGTGTGGGTGTGTGGATGGTATGGAGATGGGTGTAGTATGTGGGTTTGTGTGCCTATGCTGCTATTTTATTTTAGTCTGGCTTTAGTTTCCCTCCACAACATTCACTCTCTCATGTCGCTCCTCATCAAAATTAATTACTCACCTGTGGCCTAAACTAAAACTAGCACATCCTCATGATCATCAAATTTGATCATCTTATGTGATAATACACTGTTGCAGAATTTCACCGTTCATCAGAATCATCAGCGTTAAGGCATTGTGAGAGAACTAATTGTTACCACAACATGGAGGATTGCAAGAAGAAAACTGATGCATCAGAACTGATCGTCGTACAATATAGCCTAGAACACAGAGCCATCTGATATCTACTAACGATAGTCCCTTCATAGCATAAGCCTGCAGTTGTAAACTCCAACACACAAAGAGGGAAAATAACTTTATTCTGTGCTGTGCCACATTTCTTTCATGCGTCAAAACCAGGATTTTATCTCACAAGATGTATCACTTGCTATGCATGGACATTAATACAAAGTATGTGACCACATTCTTGTACAATAAACACAACCATAGAAAGTACTGTAATCCAGTAGCTACTATATAAAATATTGGATTTCAATAGAAAACAAGAAAACAAGTCTAAAAGATCACAGCTCTTGGGAAAAGAAAATCAATGGGCACACTCATTAAGTGCATACAATCAAGCATGAACAACTGCATGTTGATTCTCTTTATGTTCATTAAATTAATCTGAGAATACTTACAACCACAATGAGGAGGAATTATTCACCCATCACTTTCTACATGTTCATTATTTGCAAAATGCAACTGAACCTGAAATAGCAGCACATTGAAAACATGAATCCTCATTGTAAATCACCTTATAGATCACACTATGAGCCTCCAGTCCTACAGAACATGTGTAGATATGGGTAAAGATGTTTGGAAATCTTTGCTCATCCACTTTAGTTGGCAGTTCCAGAAAATGTGACACCACAGCAGAGCTTGCCACCGGCACTAGTGCCAAGAACGTTAAGATTAACATAATTTGATTTTATCTTCAAAGAGATTTTTTTTTTGTTTTTAAAGGGGATGTCCCTTATTACACATATGTAACCTACCAACAGGATAGTTAAATGTCTGATCGCTGGGGTCTGACACCTATTACCTCCACCAGTCATAAAAACAGGGGTTCTAATGTCCCTTGTGTGAATACAGCAGCAGTGAGCATATGCAAGCACTGTTCCTTTCACTGTATTCAAAGTTAATAGGAGCAGTTGTCGTACATGCTCACTGCCACTCCATTCACACTGGGCACTTTAGACCCCACTATAAGGATTGAGGAGCAAATGTTGTTTAAGGGACAGCCCATTTGAACTCATAAAGTGCTAGATCATGCTTTCACTTTATGTTTGATAGGGGTCTGGGACCCTTATTGGCCTTACGATTGATGAAGCAGCATCTTCTCATTTTGATAGCAGGGTGGTGAGAAACAGCGAACCCCATCAGACCTACATTCCCTTCATTATCAGGAATGGTGGAGGTCCAAGAGGTTGCCACCATCCCTTCCACTCATTGATCTTAAGTGATGGAAAATCCTAGTGATAGGCAATCACTTTAGGAGGTTGGAGAATGTCGTTAACATTCATTGTTGCTCAAAAGCCTCTGTCATATTTACAACACTTTGAACCTCCCAATTAAGTATTACAATTGTTTTTCTTATTTTAGAATACAAAATGACAGTAATGAATAGAGGAGAGTCAAAAACAGATGGTGAAATTGTAAATATGTGTTCAATGTGTCTTATGCAATATTATAGGTTACTTTTCATAAAATGTAATCTTGAGTCATTGAACACAAAATTCATTAATCAATATGTCAGATTTTTCTCTACTTAGTCATTACTCCAACATTGCTTTTTCAGGATTTTTTTTAAGTAACATAGTCTCTAGTGCTTTAATGTCTTAAAACTCCGTAACCATGTTTTTTATCTATGGAAAAAGTCCACCCTATGACAGAGACACAATATCAACCTTGAATTTTTAATAATGGGGTCCAAAGGTGGAAATCCAAAAAAGGAAACTAGGAGCTGCATCAATAATTTACTTAGCACTAATTCACTAACCTGGATAACTGTTTTAGCATAAGCGGGTTACAGTTTTTCCCTTGATTATTGGTAACCTAGAAAATGTTACAGAAACCTGGTCCCATGTGCTGAATTAGTGAAATTTTACCATCTACAGTTTTTTAAGTGTTCCATTTACAGCCACTTAAATAATTAAATTTCCTTTTGTTCCAATAAGGAGCATATAATCCTTGAGGGGGAGTGATGTAAAGCGCTTACTTCATTCCGGTGCCAGAATTAGTGTTAGGAACGTGGCATGGGTGCAGGAAATCTGTAGAACTGTCAGGCACACTGCAACGCTGGAAGTGTGTCGGCACTGGCCTCATACCAGAGGATTAGTTTATTCATTTGAATGTTCTTTGAAGCGAGCTGTATGCTCCAGTTTCTGCAGTCTCCTAGTCACATCACACTCAACATTTAAGACACAAACTTAACTTAAGATAACTTTTTAAGGATGTGAAAGAACTTAAACAATAAGTATTATATCCCACACAGTCTATAAAAGATGATCCATCAGCTCTCCAGATATGTCTGTTTTAGTTGATACTTTTATTCTTAATTAAATAGTAATTCCAGAGTACAGTCATGGCCAAACGTTTTGAGAATGACACAACTATTAATTTTTACAAACTCTACTGCTTCACTTTTTCTAATGGCAATTTGCATATACTCCAGAATGTTATAAAGAGTGATCAGCTTAACAGCAATTACTTGCAAAGTCAATATTTGGCTAGAAAATGAACTTTATCCCCCAAAACACATTTCAACATCATTGCAGCCCTGCCTTAAAAGGACTAGCTAACCTCTTTTCAGTGATTGCTCCATTAACACAGGTGTGGGTGTTGATGAGGACATGGCTGAAGATCAATCTGTCATGATTAAGTAAGAATGAGACCACTGGACACATTAAAAGGAGGCTGGTGCTTGGCATCATTGTTTCTCTTCTGTTAACCATGGTTATCTCTAAAGAAACACGTGGAGTCATCATTGCAATGCACAAAAATGGCCTAACAGGGAAGAGTATCGCATCTAGAAAGATTGCACCTCAGTCAACAATCTATCGCATCATCAAGAACTTCAAGGAGAGAGGTTCCATTGTTGCCAAAAAGGCTCCAGGGCGCCCAAGAAAGACCAGCAAGCGCCAGGACCGTCTCTTAAAAGTGTTTCAGCTGCAGGAACGGGCTACCAGCAGTGCAGAGCTTGCTCAGGAATGGCAGCAGGCAGGTGTGAGTGCATCTGCACGCACTGTGAGGCGGAGACTCTTGGAGCAAGGCCTGGTCTCAAGGAGGGCAGCAAAGAAGCCACTTCTCTCCAGAAAAAACATCATGGACAGACTGATATTCTGCAAAAGGTACAGGCAGTGGACTGCTGAGGACTGGGGTAAAGTTATTTTCTCTGATGAATCCCCTTTTCGATTGTTTGGGACATCAGGAAAACGCCTCATTCGGAGAAGACAAGGTGAGCGCTACCACCAGTCTTGTCTCATGCCAACTGTTAAGCATCCTGAAACCATTCATGTGTGGGGTTGCTTCTCAGCCAAGGGAATCGGCTCTCTCACAGTCTTGCCTAAAAACACAGCCATGAATAAAGAATGGTACCAGAATGTCCTCCAAGAGCAACTTCTCCCAACCCTCCAAGAGCAGTTTGGCGATCAACAATGCCTTTTCCAGCATGATGGAGCACCTTGCCATAAAGCAAAGGTGATAACTAAATGGCTCAGGGAACAAAACATAGAGATTTTGGGTCCATGGCCTGGAAACTCCCCAGATCTTAATCCCATTGAGAACTTGTGGTCAATCATCAAGAGACGAGTGGACAAACAAAAACCTAAAAATTCTGACAAAATGAAAGCATTGATTGTGCAAGAATGGACTGCTATCAGTCAGGATTTGGTCCAGAAGTTGATTGAGAGCATGCCAGGGAGAATTGCAGAGGTCCTGAAGAAGAAGGGTCAACACTGCAAATATTGACTTGCTGCATTAACTCATTCTAACTGTCAATATAAGCTTTTGTTACTCATATGTTTGCAATTATTATATTTCTGTCTGTGATAAAAACATCTGTCAAACACACATAAAAACCAGAGGGCAGCAGATCATGTGAAAATATAATATTTGTGTCATTCTCAAAACTTTTGCCCATGACTGTATATTTTCTAATAATGTCCATTGTGTTGTTGTCACGTACAGTGTAGGAAAGACTAAGTTTAACACGAAGGAATAAGGGGATAAGAGCCCAACACTAGGGAAGGGGAGAGTGGAGACCCCTATGCAGATCTAACATCACCCTGTCTGCCCTAAGCGTCCCTATATAGCTTCCGAGCAGGATAACTAACCCCTGCCTAACCCTGCCAATAAGCCCTGCATAGGGAAGGACAGGATGTACACTAGTCAATCCCCACTATCACTAAAGGCAGATGGGATACACAAAAAAGGGGAACACTTAGCTTGAGTAGACTCAGAGAGAAACACAGACGTCCTCCAAACACAAAAGAGGAACTTAGCCAAGCTGAGATTTATAAACACCTCGGTCCATGTATGTCTATTAGAGTAGAAGGAAGGTTTTAACTGGATCCTAGAGTCAGAAGGACCAGGAAGAAGTCTGCAAAGCAAACTGCTGAGACTTTCTCGAGTTAGATGCAGTGCGACGGTCTGCAGCCTCTGACTCATCCGTGAAAGTTGTTCCTCTGTTATTTCTCTTAGAAGTTGACAACTGGCTATTATAATTTGGGGGTGTCTTTAGGCAGTTTCGTATTGTCCTATCATTGCTGACAGTATTACATTGATCATTGACACAACACGACTAGAAAAATAACAATTTTTTTAAAGCCAACCTATCAGTCGATTCATGCTGACTAAACCATGGACAGCTTGAATCATAGCCTGGCTGGCTGCACAGTATATTTTTTTTCTGAAACACTTTCAGAGAAAATGGTTTGAAGAGACAAGACTGGTTCAGCACCACCCCGAGGAGTTTTCTCCCTGCATCATTCTAGTTGAATGACAGGTCTCTCCCTAAGTACAGTACACACATCACCGGTCAATGACCTGAAACAGGGCAGGGAGACATCGGGTAGGGGCAGCACTGGGCTATGCTCAACTCACCCTACAATCACTGACTGGCCCTCCAACTTGTTAGGCTCTGACTCATGCTGCCCCTAGATTGGGCAGCATTAATGAAGTGGCAGCTTCCAGTTAGGAATTTTCAAAAGAAATAATAGAGGAACTAAACTAAGCAAAATTACGTAAAATGTTGCTCCAGAATTGATGTATTATCAGGAATTCATCTATTTAGCAAAACAAACATGTTAAGAGTTTAAAAAAATGAGTTTCTTGAGCACTGGATGAACACTGCCAGGGAAAGATACCCTCTTATATTGGCAATATATAATATATCTACCTAAAATATGATTCTATTGATGTCATCTTATTTGAAAGTCCAAAGCCACAAAAATCAGTTTATGTCTATCATAACATTATACAGTGCTCCAGCATCGCTAATCAAATATTCTTCAAAATATACATATAAAGTGGAAAAAAAGTGTGTGCTCTACAAGATACCATTCAGATAACAAAATGCTATTTGTAACCTTATGTTATCTTACGCATAACATTAATCCTTTTTTAAAAAACACTCCACAAAAGACATATTACAACATGACAATTTAAACTCTTTAAAACATATCTAACTGTTCCTATATTGTTATAACAAGTGAGATTTTAAAGGTTTTTAACTATAGATAAGATAGATAGTAAAGATGAGCACATCTTTTGAAAATTTAATTCTCCATTTTCACCAAACGTTTCCCCAAAAATGTGATTAGCATCGAAATGCAAGAACTGCAAAGCTTCCTGTTGTTCTGAAAATATTGTATAACAGTCTGAGGTCTGCAAAAGAATGTATTGAACCCCTTTCAATCTCCTTAAACCCCTTCATGACAGATGAGGTACATGTGCTTCATATGTCATGTCCCCTCGTATTTTTCCTGGCAAATGATGGCTGATGTATCATGTGCCAACATGTGACTACGGCTGTTAACTTGTTAAAATCTGCTGTCAATCTCTAATAGCAGCACACTCCCATTGGTGCCCTGTGAAGTGATAGCGTGGTGCTAATTGGTTGTTAATCATGACAGGGTTTGCTGATGACCCCATGCCTGTCATTATGATCCTCCTGTGAAAGCCATTCATATGGGATCACAAAGGAACACAGCCTTAACCCCTTAGTGACCGCCAATATGCCATTCAACAGCGGTAGTTAAGTGTACTTAAACCACAGAGCCGTGAATTCACGGCCCTGTGGAAAAAGTGAATAGCACCCCCCTGTTTCAAAATTTCCCCGGGGTCTCAGCTGCTGGGGGTAGCCAGACCCCAGAGAACATGATTCAGGTCGGTTTTTGCGATCGCCATTATTAACCGTATAACTGCGACCCCAAAAATAAAGTCCAATGTGCCACTTAATTTCTCTCTCCATTGATGTGATCACACATCAGAGGAGAGAGAAATAGAGTCCCCGATCCCCCTCGGTACCTCCCGGTGTCCCTGGGTCCTTCTCCTTCCCCCACGGCCTCCAGTGTCTTCTTCTGGTAAGAAAATGGCAGGAGCATGCACAGTGCGCCCACCTAGATCTGTCGGCCAGCACCCGACAACAATTGAGAGATTATTCCTATTTTTCCTATTGGTTCCTATCACAGTGATCAAAATAAAAAAAAAATAGTAAATGAAATGTATTTTGTTTCCATTTTCCCATTAGGGTTATAGTTAGGCTAAAGTGAGTTGGGATAAAGTTAGGGTTATGGTTAGGGTTAGAGTTAGGCTAAAGTGAGTTGGGCTAAAGTTAGGGTTAGGGTTAGGGTTAGGCTAAAGTGAGTTGGGCTAAAGTTAGGGTTAGGGTTAGAGTTAGGCTAAAGTGAGTTGGGTTAAAGCTAGGGATAGGGTTAGAGTTAGGATAAAGTGAGTTGGGATAAAGTTAGGGTTAGGGGTGTGTTGGGGTTAGGTTTGTGATTAGAGTTATGGTTAGGGTTGGGATTAGGGTTAGGGTTGTGGTTAGGGTTATGATTAGAGTGGGGATTAGGGTTAGGGGTGTGTTGCCGTTAGGCTTGTGGTTAGGGTTATGGTTAGGGTTGGGATTAGGGTTAGGGTTGTGATTATGGTTAGGGTTGGGATTAGGGTTAGGGGTGTGTTGGGGTTAGGTTTGGATTTAGAATTGGGGGTTTCCACTGTTTAGGTACATCAGGGGGTCTCCAAACGCGACATGGCGCCACCATTGATTTCAGCCAATTTTGCATTTAAAAAGTTAAAAGTTGCTTGTGATCTCTACCGTGTGCCCAAACAGTGGTTTACCCCACATATGGGGCATCAGCGTACTCAGTACAAATTGCTCAACAACTTTGGGGGTCTAATTTCTCCTGTTACCCTTGAGAAAATAAAAAAAATGATGGTTTAAAATATCAATTTTGTGGAAAAAAACTATTTTTTATTTTCACGGCTCTGCTCACCACATATCTAGATAAGCTCCTTGGGGGTCTAGTTTCCAAAATGGGGTCACTTGTGGGGGGCTTCTACTGTTTAGGCACATCAAGTGCTCTGCAAGCGCAACACGACTCCCGCAGACCATTCCATCAAAGTCTACATACCAAAACATCACTTCCGATCCCCGACATGTGCCCAAACAGTAGTCCCCCCACATATGGGGTAGCAAGGTATGCAGGATAAATTGGACAACAACTTTTGGGGTCTAATTTCTCCTAATACCCTTGTGAAAGTAGAAAATTGCGGGCTAAAAAATCATTTTTGTGGAAAAAAAATGATTTTTTATTTTCACGACTCTGCGTTATAAACTTTAGTGAAACACTTGGGGGTTCAAAGTTCTCACAACACATATACATAAGTTCCTTAAGGGGTCTAGCTTCCAAAATGGTGTAACTTGTGGGGGGTTTCCATTGATTAGGCACATCAGGGGCTCTCCAAACGCGACATGATGTCAGATCTCAATTCCAGACAATTCTACATTGAAAAAGTCAAACGGCGCTCCTTCCCTTCCAAGCTCTGCCATGCGCCCAGTGGTTTACCCCCACATATGAGGTATCGGCGTATTCAGGAGAAATTGAACAACTAATTTTGTGGTTCATTTTCTCTTTTAACACTTGTGAAAATAAAAAAAATTGATTCTGAACTAAAATGTTTGTAAAAAAAAAGTTAAATGTTCATTTTTTCCTTCCACATTGCTTCAGTTCCTGTGAAGCACGTAATGGGTTAATAAACTTCTTGAATGTGGTTTTGAGCACCTTGAGGGGTGCAGGTTTTAGAATGATGTCACTTTTGGGTATTTTCTGTCATATACACCCTCAAAGTGACTTTAAATGTGATGTGGTCCCTAAAAAAATGGTTTTGTAAATTTTGTTGTAAAAATGAGAAATCGCTGGTCAACTTTTAACCCTTATAACTTCCTAAAAAAAAAAATTTTGTCTCCAAAATTGTGCTGATGCAAAGTAGACATGTGGGAAATGTTATTTATGAAGTATTTTGTGTGACATATCTCTCTCTGATTTAAGGCATAAAAATTAAAATTTTGAAAATTGCAAAATTTTAAATTTTTTTGCCATATTTCAGCTTTTTTCATAAATAAACACAAGTTATATCCAAGAAATTTTACCACTGACATGAAATACAATATGTCATGAAAAAACATTCGCAGAATCAGCGGGATCCGTTGAAGCGTTCAAGAGTTATAACCACATAAAGTAACAGTGGTCAGAATTCAAAAATTTGCCCGGTCATTAAGCTGCAAATTGGCTCTGTCACTAAGGGGTTAAAATACAGTAAAGAGTGAAAAAAAAGTTTTTAAAAATATAAAAGAAACCACAAAGGTTAAAAACAACCACCCACTAGGCTCCATTACAACTAAAACTATTTTATATATATATATATATATATATATATATACACTGCTCAAAAAAATAAAGGGAACATTTAAACAGCAGAATATAACTCTAAGTAAATCAAACTGTCCCCTTAGGAAGCAACACTGATTGACAATCAATTTTACATGCTGTTGTGCAAATGGAATAGAAAACAGATGGAAATTATTGGTAATTATCAAGACACACTCAATAAATGAGTGGTTGTGCAGGTGGGGACCACAGACCACATCTCAGTACCAATGCTTTCTGGCTGATGTTTTGGTCACTTTTGAAAGTTGGTTGTGCTTTCACACTCGTGGTGAAAATATACCGTAGCACTACCGTGATGGTGCACAAGTAGGTTTCCCAACCAGTGTATAGTGAGGTAGATAAACTTGGCACTCAACTTATAGACGATAATTCCAATTTTATTGCAGTCAAAGAACAGATAGAAGACGTTTCGGTCCAACAAGGGCCTTCCTCAATCTGACAGCAATATAAAGTATATAACAATGTATAACAACATAGTATAAAAACATAACCAAAACAAAAAGAGAATACTATATACATATCTATGTCCAATGAACATATCTAGAGAGGAATAACAAGGAGGTGAACATCTATGGTGGATTCATTCTATTAGGTGAAGATATAATTTCGTGCTGTGATAGAAAAAAGTTCCAATACTTACCCGACTGCTCGTGGCAAGGAAATAGTATGAATGAAAGGCAGCTTGCCTGAGAGGAAGACATAGTGCTATATCATTTTTATAATTCTATGTAGTCCTAGATAAGACATTATTGGATCTATTACTGGTCATATATAGAAATTGGACGTTATATACCTTAGTGGAAGAGAGTCCCTCCTATGGTTAAATTATGTTATGAGTTTCTTATAAGGTGATCTCTAGTCAGGGTCTAGGATATAAAATTATAAAGATTTTTGTCTTTTAAGAAAAATAAGGGTAAAGGAAGAGTAATTGGGGAAATTAAATCAATCTGCTTCATTTAATTTCCCCAATTGGACTTCAAACTTCAGCTAACCATGCTCTATATAGGTTTTACTATATGGGCCGTTGTGGCCCCTATGTTCCACACTAGGCTATACTATATTACATGTGGAGTCTTTTTCTTCTATATATCCTTAATACAATACATTCTCTAATATTTTAGGATATTTGCGGAGCCACTTTGGCCCACAGCACCTGATCTCGATTAGGACAATGTGAGTCTTACATATCCCCATACTCTTCCTTTACCCTTATTTTTCTTAAAAGACAAAAATCTTTATAATTTTATATCCTATACCCTGACTAGAGATCACCTTATAAGAAACTCATACCATAATTTAACCATAGGAGGGACTCTCTTCCACTAAGGTATATAACGTCCAATTTCTATATATGACCAGTAATAGATCCAATAATGTCTTATCTAGGACTACATAGAATTATAAAAATGATATAGCACTATGTCTTCCTCTCAGGCAAGCTGCCTTTCATTCATACTATTTCCTTGCCACGAGCAGTCGGGTAAGTATTGGAACTTTTTTCTATCACAGCACGAAATTATATCTTCACCTAATAGAATAAATCCACCATAGATGTTCACCTCCTTGTTATTCCTCTCTAGATATGTTCATTGGACATAGATATGTATATAGTATTCTCTTTTTGTTTTGGTTATGTTTTTATACTATGTTGTTATACATTGTTATATACTTTATATTGCTGTCAGATTGAGGAAGGCCCTTGTTGGACCGAAACGTCTTCTATCTGTTCTTTGACTGCAATAAAATTGGAATTATCGTCTATAAGTTGAGTGCTAAGTTTATCTACCTCACTTCACACTCGTGGTAGCATGAGACGGACTCTACAACCCACACAAGTGGCTCAGATAGTGCAGCTCATCCAGGATGACAAATCAATGCGAGCTGTGGCAAGAATATTTGCTGGGTCTGTCAGCGTAGTGTCCAGAGGCTGGAGGCACTACCAGGAGACAGGCCAGTACACTAGGAGATGTGGAGAGGGCCGTAGGAGGGGAACAACCCAGAAGCAGGACCGCTATCTACGCCTTAGTGCAAGGAGGAGCACTGCCAGAGCCCTGCAAAATGACCTCCAGCAGGCACATGTGACAGACGTGACAGAGTCTGGAGACACTGTGGAGAGCGATCTGCTGCCTGCAACATCCTTCAGCATGACCTGTTTGGCAATGGGTCAGTAATGGTGTGGGGTGGCATTACTTTGGAGGGCCGCACAGCCCTCCATGTACTCGCCAGAGGTAGCTTGACTGCCATTAGGTACCGAGATGAGATCCTCAGACCCCATGTGAGACCATATGCTGGTGCGGTTTTCCCTGAGTTCCTCCTAAAGCAGGACAATGCCAGACCACATGTGGCTGGAGTGTGTCAGCAGTTCCTGCAAGATGAAAGCATTGAAGCTATGGATTGGCCTGCCCATTCCCCAGACCTGAATCCGATTGAGCATATCTGGGACATCATGTCTCGCTCCATCCACCAACGTCACGTTGCACGACAGACTGTCCAGGAGTTGGCGGATGCTTTAGTCCAGGTCTGGGAGGAGATCCCTCAGGAGACCATCCGCCGCCTCATCAGGAGCATGCCCAGGCGTTGAAGGGAGGTCATACAGGCACGTGGAGACCAAACACACTACTGAGCATCATTTTGATTACATTCAACTTCAATTTTGTGGGTGACTCCAAATCCAGGCCTCCATTGGTTAATAAATTTGATTTCCATTGATGGTTTTTGTGTGATTTTGTTGTCAGCACATTCAACTTTGTACAGAACAAAGTATTCAATGAGAATATTTCATTCATTCAGATCTAGGATGTGTTATTTGAGTGTTCCCTCTATTTTCTTGCGCAGTGTGTATATATATATATATATATATATATATATATATATATATATATATACAGTACAGACCAAAAGTTTGGACACACCTTCTCATTTAAAGATTTTTCTGTATTTTCATGACCATGAAAATTGTAAATTCACACTGAAGGCATCAAAACTATGAATTAACACATGTGGAATTATATACCTAACAAATAAGTGTGTAACAACTGAAATTATGTCTTATATTCTAGGTTCTTCAAAGTAGCCACTAGAGTTGAGTGAAACAGGTCGGTCAGATTCAAAACTCACCGACTTTCGCCAAAGTCGGGTTTCACTGAGCGAAACCCGACCATAGCGTGAGGTCGGCCATGCAGTCGTCGACCCGAGCGCCAAAGTCGGTTTTCCCATAATGCTTGCAGGCGCCTTTTCTCAGCCAATGAGCAATGACGCACACTGTGGGCAACGAGATTACATGGGCAGCGGCCACCACCATCTTAGAGAAGGGCATTGCAGTGATTGGCTTGCTTTGTGTGGCTTCACAGTGGCTATAAAAGCCCTGACTGCCGACCGCCATTTTACTTCTGCCGATTTCAGCGTAGGGAGAGGTTGCTGCCGCTGTTTCTCAGTAGGAAGAGAGTTAGGCAGGAAAAAAAAAGTTATTCTGTGCTTGTGCTGATAGCGATTGTGCAGTACAGTTAGTGTGCAGTGACGGGGAGGATTTTGTTGTGTGCAACAGCGCTGGTTATTAGGCTGCCTGCCAGTGACAGGGGAGAAATTTCTTGTGTGCAGCAGCAGAGCTGATTATTAGGCTGCCTGCTAGCAGTATTGCTGTGTTTACACTGCTGTGCAGACTGCTTTTTACACAGCACCTACACAGCACCTACACAGCACTAATACTTTTATTCTTTTTTACTGCACAGTTACTGAGCGTTCATTTTTTCCCACACCGTATAGAGCTGTACGCTCCTCACACACTACCATGTACTGGCTGGTATCACGGCCAAATACATGCTGACTATCTGTGTGTGACTCCGGAAATATATACGGAGATTTCAATTTTCCCCAAAACCGTATACAGATGTCCGCTTCTGATACATTACCGTTTTTCTGCCTTCTGTATTACGGTCAAATCCATACTGAGAGAGTGTCTGTGTGTGAGTCCGGAAATATATACGGAGATTTAAATTTTCCCCAAAACCGTATACAGCTGGTATCTTCTGATACAGTACAGTTTTTCTGCCTTCTTTATTACGGTCAAATCCATACTGAGAGAGCATCTGTGTGTTACTCCGGAAATATATACGGAGATTTACAATTACCCCTAAACTGTAAAAAAAAAGTTATTCTGTGCTTGTGCTGATAGCGATTGTGCAGTACAGTTAGTGTGCAGTGACGGGGAGGATTTTGTTGTGTGCAGCAGCGCTGGTTATTAGGCTGCCTGCCAGTGACAGGGGAGAAATTTCTTGTGTGCAGCAGTAGAGCTGATTATTAGGCTGCCTGCCAGTGACAGGGGAGGAATTTCTTGTGTGCAGCAGCAGAGCTGATTATTAGGCTGCCTGCTAGCTGTATTGCTGTGTTTATACTGCTGTGCAGACTGCTTTTTACACAGCACCTACACAGCACTAATACTTTTATTCTTTTTTACTGCACAGTTACTGAGCGTTCATTTTTTCCCACACCGTAGAGAGCTGTACGCTCCTCACACACTACTGTGTACTGGCTGGTATCACGGACAAATACATGCTGACTATCTGTGTGTGACTCCGGAAATATATACAGAGATTTAAATTTTCCCCAAAACCGTTATACAGCTGTCCGTTTCTGATAAAGTACCGTTTTTCTGCCTTCTGTATTACGGTCAAATCCATACTGAGAGAGCGTCTGTGTGTGACTCCGGAAATATATGCGGAGATTTAAATTTTCCCCAAAACCGTATACAGCTGGTATCTTCTGATACAGCACTGTTTTTCTGCCTTCTGTACTACGGTCAAATCCATACTGAGAGAGCGTCTGTGTGTTACTACAGAAATATATACGGAGATTAACAATTACCCCTAAACTGTATACGCCTGGTATCTTCGGATACATTAGCCTTTTTTGCTTTTTATATTCTGGTCTACTCCATACTGAGACTGTGAGCGTCTGTGTGTTACTCCGGAAATATATACGGAGATTTAAATTTCCCCAACACTGTATACAGCTGTACGCTTCTAATACATTACCCTTTTTCTACTTTTTATATCCTGGTGTGATCCATACTGAGCCTGTGAGCATCTGTGTGTTACTCCGGAAATATATACGGAGATTTACAATTACCCCAACACTGTATACAGCTGTACGCTTCTGATACATTACACTTTTTCTGCTTTTCATATTCTGGTCTAATCCATACTGAGTCTGTGAGTGTCTGTGTGTTACTCCAGAAATATATACTGAGATTTAAAATTACCCCAACACTGTATACAGCTGTACGCTTCTGATACATTACCCTTTTTCTACTTTTTATATTCTGGTGTGATCCATACTGAGCCTGTGAAAGTCTGTGTCTGACTCTGGAAATATATATGGAGATTTAAAATTACCTCAACACTGTATACAGCTGTACGCTTCTAATACATTACCCTTTTTCTACTTTTTATTGTCTGGTGTGATCCATACTGAGCCTGTGAGAGTCTGTGTCTGACTCTGGAAATATATACGGAGATTTAAAATTACCCCAACACTGTATACAGCTGTACGCTTCTGATACATTACCCTTTTTCTGCTTTTTATATTCTGGTCTAATCCATACTGAGCCTGTGAGCGTCTGTGTGTGACTCCTGAAATATATACGAAGATTTACGATTACCCCTAGACTGTATACAGCTGTACGCGTGTGATACAGTACTCTTTTTGGCAGAAGTCCTCCTCCACCCACCACTGTAAGCAGGGCTGCCATCAGGGCATGACAACGCTTACTGCGGTATGGGGCCCGGCGATTAGGGGGGCCCACCGCCCGAGAAAGCCAGTCCGCGCTCAGGCCCGGGGGCCCCTAACATTTTGAGGCTCTCCCTGCTCCCCAAGGGGCCCCCAGCTAGCGGCACATCACGCAGCCGCTATGGGGGCCCCAGTAAGCCGACTCCCCCAGCCGCTGCTTTGAACTATACCGGCATCTGCCAGTACAGTTCAAAGCGATGATGAAGGAGAGAGCTTAAGCTGACGCTCCCTCTCCCATCATTCCCCGCTCTGCCTCTGACACAGCGCGTGCGTGCTCACTGTGTGCTGGGCAGAGCAGGAGACAGGAGCTGGGAGCAGCGCGGGCACGAGGAGAGGTGAGGAGTGTTTTTTTTTTTTTTTATAAAACTGTCAGTGCTTTACTGAATGGTGGGTGGAGGAGAGATGAGGGCTGTACAATGTGGGCCTTGTTGTACAATGTGGGCCCTGCCGTATACAATGTGGGCCCTGCTGTACAGTGTGGGCCCTGTTGTACAATGTGAGCCCTGCTACTATATACTATGTGGGCCCTGCCATATACTATGTGGAGCCTGCTGTACAATGTGGGCCCTGCTACTATATACTATGTGGACCCTGCCGTATACTATGTGGGCCCTGCTGTACAATGTGGGCCCTGCTACTATATACTATGTGGGCCCTGCCGTATACAATGTGGGCCCTGCTGTACAATGTGGGCCCTGCTGTACAATGTGGGCCCTGCTACTATATACTATGTGGGCCCTGCCGAATACAATGTGGGCCCTGCTGTACAATGTGGGCCCTGCTACTATATACTATGTGGGCCCTGCTGTATACAATGTGGGCCCTGCTACTATATACTATGTGGGCTCTGCAGCATACAATGTGGGCCCTGCTGTACAATGTGGGCCCTGCTACTATATACTATGTGAGCCCTGCCGTATACAATGTGGGCCCTGCTGTACAATGTGGGCCCTGCTACTATATACTATGTGGGCCCTGCCGTATACAATGTGGGCCCTGCTGTACAATGTGGGCCCTGCTACTATATACTATGTGGGCCCTGCCGTATACTATGTGGGCCCTGCTGTACAATGTGGACCCTGCTACAATATACTATGTGGGCCCTGCCGTAAACTATGTGGGCCCTGCTGTACAATGTGGGCCCTGCTGTACAATGTGGGCCCTGCTACTATATACTATGTGGGCCCTGCCGTATACTATGTGGAGCCTGCTGTACAATGTGGGCCCTGCTACTATATACTATGTGGACCCTGCCGTATACTATGTGGGCCCTGCTGTACAATGTGGGCCCTGCTACTATATACTATGTGGGCCCTGCCGTATACTATGTGGGCCCTGCTGTACAATGTGGGCCCTGCTACTATATACTATGTGGGCCCTGCTATATACTATGTGGGCCCTGCTGTACAATGTGGGCCCTGCTAATATATACTATGTGAGCCAAGCTGTACACTATGTGTGCCATGCTGTACACTGTGTGGGCCACGCTGTACACTATGTGGGCCCTGCTATATGCTATGTGGGCCGTGCTGTATACTATGTGGGTCCTGCTGTATACTATGTGGGCCATGCTATATACTATGTGGGCCGTGCTATATACTATGTTGGCTGTGTCATATACTATTGGGAGATATATTATATTTTATAGGGTGGCTGTGTTATATACTTTGTGGCTGTGTTATATACTATGGGGGGCTACGTTATATTCCTTTAAGGAGGCGGGCTGTATGATATTCTATTCGGGGATACATTATATTCTATGAGGGGCTGTATTATATTTATTATATTCTATGAGGGGTGATTGCATCATACTCTTATGAGGGGGCTACAATATACTGTATGAGGTGGCTACTGTTGTGAATGTGCTAGAAATGAATTCTGAGCAGAAGCTCCCTCTGGTGGTTACAAACAGTACTGAACTATCCAATGAAGATTGTGAAGATTGGCGATCAGGTGTTACTGACTGGTCTTATATAAGGGAGGTTCCCTCCCATCAGGGTTGCCGGTGATCAATTGTTCTGGTCTCATCTTTGATTCCTGTTCACTTTGTAGCTTGCTGTTTCGTGCCTGCATCTTCTGCTAACAGATAAGACATTTTCTTCTTTTAGTTTTTTTTGTGCTTGCTTTTTGCATTTTGTCCTGCACTTCTGTGGGGGTCTGCCGGGTCCCCTCCGGGGGCTTGTGGTCCTCTCAGTTTAGTTCAGCCACTGTTGTTTGTTCATTTGCCTTTTCCAGTTTTTTCACTGGCTGCTGTTTAGTTTTGTTACACCAGAGAACTAATTTAGGTGGTAGAGGTCGTGTGATCTCAGGTGTTTTTGTAATTAGTAGAGTTGGTACTTTTCAGGGTTTTTTGGGATTGCAGTAAGTGTCCTTCCTATCCTTTTCTATTTAGGAAGTTTGGGCCCCAACGTTTGCTCATACTATTTTCTGTCTGTGTCTGTATTTTCCTCTTGTCTAACCGCCATTACATGTTTGGGGGCTTTCTATGTTCTTCGGGGATCTGCTCCGGGGCAGATAGTTTTCCTCTTTCTGTCTTTAGGTGTAGTTAGCTTCTCAGGCTGTGACGAGGCGTCTAGGACCAACGTAGGTACGCTCCACGGCTGCCTTTAGTTGTGGTGGTTAGTCAGGGTACTGCAATCCCATAGATTCCAACCTCTCTGGTGTATTTCCTTTTTTGCCTGCTCTCCTCAGCTACCAAATCATAACAGTATCACCGGCCCAAAAACTGATATTTGTATGGTACTCACAGAAGGGAAAAATAGTGTTAAAGAAAGAAGATTGTCAGAGTTGTCAGAGATTTTTTATTTTTTTTTCCCTCTGTTTCTCTGAATGCTGAGGAGGATTTTTTTTTCTCTCAATGGAGTTTGCACAGTTGTCTGGCCATGTGGATCAGCTTGCCACTGAAGTTCGGAGTATTGCTACCTATATTGCAGGGTTGCCTGTTGTGGAACCTAGGCCATGCCAGATTTGTTTTTAGGGGATCGAGCTAAATTTCTGAATTTCAAAAATAACTGTAAGTTGTTTTTTGCCTTGAAATCTAAGTCCTCAGGAAACGCAGCACAGCAGGTTCAAATTGTCATATCTCTCCTGCGCGGCGATCCTCAGGATTGGGCTTTTTCCCTGACACCTGGGGATCCTGTTTTGAGTAATGTTGATGCATTTTTTCAGGCTCTGGGGTTATTGTACGATGAGCCTAATGTCACTGATCAAGCTGAAAAAGCCTTGTTGGCATTAAATCAGGGGCTTGAGGACGCTGAGTTATACTGTCAGAGATTCCGAAGGTGGGCAGTCCTGACCAAATGGAATGACGATGCTTTGGCAGCCCTTTTTCGGAAGGGTCTGTCAGAGAATTTAAAGGATGTTATGGTGGGATTCCCTGTCCCCTCTGGTCTCAATGATTCTATGTCATTAGCTATTCAAATTGACAGACGTTTGCGTGAGCGTAGAGGTATGCGTGGAACAGTGTTGCCTTGTGAACCAGCTTCTGAACCCATGCAGTGTGATAGAGTGGCTTCTGGGGCACAGCGTCATGAGTTTCGTAAACGCAATGGGTTATGTTTCTACTGTGGTGATGCCTCTCATGCTATTTCAGTCTGCCCTAAGCGGGGAAGACGTTTTGCACGTTCAGTTGTCTTGTGTAGTGTTCAGACTAAATTTTTGTTGACTGTTACCCTGATTTGCTCCCTGTCCACATTTTCTGCTCAGGCTTTTGTTGATTCGGGAGCAGCTATTAACCTGATGGATTTTGATTTTGCTAAACGTTGTGGGTTTCCCTTGATACCCCTACGGAAGTCTATTCCCCTACTGGAGATCGATTCTACCCCTTTGGCTGAGAATAAACCTCAGTTCTCTGCTCAGGTGATAATGAGGGTTGAACCTGATCATCAGGAGAGTTGCAAATTTTTGGTGCTGTATAATCTGCATGACATTATCGTACTGGGTTTCCCTTGGTTACAGTCTCATAATCCTGTTTTGGATTGGAAATCTGTGTCTGTAACCAGTTGGGGCTGCCAATGTGTTAATACCAACACTCCTGTTTTTTCTGCCTCCCCCCAGGCTCAGGATGTTCCTGACTTTTTGACTGATTTTTCTGATGTGTTTAGCGAAAGTAAATCTGCCTCCTTGCCCTCCCATAGGAGCTATGACTGCGCTATTGAATTAGTGCCTGGTAGTAAATTCCCTAAAGGTCACCTTTTTAACTTGTCTGTACCTGAACATGACGCTATGCGGTCTTATATCAAGGAGTCATTGGAGAAGGGTCATATCAGACCATCCTCTTCACCCTTGGGTGCCGGTTTTTTCTTTGTTGGCCAAAAAGGATGGTTCATTAAGGCCGTGTATTGATTATCGTCTCTTGAACAATATCACTGTGAAATATCAATATCCGTTACCCTTGATTTCTGACCTGTTTTCCAGGGTGAAAAGTGCTACTTGGTTTACCAAGCTTGACCTCAGGGGGGCATATAACCTTATTCGCATTAAGCACGGGGATGAATGGAAGACCGCATTTAATACCCCAGAGGGGCATTTTGAGTACCTAGTGATGCCCTTTGGGCTCACTAATGCTCCTTCTGTCTTCCAGTCCTTCATGAATGATATTTTCAGGGATTTTGTGGATAAATTTCTGATTGTTTATTTGGATGATATCTTGATTTTTTCCAATGACTGGGACTCTTATGTGAAACATGTTCGGACTGTGTTCCAGATTTTGAGAGAGAATGCTCTGTATGTGAAGGGATCAAAGTGTCTTTTCGGCGTACAGAGGATCTCATTTCTGGGATTCATTTTGTCCCCATCTGTTATTGAAATGGACCCGGTCAAGGTTCAGGCCATCTGTGATTGGGTCCAACCTACTTCATTAAAGGCTCTTCAAAGATTCTTGGGTTTTGCCAATTTTTATCGTAAATTTATTGGTAATTTCTCTGTTATTGTTAAACCATTGACTGATTTGACCAAAAAGGGTTCTGATATGGTGAATTGGCCTCCTGAGGCAGTCTCTGCGTTTCAGGAACTTAAGCAGAGATTCACTTCTGCTCCTGTTCTACGGCAGCCTGATGTTTCTCTGCCATTTCAGGTGGAGGTTGATGCCTCTGAAATTGGGGCAAGTGCTGTTTTGTCCCAAAGAGATCCAGAGACCTCTAAAAGTAACCCTTGTGCCTTTTTCTCTCGAAAATTTTCTCCAACTGAACGTAATTATGACGTGGGTAATCGGGAGTTATTGGCCATGAAGTGGGCTTTTGAAGAGTGGAGACATTGGCTGGAGGGAGCCAAACATCAGGTGGTGGTCCTCACGGACCATAAGAATCTGGTTTATCTGGAATCAGCCAAGCGACTTAATCCTAGACAGGCCAGGTGGGCCTTGTTTTTCACACGTTTTAATTTTGTGGTTTCCTTTCTTCCTGGCACTAAGAATGTTAAGGCGGATGCCCTCTCGAGGAGTTTCCTTGCGGACTCTCCTGAGTTATCTGATCCTGCTGTTATTTTGAAAGAGGGTGTAGTTCTTTCCGCCATCTCGCCCAATTTGAGACTGGCTCTGGAAGGGTGTCAGGAGGATAAACCCGAGCGCTGCCCTATTGGGAAATTTTTTGTCCCAGACCGGTGGAAAAAGAGTGTGATGTCTGAGATTCATTGTTCCGCGTTGGCCGGTCATCCCGGAATTTTTGGTACCAGAGACTTGGTTAGTCGGTCCTTTTGGTGGCCTACTTTGTCTCGTGACGTCAGGGAATTTGTGCAGTCCGGCGGGACTTGCTCTCGCTCCAAGCCTTGCTCTCGCTCTAGTGGTTTGTTGATGCCATTGCCTGTGCCCAAGAGACCATGGACCCATATCTCTATGGATTTCATTTCCGACCTCCCTGTTTCTCAGAGAATGACCGTTATCGGGGTGATTTGTGATAGGTTTTCCAAAATGATACATCTTGTGCCATTACCTAAGTTGCCTTCCTCCTCTGAATTGGTGCCTTTGTTCCTTCAGCACGTGGTTCGGTTACACGGCATCCCTGAGAACATTGTGTCTGACAGAGGAGTCCAGTTTGTTTCCAGATTTTGGAGGACTTTTTGTTCTAAACTTGGTGTTCAATTGTCTTTCTCCTCGGCTTTTCATCCTCAGACCAATGGACAAACTGAGAGAACAAACCAGACATTGGAGACTTATCTGAGATGCTTTGTGTCTGCTGATCAGGATGACTGGGTCTCTTTTTTGCCTTTGGCTGAGTTTGCTCTTAATAATAGGGCTAGCTCTGCCACTTTGATGTCTCCATTTCTCTGCAATTTTGGGTTTCACCCTCGATTTTCTTCAGGAACAGACAGAGGCTTCTGTCTGTCCAGGTATTGACTCTGTTGTGGAGCGTATGCAGCAGATTTGGGACCAGGTAGTGGAGAGGTTGTCCCTCTCTCAGGAGAGGGCCCAGTGGTTTGCCAACGGGCATAGGACTGATGGTCCTCGGTTTGAAGTGAGGGACTTGGTCTGGTTGTCCTCAAGAAATATCCCTATGAGAGTTGCATCTCCTAAGTTTAAGCCTAGGTTCATTGGACCTTATAAGATCATGGAGATTCTTAATCCTGTTTCCTTTCGTTTACTTCTTCCAGGGACATTTAAGATCCATAATGTGTTCCACAAGTCCTTATTGAAGAGGTTTGTCGAGCCAGTGGTTCCTATGGCTGTGCCTCCTGACCCTGTTTTGGTTGAGGGCAATCTGGAGTATGTGGTTGAGAAAATATTGAATTCTCGTTTTTCTAGACGGAAACTCCAGTATTTGGTTAAGTGGAGAGGTTATGGTCAGGAGGACAATTCTTGGGTGTTTGCTTCGGACATCCATGCTAGGAGACTCATCCGTGCGTATCACAGAGCTCATCCTGACCGACCTGGTTGCTCAAATGAGGGTTCGGTGACCCCTCCTCAAGTGGGGGGTACTGTTGTGAATGTGCTAGAAATGAATTCTGAGCAGAAGCTCCCTCTGGTGGTTGCAAACAGTACTGAACTATCCAATGAAGATTGTGAAGATTGGCGAACAGGTGTTACTGACTGGTCTTATATAAGGGAGGTTCCCTCCCATCAGGGTTGCCGGTGATCAATTGTTCTGGTCTCATCTTTGATTCCTGTTCACTTTGTAGCTTGCTGTTTCGTGCCTGCATCTTCTGCTAACAGATAAGACATTTTCTTCTTTTAGTTTTTTTGTGCTTGCTTTTTGCATTTTGTCCTGCACTTCTGTGGGGGTCTGCCGGGTCCCCTCCGGGGGCTTGTGGTCCTCTCAGTTTAGTTCAGCCACTGTTGTTTGTTCATTTGCCTTTTCCAGTTTTTTCACTGGCTGCTGTTTAGTTTTGTTACACCAGAGAACTAATTTAGGTGGTAGAGGTCGTGTGATCTCAGGTGTTTTTGTAATTAGTAGAGTTGGTACTTTTCAGGGTTTTTTGGGATTGCAGTAAGTGTCCTTCCTATCCTTTTCTATTTAGGAAGTTTGGGCCCCAACGTTTGCTCATACTATTTTCTGTCTGTGTCTGTATTTTCCTCTTGTCTAACCGCCATTACATGTTTGGGGGCTTTCTATGTTCTTTGGGGATCTGCTCCGGGGCAGATAGTTTTCCTCTTTCTGTCTTTAGGTGTAGTTAGCTTCTCAGGCTGTGACGAGGCGTCTAGGACCAACGTAGGTACGCTCCACGGCTGCCTTTAGTTGTGGTGGTTAGTCAGGGTACTGCAATCCCATAGATTCCAACCTCTCTGGTGTATTTCCTTTTTTGCCTGCTTTCCTCAGCTACCAAATCATAACAGGCTACATTGTATTCTATGGGAGGCTAGATTATATTGTATGGGGGCTTCATTATACTTTATGAGGGAATTACATTATATTCTATGGGGGCTGCATTATACTATATGAGGGCTACATTGTATTTTATTGAGGGGCTACATTATGCTATATAAGGGGGCTCAATTATATTCTATGGGGGGTTTACATTATACTCTGTGGGGTGGTTGCATTATACTCTGTGGGGTGGTTGCATTATACTCTGGGGTGGTTGCATTATATTCTGGGGTGGTTGCATTACACTCTGTGGGGTGGCTGAATTATGCTCTGTGGGGTGGCTGCATTATGCTCTATAGGGTGACTGCATTATACTATATGTGGGCTGCATTATACTGTATCGAGGACTATGGGGAATACATTATACCATATGAAGAACTATGGGGTGCATTATACTATGGGAAGTGAATTGTAGTACATGGATGACTATGGCGGTGCATTATACTATATGGAGCACTATGAGTAGTGTATTATACTATATGAATGACTGAGTGTATTTTAATATATGGAGGGCTATTAGGAGTGTATTATATACTATATGGAGTACTATGGATACATTATATTATATGGAGGACTATGGGGTGTGCACTTTACAATATGGAGGACTGTGGTGCACATTATAATATATGGAGGACTATGGGGTGTATTATACTAAACAAGCAAAATGCTGCATATTCATCAAGTGATTGGTGTTAATGTGTAATTGGTGAGGGCATGGTGCAGAAGTGAAGTTTTTCCATGAAAGGGCGGAGGAATTTTGGAAGGTTTGCATGGTGGAGGAGGAGCTAGGGTGGATGCGAAACTGGGGGGTGGAGCCTGGGCGTAGTCTCAAGGGGGGCCCCATAAATTTTGCCAGTATGGGGCCCCAAAATTCCTAGTGGCAGCCCTGACTGTCAGTGCATCATTGACACCTGGAACATTGGCCCACATGTGTGATTATGTCTTGCAGATCTGCTTTTTATATTCTAGTCTAATCCATACTGAGCCTGTGAGCATCTGTCTGTTACTCCGGAAATATATACGGAGATTTAAAATTACCCCAACACTGGACGCCTCCCGAAGAAGGATTGCGAAACGCGCGTCGGGGCAGCAGGGACGCCAGGACATTCACGAGCAGCCCTCAGGTAAAACCTTGCAGTTAGCCACTTTTCATTTTTCTGCAGTGTGTTTTGTTTTTTGTTTTTTGCCCTTATTTTTCCATTGTTGGGACGGTATGCGCTTTGGTATATTTATATCATATGCACCTAGTACTCTATGTGGGGATATGGGTTTTGTTTAATTTTCATACCTGCAGTTATGTCATTTTGGCCATTTAGCATAGGGTTTTTCAGTTGCATCATTAATGCCACACAGTATTGGGCATTTACTATTTAGAGAGCTGCTTCAGTGTTGTCTATGGCATATGTCTCTGGTCTTTTTGCTGTTTCAGTTGTTCATGTTTTTATACTATCCATATTTTCAATAAAGTTTATACTTTTTCTATTTCTGCATCCTTTTGTTTCCAATCGGTGGATAATAGTTAGTGTATCATATTGTTGTTTTCAGGATGCGGTCCCCATAATGTTTAGGGGTTATATTATTATTTAGGACTATTATTTTGTGACTATATCTGGAAATATATACGTAGATTTATAATTACCCCCACACTGTATTCAGCTGTAAGCTTCTGATACATTACCCTTTTTCTACTTTTTATATTCTGGTGTGATCCATACTGAGCCTGTGAGAGCCTGTGTCTGACTCTGGAAATATATACGTAGATTTATAATTACCCCCACACTGTATACAGCTGTAAGCTTCTAATACATTACCCTTTTTCTACTTTTTATATTCTGGTGTGATCCATACTGAGCCTGTGAGAGTCTGTGTCTGACTCCGGAAATATATACGGAGATTTAAGCTTACCCCAACACTGTATACAGCTGTATGCTTCTAATACATTACCCTTTTTCTACTTTTTATATTCTGGTGTGATCCATACTGAGCCTGTGAGAGTCTGTGTCTGACTCTGGAAATATATATGGAGACTTAAAATTACCCCAACACTGTATACAGCTGTACGCTTCTAATACATTACCCTTTTTCTACTTTTTATATTCTGGTGTGATCCATACTGAGCCTGTGAGAGTCTGTGTCTGACTCTGGAAATATATATGGAGATTTATAATTACCCCAACACTGTATACAGCTGTACACTTCTAATACATTACCCTTTTTCTACTTTTTATATTCTGGTGTATTCCATACTGAGCCTGTGAGCGTCTGTGTGTGACTCCTGAAATATATACGGTGATTTACAATTAGCCCTAGACTGTATACAGCTGTACGCTTGTGATATAGTGCCCTTTTTGGCAGAAAGTCCTCCTCCACCAACCACTGTAAGTTCATCATTGACACCTGGAACATTGGCCCACATGTGTGATTATGTCTTGCGGATCTGCTTTTTATATTCTGGTCTAATCCACACTGAGCCTGTGAGCGTCTGTCTGTTACTCTGGAAATATATACGGAGATTTACAATAACCCCTAGACTGTATACAGCTGTAATCTTATGATACATTACCCTTTTTCAACTTTTTATATTCTTGTCTAATCCATACTGAGCCTGAGAGCGTCTGTGTCTGACTCCTGAAATATATACGGAGATTTACAATATTTTCACTATACTATATACACCTGGTATCTGGTGATACAGTACCCTTTTTCAGCTTTTTATATTCTTGTCTAATCCATACTGAGCCTGAGAGCGTCTGTCTCTGACTCCTGAAATATATGCGGACATTTACAATTACCCCTAGACTGTATACAGCTGTACGCTTGTGATACAGTATCCTTTCTCAGCTTTTTATATTCTTGTCTAATCCGTACTGAGCCTATGAGCATCTGTGTTTGACTCCTGAAATATATAGGGAGATTTACAATATTTTCACTATACTATATGCACCTGGTATCTGGTGATACAGTAACCTTTTTCAGCTTTTTATATTCTTGTCTAATCCATACTGAGCCTGAGAGTCTGTGTCTGACTCCTGAAATATATAAGGGGATTAACAATTATCCATAGACTGTATACAGCTGTACGCTTCTGATACAGTACCATATATCTGCTTGTATTTTGGGTACATTTTCCCAAAAATGAGGAAGTATGGTGGCCGCGGACGTGGGCGTGGGGGCCAGCTGGTACTGATGGTGGTGATGGTGCATCTGCTGGAAGTGTCAAAAGCACAATAGCACCTAAGGAAGAAGGTGTTGAGCCGGTGTCATTGTCTGGCTCAAGAAGGCCTGGAAGGCTCCCTTTTCTGGGAGTAGGTAAACCGATTTTAAAGTCGGAGCATCAGGAACAGGTTTTGGCTTACATTGCCAAAACAGCCTCCAGCTCTATCGCCTTCTCTTCTGAAGTTTCAAAAAATGCAGGCTCCTGGTCAGGAACAACACCTTTCCTTGTGTTCTTCATCACCACCAAAAGTGAAGGATGGGGCAGCCCACACTTCAGATTACTCCATGGAGCTCTTTTCACATACCATGCCTGGGTTATCAAGTCAAATCCTGAATTCCCCAGTGCAAGATGAATCTCACATGTAGTGCACTGATGCACAGCCACTGCTAGATGATTCTGCTGGTACATTGACCCACAGCAATACATTGCCCTCGCGGTCTACTGAGCCAGAATCTGACCCTGATGAAACTCAGGTTTCCCTCCCCGCATACTATACCACCTTAAACGGTGACAGAGAGGAAGGTGCAGATGAAATTGAAGAGGAAGTGATGGATGACCCAGTTGTTGACCCGGATTGGCATCCATTGGGGGAAGAGGGTGCTGCTGGCAATAGCTCAGAAGAGGATAAGGATCCGCAGCAGGCATCCACATCGCAACAGCGGTTATCTGGCAGGCCCGTAGCTGTCCAAAACCGTGTTAAAAAAACAAAAAGAGTTGCAGGACAGCTTGGCCAGACGGTCCAATTAGCACAGCATGCAAGCCCTGAAAATTTATACCATAGTAGGAAGAGTGCAGTGTGGCACTTTTTTGACCAAAATCCTATTGATGAGGCAAAGGTTATCTGTAAGAAGTGTGGAAGGACCTTTAGCCGAGGGAAAAATCTCCGAAATTTGAATACCAGTTGCATGCTTAGACATTAATGACCATGCACCTGCAAGCGTGGACGGACTACAAAACCTCAGCTAGCACATGTGCACCTGCTCTGACTGAAGGTAGCCAGCAACGCTCTATCGCTTCCCCCACTGTAAGCCCACCGGATAGCACACCACCAGCAAGAAATGTTGAGGTGTCGTCGCAAGGGCAAAGCAGTCAGGGAATCACAATGTTTTTGCAACGAAAGACTGAATCTATGCCATCACCACCACCACCACCACCATCACCATCACCAACCCCCTCTCAGTCCGTCATGTCCACCGCTAGTTCCCCCATATGCAGCTCTCAAGTCCAGCTCACCCTAGCAGACACTCTGAGTAGGACAAGAAAGTACTCATCCTCTTATCCGCGTACACTGGCTTTGAACGCCAAATTTGCCAAACTGATCTCATTAGAGATGATGCCCTTCCATTTGGTTGAAAGCGCAGCGTTCCGATAGCTCATGGCCTACGCTGTCCAACGCTATGACCTACCCAGTCGGCATTTTTCTAGAAAAGCCATCCCTGCCCTCCACCTGCATGTGAAAGACTGCATTGTCCATGCACTCAAACAATCAGTGAGTGGAAAGGTGCACCTCACAACAGATGCACGGGCCAGTAGGCATGGCCAGGGCCTTTACGTGTCCATCACTGCGCACTGGGTTAATGTGGTGGATGCAGGCTCCACAGGGGACAGCGGCAGTGGGACAGTGCTGCCTAGCCCATGGTATAGGAAACAGTTGGCTGTCGGCATTCGACCCTCCTCCTCCTCCTCCTCCAGAAGCGAAAGCTCATCGACAGAACGCAGTTGCACGAGCACTCCATCCGCAGCTGCCAGTGTTGCACACGAGGTGTCCCACTATCGAACAGCTAGTGGTACGCTCAGCAGGCTGTTTTAAAGATGATGTCTTTGGGCGACAACAGACACACCACGGAGATACTGGCCGACTACTTGCAGTGAGAAACTGAGTCATGGCTGGCCAGTCTACATCTTGAGCCAGGCAAGGTAGTCAGTGATAACGGCCGTAATTTTGTGGCGGCCATAGCCCTGGCAAAACTCAGACACATACCTTGCCTGGCTCACACCTTGAATCTCGTGGTGCAGTGCTTCCTAAGTAATTATCCGGAGTTAACAGCCCTGCTCCATAAGGTGTGAAGACTCTGCTCGCACATCCATCACTAGCCCGTAGACTCTAGTCGTATGCAGAGGCTGCAGCGATCGCTCCACCTCCCCAAGCACCGCCTAATCATAGACGTCGCAATAAGGTGGAACTCCACCATGCACATGGTTGAGAGGCTGTGCGAACAGAGGCAGGCTGTAATGCATTTGTGGGAGGATACATGGGCAGGCAGTTTGAGGGCAGACATGGAGTTGTCGTGTGTGCAGTGGTCAAAGCTGAAAGACCTCTGTAAAGTCCTTCAGTGTTTTGAGGAATGCACACCGGCTGGAAAGCGCAGACGACGCCATCATAAGTATGAGCATCCCACTTATGCGTCTGCTCATGCAAACTTTGACGCACATTAAGGATCAGGCGTCTGCAGCGGAGGAGGAAGAGGAGGAGGGAAGCCTTAATGACAGTCAGCCATTGTCTGCTCTGGGAACTATCCTGGACGAGGTGGAGGAAGAAGAGGAAGAGGAGGATGAGGGGGATAATTATTTTGGGGAGAAGGATGCTTCTCAGGGGGCAAGTAAAAATGTTGGCTTGCCAAGGTCAGGTCCAGGGTTTGTGCGTGACTGGAGGGATGTGGATTTGGCAGAAAGTGCTCCTCCACCCACCACTGGCAGTGCATCATTGACACCTGGAACATTGGCCCACATGTGTGATTATGTGTTGCGGATTTTAAAAAAGGACCCCCGCATTGCCAAAATGATGAAGGATGATGACTACTGGTTGGCCAGCATACTCAATCCACGCTATAAAGGCAAATTACAGAATATCATGCCACAGGAGAAACTAGAGCTGATATTGGCGAACAAACAAGTAACTCTCGTAAACCGTTTGTTAGAGGCATTCCAAGCACACAGCAGAAGTGCAGGTTCTACCACGAGCCGTAGTGGGTCCAAATGGAAGAGGTGTTCGTGGTGCACACAGCCGAAGTGGCATTGGAGACAGGGGTTTCATGACCATGTTGTGGACTGATTTCTCTAGTACTGCTCACACGACTGTTAATACTGAATCGAATTAAAACAGACAGGAGACAGCAGTTGTCAACAATGGTTCAAAATTACCTCTCCTCCCCTATCGATGTTCTCCCTCACAGTTCATTTCCCTTTGACTACTGGGCCTGTAAACTGGACACCTGGCCTGAATTGGCACAATATACCTTACAGGAGCTCGCTTGCCCTGCTGGTAGTGTGCTATCAGAAAGAGTCTTCAGTGCAGCGGGATCAATCCTAACAGAAAGAAGGACTCGGCTGTCGACCTAAAATGTTGCTGATCTCACCTTCATTAAAATGAACCATGCCTGGGATTCAAAGGATTTTGTATCACCTTCCCCTGATGACACATAGGTTGCCAGCAAAATGGCTCGCTTTGTCCTCCTCTTCCTCCGACTTCTCCAATTCCTCCATTTGCAGCTGCTGAATGTCCAGCCTACACCTCAACATATGACAGTTTTTCCACCTCCCTAACTGGGCTGCCCCCCCCCAGGGCCGGCGTCAGCACCTGGAGCACTCGCGCAAGTGCTGGTTCCCTGAACTTGTGGGCGATGGCACTGGCACAGGGCCCCTCATAGTCCGCAAAAGTGTCTCTGACGGTGGGGGGGCCCATTCGACGTCAGACACACCAGTGTACTATGAGGGGCCCTGTGCCAGTGCCATCGTCAACGAGTGGGCCCCCCCTGCTTGCTCAGGGCCCCAGCACTTGCAATACTTACCTCTTACTGCTCCACCGCTGTGACGTCTTCTACATTTTCTGACAGTGACATTCAGGTCAGAGAGCGCGATGACGTCACGTCTGTATGCCCTCTGCCTGAACAGTCCAAGTCCAGAGAGCTGGAAGATGGTAACGCCGAGGAGTCCAGAGTAGAGCAGTGCCCAGGGAGGAGAGGTATTTCATTTTTTTAATGTTTGGAGCAATATAAGGGGAGCATTATACACTGGAGAATGATATATGGGGCCCATCATACACTGGAGCATCATCCATGGGGCCCATCATATACTGGAGCATTCTAAATGGGAGACATCAGACACTGGAGCAGCATCTACGGGGCCCATTATACACTGGAGCATTATAAATGGTGCCCATTACATATAGAGCATTATATTGGCCCATCATACACTGGAGCATCATCCATGGGTCCCATCATATACTGGAGCATTCTAAATGGGGGACATCAGACACTGGAGCAGCATCTATAGGGCCCATTATACACTGGAGCATTATAAATGGGTCCATTATAAATGGAGCATTATATTGGCCCATCGTACACTGGAGCATCATCCATGGGCCCATCATATACTGGAGCATTCTAAATGGGGGACATCAGACATTGGAGCAGCATTTACGGGGCCCATCATACACTGGAGCATCATCCATAGGGCCCATCAAATACTGGAGCATCATATGGGGTTCATTATTTATGGGGCATCATATTAGGTATGGAGCATCATATGGAGCACACATGGGGCCTATTCTGTATGGAGCATTATATGGAGCCCATTCTGTATGGAGCAATATATGGGGCCCTTCATATACTGTATGGAGCTTTATATGCGACTCATTATACTGTATGGAGCAATATGTGGGGCTCATTCTACTCTATGGTGACCGTCCTATACTGTATGGCTCATTATATGGGGACCATCATATACTGGAGCATTATGTAGAGCTCATCATATACTGTATGGAACATTATATGGGACCAATTATTCTGTATGGAGCAATATATGGGGCTCATTATTCTGTATGGCGCACTATGTGGTGGCCATAATACTGTATGGAATAATATACTGTCCGGTTTTTGAGCTATTGTAGAATTTAAAATAGATATCAGTCATGTAATGTAAAAAGTGAAGTATTTGTCATTGTACTATACCTATATTTCTGTGCCGTATCAGAGCATCATGAATTGTGGTATGTGTTAAAGGGGCCCACAGACACGCTTTCGCCCAGGGCACATGAAAACCTGGAGCCAGCCCTACCAGCCCCCAACAACTTTAGCCAAATAACCCCCAGTTTTCAATGCGTAACTATTATTATAAAGTAAATTAAGGTTGCCAAGCTTAAGAAATACGAATTGATGTAGTTGGCATTGAAATGGGCACTGTAGGTGTGTTTACTGTCCTCCACTCCCTGCCGACTTTGCTTCCCCATTGACTTGCATTGGATTTCGTGTTTCAGTCGTACCCCGACTTTTCCCGATAGTCAGCCAATTTCGTTCGACTCGACTTTTGAGAAAGTTGGGTTTCATGAAACACGACTCGACTCTAAAAAAAGCAAAGTCGTTAATCTCTAGTAACCACCTTTTGCTTTGATGACTGCTTTGCACACTCTTGGCATTCTCTTGAGCAGTTTCAAGAGGTTGTCACCGGAAATGGTTTTTTTCACTTCACAGGTGTGCCCTGTCAGGTTTAATAAGTGGGATTTCTGGCCTTAAAAATGGGGTTGGGACCATCAGTTGTGTGGTGCAGAAGTCTGGTGGATACACAGCTGATAGTCCTACTGAATAGACTGTTAGAATTTGTATTATGGCAAGAAAAAATCAGCTAGGTAAAGAAAAACGAGTGGCCATCATTACTATAAGAAATGAAGGTCAGTTAGTCTGAAAAATTGGGAAAACTTTGAAAGTGTCCCCAAGTGCAGTTGCAAAAACCATCAAAGAAACTGGCCCACATGAGAACCGCCCCAGGAAAGGAAGACCAAGAGTCACCTATGCTTCTGAGGATAAGTTTATCCGAGTCACCAGCCTCAGAAATCACAGGTTTACAGCAGCTCAGATTAGAGACCAGGTCAATGCCACACAGAGTTCTAGCAGAAGACACATCTCTACAACAACTGTTAAGAGGAGACTTTGTGCAGCAGGCCCTCATGGTAAAATAGCTGCTAGGAAACCACTGCTAAGGACAGGCAACAAGCAGAAGAGACTCGTTTGGGCTAAAGAACACAAGGAATGGACATTAGACCAGAGGAAATCTGTGCTTTGGTCTAATAAGTCCAAATTTGAGATCTTTGGTTCCAACCACCGTGTCTTTGTGCGACGCAGAAAAGGAGAACGGATGGACTCTACATGCCTGGTTCCCACCGTGAAGTATGGAGGAGGAGGTGTGATGGGTGTGGGAGTGCTTTGCTGGTGACACTGTTGGGGATTTATTCAAAACTGAAGGCATACTGAATCAGCATGGCTACCACAGCATCTTGCAGCGGCATGCTATTCCATCTGGTTTGAGTTTAGTTGGACCATCATTTATTTTTCAACAGGACAATGATCCCAAACACACCTCCAGGCTGTGTAAGGGCTATTTGACTAAGAAGGAGAGAGATGGGGTGCTACGCCAGATGACCTGGCCTCCACGGTCACCAGACCTGAACCCAATCGAGATGGTTTGGGGTGAGCTGGACTGCAGAGTGAAGGCAAAAGTGCCAACAAGTGCTAAGCATCTCTGGGAACTCCTTCAAGATTGTTGGAAGACCATTTCCGGTGACTACCTCTTGAAGCTTATCAAGAGAATGCCAAGAGTGTGCAAAGCAGTCATCAAAGCAAAAGGTGGCTACTTTGAAGAACCTAGAATATAAGACATATTTTCAGTTGTTTCACACTTTTTTTTGTTAAGTATATAATTCCACATGTGTTAATTCATAGTTTTGATGCCTTCAGTGTGAATGTACAATTTTCATAGTCATGAAAATACAGAAAAATCTTTAAATGAGAAGGTGTGTCCAAACTTTTGGTCTGTACTATATATATATATTTAAATAATATTTGGTTCAGGTGATCACCTAATCAGAAGCACATTAAGTAGAATGAGGTGTACTCTGATTGGGATTCAACTGACACTGGAATGCAATGGCTATCAGACATGTAGAGAAGCTGAATTTTATAACACTGTGCAGTGGTCTCTTAATTTTTGCCAGAGCTGTATATATATGTACAGTGGGTACAGAAAGTATTCAGACCCCTTTAAATTTTTCACTCTTTGTTTCATTGCAGCCATTTGGTAAATTCAAAAAAGTTCATTTTTTTCTCATTAATGTACACTCTGCACCCGATCTTGACTGAAAAAAAACAAAAATGTAGACATTTTTGCTAATTTATTAAAAAAGAAAAACTGAAATATCACATGGTCATAAGTATTCAGACCCTATGCTCAGTATTGAGTAGAAGCACCCTTTTGAGCTAGTAAATGTTGCACATCTCCTGAATCCCCACTGTTGCAGTAGAAAACTTCACAGAGCAGGTTGCATGGGATAACAAGCTTTTACTTCTATGAACATGAGGTAAAGGAAAAATGCACAGTCATTACAGCATTGCATCAGGAAGAGAAGAAACAAAACTGAAACTACAAGAGAGACTATTTCTTATACAATATATTAACCCCTTAAGGACAGAGCCATTTTGCAGCTTAATGACCGGGCCAATTTTTACAATTCTGACCACTGTCACTTTATGAGGTTATAACTCTGGAACGCTTTAACGAATCCCGCTGATTCTGAGATTGTTTTTTCGTGACATATTGTACTTCACGTTAGTGGTAAAATTTCTTTGATATGACTTGTGTTTATTTATGAAAAAAACGGAAATATGGCGAAAATTTTGAAAATTTAACAATTTTCAAACTTTAAATTTTTATGCCCTTAAATCAGAGAGATATGTCACACAAATTTCTTAATAAATAACATTTCCCACATGTCTGCTTTACATCAGCACAATTTTGGGACCAAAATTTTTTTTTGTTACGAAGTTATAAGGGTTAAAAGTTGACCAGCGATTTCTCATTTTTACAACACCATTTTTTTTTAGGGACCACATCACATTTGAAGTCACTTTGAGGGGTCTATATGATAGAAAATACCCAAAAGTGACACCATTCTAAAAACTGCACCCCTCAAGGTGCTCAAAACCACATTCAAGAAGTTTATTAACCCTTCAAGTGCTTCACAGGAGCTGAAGCAATGTGGAAGGAAAAAATTGACATTTAACTTTTTTTGCAAAAGCTTTACTTCGGAACCAAGTTTTTTTATTTTCACAAGTGTTAAAAGAAAAAATTAACCACAAAATTTGTTGTGCAATTTCTTCTGAATACTTCGATACCCCATATGTGGGGGTAAACCACTTTTTGGGCGCGTGGCAGAGGTCGCAAGGGAAGGAGCGCCGTTTGACTTTTTCAACGCAGAATTGGCTGAATGCCATGTCGCGTTTAGATAGCCCCTGATGTGCCTAAACAGTGGAAACACCCCACAAGTGACCCCATTTTGGATACAAGACCCCTTAAGGAACTTATCTAGATGTGTGGTGAGAACTTTGAACCTCCAAGTGCTTCACACAAGTTTATAACCTAGAGCCGTGAAAAAAAAAAAATTTTTTTTTTCCACAAAAATGATCTTTTCACCCCAATTTTTAATTTCCCAAGGGTAATAAGACCACAAAAGTTTTTGTGCAATTTGTCCTGAGCATGCTGATACCCCATATGTGGGGGTAAACCACTTTTTGGGCGCACGGCAGATGTCGCAAGGGAAGGAGCGCTGTTTGACTTTTTCAACGCAGAATTGGCTGGATGCCATGTCGCGTTTAGAGAGCCCCTGATGTGCCTAAACAGTGGAAACCCCCAACAAGTGACCCCATTTTGGAAACTAGACCCCCTAAGGAACTTATCTAGATGTGTGGTGAGCACTTTGAACCTCCAAGTGATTCACACAAGTTTATAACGTAGAGCCGTGAAAATAAAAAATCATATTTTTTCCACAAAAATGATCTTTTCACCCCAATTTTTATTTTCCCAAGGGTAACAAGACCCCAAAAGTTTTTGTGCAATTTGTCCTGAGCATGCCGATACCCCATATGTTGGGGTAAACCACTTTTTGGGCGCACGGCAGAGGTCGCAAGGGAAGGAGCTCCGTTTGACTTTTTCAACGCGGAATTGGCTGGACGCCATGTCGCATTTGTAGAGGCCCTGATGTGTCTAAACAGTGGAAACCCCCCACAAGTGACCCCATTTTGGAAACTAGACCCCCTAAGGAACTTATCTAGATGTGTGGTGAGCACTTTGAAGCCCCAAGTGCTTCACAGAAGTTTATAACGCCCGGGCGTGAAAATAAAAAATCATATTTTTTCCACAAACCTGATCGTTTAGTCCCCAATTTTTTATTTTCACAAGGGTAACAGGAGAAATTGGACAACAAAAGTTGTTGTACAATTTGTCCTGAGTATGCTGATACCCCATATATGGGGGGGGACCACTGTTTGGGCGCACGGCAGGGCTTGGAATGGAAGCAGCACCGTTTGACTTTTTCAAACCAAAATTGGCTGGAATTGAGATTGGACACCATGTCGCGTTTGGAGAGCCCCTGATGCGCCTAAACAGTGGAAACCCCCCACAAGTAACACCATTTTGGAAACTAGACCACCTATGGAACTTATCTAGATCCGCTGTGAGCACTTTGAACCCCCAAGTGTTTCACGAAAGTTTATAATGCCTGGGTGTGAAAAAAAAAAAAAAACAATTTTCCACAAAAATGATTTTTTAGTCCCAAATTTTTGATTTTTCACAAGGAAATTGGACCCCAAAAGTTGTTGTCCAATTTGTCCTGAGTACGCTGATACCAAATATGTGGGGGGGGAAACTGTTTTGGCGCACAGCAGGGCTTGGAAAGGAAGTAATAACGTTTTGGAATGCAGACGTTGGTGGGGGTCATGTTCCGTTTGCAGTGCCCCAGATGAGCCTAAACAGTGGAAAACCCCCACAAGTGACCCCATTTTGGAAACTAGACCCCATAAGGAACTTATCTAGATCTGTGGTGAGCACTTTGAACCTCCAAGTGTTTCACAAAAGTTTATAATGCCTGGGTGTGAAAAAAAAAATCAATTTTCCACAAAAATGATTTTTTAGTCCCAAATTTTTGATTTTTCACAAGGAAATTGGACCCCAAAAGTTGTTGTCCAATTTGTCCTGAGTACGCTGATACCAAATATGTGGGGGGGGAACTGTTTTGGCGCACAGCAGGGCTTGGAAAGGAAGTAATAACGTTTTGGAATGCAGACGTTGGTGGGGGTCATGTTCCGTTTGCAGTGCCCCAGATGAGCCTAAACAGTGGAAACCCCCCACAAGTGACCCCATTTTGGAAACTAGACCCCTTAAGGAGCTTATCTAGATGTGTGGTGAGCACTTTGAACCCCCTAGTGCTTCACAGAAATTTATAAACGCAGAGACGTGAAAATGAAAAATCATTTTTTTTCTCAAAAATGATTTTTTTAGCCAGCTATTTTTATTTTCCCAAGGGTAATCGGAGAAATTAGAACCCCAAAATTGGTGTGCAATTTGTCCTGAGTACGCTGATACCCCATATGTTGGGGTAAACCACTGTTTGGGCGCACGGCAGGGCTCGGAAGGGAGGGAGCGCCATTTGACTTTTTGAACGCCACATCGTGTTTGGAGACCCCCTGATGTGCCTAAATAGTGGAAACCCCTCAATTCTATCTCCAACCCTAATCCCAACACACCCCTAACCCTAATCCCAACCCTAATCCCAACCCTAATTCCAACCCTAATTGTAACCCTAACCTTAATTATAACCTTAATTATAACCCTAACCCTAATTGTAACCCTAACCCTAATTCTAACCCTAATTATAACCCTAACCCTAAGGCTAGGTTCATTTTGCGTTTTACCAGCCCGTTCAACACATAGCGTTTACGGGCTGGTAATGGTATAGCATAACGCGATCGCATTATGCTATACCCGCTAGTGCAGAGGAATCAGCAGATGATTCATCTGCGCTAGCGGTGACGGAGCCCAAACGCTGCAGCCCGCGTCCGAGGCTCCGTCACTGAATGATGGCACGTCGCAAACGCATGCCGCTTTACGGCATGCGTCGCGATGCGCCCTCAAATGGGGGTGAATGGCAGCGTTAACGGACTGCGTTACACCGCGTTAAAATAAAAAATCATATTTTTTCCACAAACCTGATCGTTTAGTCCCCAATTTTTTATTTTCACAAGGGTAACAGGAGAAATTGGACAACAAAAGTTGTTGTACAATTTGTCCTGAGTATGCTGATACCCCATATATGGGGGGGGACCACTGTTTGGGCGCACGGCAGGGCTTGGAATGGAAGCAGCACCGTTTGACTTTTTCAAACCAAAATTGGCTGGAATTGAGATTGGACACCATGTCGCGTTTGGAGAGCCCCTGATGCGCCTAAACAGTGGAAACCCCCCACAAGTAACACCATTTTGGAAACTAGACCACCTATGGAACTTATCTAGATCCGCTGTGAGCACTTTGAACCCCCAAGTGTTTCACGAAAGTTTATAATGCCTGGGTGTGAAAAAAAAAAAAAACAATTTTCCACAAAAATGATTTTTTAGTCCCAAATTTTTGATTTTTCACAAGGAAATTGGACCCCAAAAGTTGTTGTCCAATTTGTCCTGAGTACGCTGATACCAAATATGTGGGGGGGGAAACTGTTTTGGCGCACAGCAGGGCTTGGAAAGGAAGTAATAACGTTTTGGAATGCAGACGTTGGTGGGGGTCATGTTCCGTTTGCAGTGCCCCAGATGAGCCTAAACAGTGGAAAACCCCACAAGTGACCCCATTTTGGAAACTAGACCCCATAAGGAACTTATCTAGATCTGTGGTGAGCACTTTGAACCTCCAAGTGTTTCACAAAAGTTTATAATGCCTGGGTGTGAAAAAAAAAAAATCAATTTTCCACAAAAATGATTTTTTAGTCCCAAATTTTTGATTTTTCACAAGGAAATTGGACCCCAAAAGTTGTTGTCCAATTTGTCCTGAGTACGCTGATACCAAATATGTGGGGGGGGAACTGTTTTGGCGCACAGCAGGGCTTGGAAAGGAAGTAATAACGTTTTGGAATACAGACGTTGGTGGGGGTCATGTTCCGTTTGCAGTGCCCCAGATGAGCCTAAACAGTGGAAACCCCCCACAAGTGACCCCATTTTGGAAACTAGACCCCTTAAGGAGCTTATCTAGATGTGTGGTGAGCACTTTGAACCCCCTAGTGCTTCACAGAAATTTATAAACGCAGAGACGTGAAAATGAAAAATCATTTTTTTTTCTCAAAAATGATTTTTTTAGCCAGCTATTTTTTATTTTCCCAAGGGTAATCGGAGAAATTAGAACCCCAAAATTGGTGTGCAATTTGTCCTGAGTACGCTGATACCCCATATGTTGGGGTAAACCACTGTTTGGGCGCACGGCAGGGCTCGGAAGGGAGGGAGCGCCATTTGACTTTTTGAACGCCACATCGTGTTTGGAGACCCCCTGATGTGCCTAAATAGTGGAAACCCCTCAATTCTATCTCCAACCCTAATCCCAACACACCCCTAACCCTAATCCCAACCCTAATCCCAACCCTAATTCCAACCCTAATTGTAACCCTAACCTTAATTATAACCTTAATTATAACCCTAACCCTAATTGTAACCCTAACCCTAATTCTAACCCTAATTATAACCCTAACCCTAAGGCTAGGTTCATTTTGCGTTTTACCAGCCCGTTCAACACATAGCGTTTACGGGCTGGTAATGGTATAGCATAACGCGATCGCATTATGCTATACCCGCTAGCGCAGAGGAATCAGCAGATGATTCATCTGCGCTAGCGGTGACGGAGCCCAAACGCTGCAGCCCGCGTCCGAGGCTCCGTCACTGAATGATGGCACGTCGCAAACGCATGCCGCTTTACGGCATGCGTCGCGATGCGCCCTCAAATGGGGGTGAATGGCAGCGTTAACGGACTGCGTTACACCGCGTTATACCGCGGTGTAACGCAGTCCGTCTAACGGACTGCCATAACGCAGTATGAACCCAGCCTAACCCTAACGCTAATTATAACCCTTACCCTAAGGCTGCTTTCACACTTCTAGCGGGCGCCTGTCGGCGCCCCCGGCATTTTGCCGCAGCGCCGCATCAGAAAACCTGATGCGCCGCCGGCGGCCGCATGCGGTTTTTTGCCGGATGGTTTCTGATGCCCGGAGACATCAGAAACCATCCGGCAAAAACAAAAAACGTTACATGCAGCGTTTTGTCCGGCCGCCGCAATGTACATTTGTGCCGCATCCGGACAAAACCGCATGCAACGCATTGACATGCGGCGCCATCCGGCGCTAATGCAAGTCAATGCAAAAAAAACGCATGCGGCGCATCAGATTTTCTGATGCGGCGCTGCGGCTAAATGCCGGGGGCGCCGTCAGGCGCACACCGGATGTGTGAAACCAGCCTAATGCTAACCCTAACCCTAATTATAACCTTAACCCTAATTATAACCCTAACCCTAATTATAACCCTAACCCTAACAGAAAAATGAAAAGAAATATAATTTCTACTTTTTATTATATGTCCCTAACTAAGGGGGTGATAAATGGGGGGTTATGTACTGTTTTTTTTTTTTGATCACTGTGATAGTTTATCACAGTGATCAAAATGTACTTTTATGAGAATGAATGAAAAAAAATTTGAATCTGCCGCCAAAGCAGATCGGCGGGCGCACTGCGCATGCGCCCGCCATTTTTTTTTTGCAGGGAGAAGAAGCCGGGATCCTGGGGCCTGCGGGAGGACGGAGGACACCGGTAAGTATATGGGGGGGCGATCGGGGGACCGGGGGACCCTCATTTTCTCCCCTCTGATGTGCGATCACATCAGAGGGGAGAGAAATCTTTTTTTTTTTTTTTTTTTTTTTGCGATCGCGGCTATGCTTGCATAGCCGCGATCGCAACACCGGGATCGGTGAATACCGACCCGGAACATGTTCTCTGGGGTCTCGGCTACCCCCGGTAGCCGAGACCCCAGAGAATATTTGCCCATCCCCCCACCAGCACAGCGGCACATAGCGGCGGGCGCACTGGGCATGCGCCCGCCATTGTCTTAACGGCGCCGGCACCGGGGGACACCGGAGGGCCCGGGGGCCACATGGATCTTATTGGGGGCCACATGGGGGTCCTGGGGACCCTTTTTCTCTGTCCTCTGATGTCCGATGACATCAGAGGACAGAGAAATTAAATGGCACAACTTTTTTTTTTTTTTTTGTTGCGGTCGCCGTTATAGGGTTAATAACGGCGATCGCAACATCGGTGTCTGTAAAAACCGACCCGATTCATGTTCTCTGGGGTCTCGGCTACCCCCGGTAGCCGAGACCCCGGAGAAAATGCGCCTCTGGGGGGCGCTATTCACTTTTTCCACAGCGCCGTTAATTAACGGCGCTGTGGTTTAAGTACCCTTAATGACCGCCGTTAAAAGGCGTATCGGCGGTCGTTAAGGGGTTAAGTAAGGAAACTTTACACAACATCACCATCTATTGTCGGGTCAGCATAAAGTCCTCCTTCACACAAATATAGAAGTCCACAACTGTTGCATATACTAACACCCTTTCTCAACAGTAATGACTTATTCAGTCAAACCTAATTTCTTCATTAGTCTCTGATGTTTTTCAGCATTCAATGCCTTTGTGAAAATGTCTGCTGTCATATCCTCAGTTGGACAATATTCTTATTTCAGTATTCCTTGTTCCTGATGATTCCTCCCTCAAGAAATGATACTTCACATCAATGTGCTTGGTTCTTGGGTTAACTCTTTCCATATGAGAAAGAACAAGAGAACAAGACTTCCTTGATTGTCCTCATTTGTTTTTGTTGGTTCCAACTTTGGTTGTCCTAGGTCTGTTAGCAATTGTCTTAACAATAGAACTTTTTGACTTGCATGTGCTGCTGCAACATATTCTGCTTCTGTTGACGACAGCGTTACTATCGATTGTTTTTTACTAGTCCAACTAATTGGTCCACCTGAGAGAAAGAAAATATAGCCACTGGTAGATTTTCTGTCAGTTGGATCTCCAGCCCAATCTGCATCAACGTATCCAGTTAAAATGCATTTATCACTTGTAGGCAGTTTCAGTTTAACATTGCTAGTTCCATTCAAATGATGTATTACTCTCTTCACGGCATTCCAATCTGCATTATTTGGCTTGGATACTTTTCTACTCAGAATACCTACTGCTGCTGCGATGTCTGGCCTTGTAACAGTCGCTAGATACATTAATTTTCCTATTGCTATTCTGTACTCTTCATTATTTGGTAACACATTTTTCTCACTATTCATCTCTTTAAGACAATTAATTTCCATTGGAGACTTTTCTATTTTTGCATCCTTCAATCCAAATGTTTCGGTTATGTCTTGAATCATGTGATTTTGATTAAGTAGGAAACTTCCATCTTCTTCTCTATCTATCTGTATTCCTAAGTACTGTTTCACATTTCCCAAGTCTTTGATATCGAAATGTTGATTCAGGATTTTTAGTATGTCCTCTTTATCCCTTTCTTTTTCAAAACAAACTAAAAAGTCATCAACATATATGTTAGGGATCGAGTTCCCGCTGCTGCACAAGGGGAATCTTGAACCAGTCCCGCTGCGGTCCCCCATCCATCTCCGGTCACAGTGGAGCCTGCTCAGCGGAGACATCGGTCCCAGCGTCTCGCTCAGTCTAATACTGTGCAGAGGCTTGTTGCTGCCTCTTCTGGTTCCTCTATTATAACCAGTTTTGGAGCAGGCAGTCTTGGGACTAAGTCCTGCGTTTCTCCATCTGAGCATGCCCAGGGCAAGATCTCCCATTGGAGATCAGGGGTCACATGCTCGGTTACAACAGCGACTCCCATTGGTCCACCAGGAAGGTCCTGAAACTGCTTGTGTTCTGGAACAGTTTCTCATTGGTCCTTTTCTGGAAGGTCCTGTAGCTGCTACTATAAAAGGTGCGCATGTCCGCTCGGCCATGCGCTAGTATCAAATCTGTTACGTGCTTGTGCCAGTGTGGTCATGTACAGTCATGGCCAAAAGTTTTGAGAATGACACAAATATTAATTTTTACAAAGTCTACTGCTTCACTTTTTCTAATGGCAATTTGCATATACTCCAGAATGTTATAAAGAGTGATCAGCTTAACAGCAATTACTTGCAAAGTCAATATTTGGCTAGAAAATGAACTTTATCCCCCAAAACACATTTCAACATCATTGCAGCCCTCCTGCCTTAAAAGGACCAGCTAACCTCTTTTCAGTGATTGCTCCATTAACACAGGTGTGGGTGTTGATGAGGACATGGCTGGAGATCAATCTGTCATGATTAAGTAAGAATGACACCACTGGACACTTTAAAAGGAGGCTGGTGCTTGGCATCATTGTTTCTCTTCTGTTAACCATGGTTATCTCTAAAGAAACAAGTGCAGTCATCATTGCAATGCACAAAAATGGCCTAACAGGGAAGAGTATCGCAGCTAGAAAGATTGCACCTCAGTCAACAATCTATCGCATCATCAAGAACTTCAAGGAGAGAGGTTCCATTGTTGCCAAAAAGGCTCCAGGGCGCCCAAGAAAGACCAGCAAGCGCCAGGACCGTCTCTTAAAAGTGTTTCAGCTGCGGGATCGGGCTACCAGCAGTGCAGAGCTTGCTCAGGAATGGCAGCAGGCAGGTGTGAGTGCATCTGCACGCACTGTGAGGCGGAGACTCTTGGAGCAAGGCCTGGTCTCAAGGAGGGCAGCAAAGAAGCCACTTCTCTCCAGAAAAAACATCATGGACAGACTGATATTCTGCAAAAGGTACAGGCAGTGGACTGCTGAGGACTGGGGTAAAGTTATTTTCTCTGATGAATCCCCTTTTCGATTGTTTGGGACATCAGGAAAACGCCTCACTCGGAGAAGACAAGGTGAGTGCTACCACCAGTCTTGTCTCATGCAAACTGTTAAGCATCCTGAAACCATTCATGTGTGGGGTTGCTTCTCAGCCAAGGGAATCGGCTCTCTCACAGTCTTGCCTAAAAACACAGCCATGAATAAAGAATAATACCAGAATGTCCTCCAAGAGCAACTTTTCCCAACCCTCCAAGAGCAGTTTGGCGATCAACAATGCCTTTTCCAGCATGATGGAGCACCTTGCCATAAAGCAAAGGTGATAACTAAATGGCTCAGGGAACAAAACATAGAGATTTTGGGTCCATGGCCTGGAAACTCCGCAGATCTTAATCCCATTGAGAACTTGTGGTCAATCATCAAGAGACGGGTGGACAAACAAAAAACTAAAAATTCTGACAAAATGAAAGCATTGATTGTGCAAGAATGGACTGCTATCAGTCAGGATTTGGTCCAGAAGTTGATTGAGAGCATGCCAAGGAGAATTGCAGAGGTCCTGAAGAAGAAGGGTCAACACTGCAAATATTGACTTGCTGCATTAACTCATTCTAACTGTCAATATAAGCTTTTGTTACTCATATGTTTGCAATTATTATATTTCTGTCTGTGATAAAAACATCTGTCAAACACACATAAAAACCAGAGGGCAGCAGATCATGTGAAAATATAATATTTGTGTCATTCTCAAAACTTTTGGCCATGACTGTATGCATGTGGTTAGGTCCGGCTGAAATAAGCCCCTAGAATACCGGCATCTCCCGTGAGGAGCTTTGTATGCACATGTTCATGGCTCGGCTGAAAACGCCATTAGAATATCGGCTACTCCAGTGAGGAGATTATTGCTTGTGTTCTGATTGCATGACCACAGACTGCATTTCGCTTAGCAGTCATCTGTGTCCCCTGTGAATCTGACAGGACACAGTCTTTGAATTAACAGAGTCCGCTTATATCGCCATATAGCGCTACAGCATTTTAGTTAGCGACTCTGTGGAATAACAGAGTTCGCCCATACCGCCATATAGTGCTACGGCGTTTACATCTGCGACTCTGCGGGATAACCGAGTTCGCTCATACTGCCTATTTGCACCATCTTACTAGCAGCAGGCTCTGCCTGCACGGTGGACCCAGAGCTGTGAACGCACCTCTCCTTAATATCTATTAGGTGCGTTCCGCAGGCCCTTAGCATAATACTAGCGCCAGGGTCTGGCTAGTAAAATGGCGGACAACCAGCGCCTAGGGCAGTTCATCCAGCAGCTGGAGGGTAGGTTGGCGGCTCTCGAGCGCACAACCTCAGCTGTGGATGTTACTGCAGTCGCTGTTCAGGCTGCTAGCGCAGCAGCAGCCAGTTTGTCCTCTGCCACCTCTGCCCCGACCTTATCCCATCTCCCGCTTCCAGACAAGTTTTCTGGTGACAGTAAACATTGTCGGGGATTCGTAAGCCAGTGCTCTATACAGCTCGAGCTTCTGGCTGCACGTTTTCCCACGGAGCGGGCAGAGCGTTGAAATTGGCAACGCCGCTGTGGGAGCTCGACGATCGTGTGGTGCGGAGTGCTCCTCGGTTTCTGGAGGCTCTTAAAAAGGTCTTTTTAGGCCCCCAGGTCACCCACAATACGACGCTCCAACTGCTGGCAATGTCACAGGGTTCGTCCATGGTCAGCCAGTTTTCGGTCCAATTTCGGACTCTGGCCTCCGAGTTAGAGTGGCCAGATAAAGTCTTCATTCCGGTATACTGGAGAGGTCTGGTTGACCATGTAAAGGATGCTTTGGCCACCAGGGAGATTCCTGCCTCACTGGAGAAGCTCATCTCCATATCTACCCGCATCGACCTTCGTTTTCACGAGCGGAGGTTGGAGCGGGCCCAGTGTAGGCAGAGGTTCCGGCTGGCTCCCAGCTTTGCCAAACCTCTAGAATCTCCCATTCAGGCGTCCGACTCCCAGGAGGCCATGGAGGTTGCTTGAGCGGGACCTAAGTCTCAGCCCGCTCGAGTCCCCGTGGTTTGTAACAATTGCTAACAGTTAGGACATTATGCCAATAAATGTCCCCAGCGATCGGGAACACGATCGCGTCCCGTAACCATGGGAGGAGGTTCACTAGATTCAGCGACATTTGCCTCCAAGCTGTCCTTTAAAGGGACAATCTCTTTTGATCCATCCACTCTAACAGTTGAGCTTTGTGTGGATTCTGGAGCAGAGGGGAATTTTATGTCCTCTGCCTTCGCTCTCCGCCATACAATACCTCAGATGATGCTCGCCAAACCGGTGACTGTTCGAGTGGTAAATGGATCAATACTGCCCTCATAGATCACACATCAGACAATCCCTCTCACATTATCTATGTCTCCTTCCCATCAGGAGATTATCTCTTTCCTAGTCCTTCCTGAGGGTATAGATGAGGCTCTGCTGGGAGTACCCTGGCTTCGTCTTCACTCCCCACATATTGAGTGGTCCTCTGGGAGGATACGGGGTTGGAGTGAATCTTGTAAAGGAAGATGTGTGAGGGAGAGTGTTCAGGTTGCTACTACAGGGATACCCGCAGATCTCACTTCCCTTCCTAAGTGTTATTGGTCCTATGTAGACGTGTTCTCCAAAAAGGCTGCGGAGACTCTTCCGCCTCACCGCCCCTATGACTGTCCTATTGACCTCTTGCCTGGAGCAGAACCGCCCCGGGGAAGGGTTTATCCCCTCTCTCTCCCGGAGATGGAGGCTATGTCCCAATACATCCAGGAGAATCTGGCAAGAGGGTTCATTAGGAAGTCAGTGTCACCTGCTGGGGCGAGGTTCTTCTTCGTGCAGAAGAAGAATGGAGAATTACGTACCTGCATAGATTACAGGGGTCTTAACGCCATCACCGTTAAGAATAAATACCCCTTGCCCCTGATTTCTGAGCTCTTTGATAGGCTCCGGGGAGTAAGGGTATTTACCAAATTAGACCTGCGGGGTGCCTATAACCTGATTCGCATCCGTGAGGGGGACGAATGAAAGACGACTTTTAATACCAGGGATGGGCACTATGAATATCTGGTGATGCCCTTGGGCTCTGTAATGCCCCAGCCGTTTTCCAAGACTTTGTTAATGACATCTTCCGGGATATGCTTTCCACCTCGGTCGTAGTCTATCTGGATGATATTCTCATCTTCTCTCCAGATATTGACTCCCACCGGAGAGATGTCTGCAGAGTCTTCGACCTCTTGCGGGCAAATTCCCTTTATGCAAAGTTGGAGAAATGTGTGTTTGAGCAGGAGTCTTTACCATTCCTGGGCTATATCATCTCCGCCCAGGGATTGGCTATGGATCCTGCCAAATTACAGGCTGTGATGGACTGGCAAGAACCCCATTCCCTTAAAGCGGTGCAGCGCTTTATGGGGTTCATTAATTATTATCGCCAGTTCATTCCCCATTTCTCAACTTTGGTAGCTCCCTTGGTAACCCTCACCAAGAAGGGAGCAAACCCCAAATTGTGGTCCGAAGAAGTCTCCAAGGCTTTCATCTCAATTAAGTCTCATTTTGCTAGCGCTCCCATCCTACACCGCCCTGATGTTGATAAGCCATTCATATTGGAGGTGGATGCCTCATCCGTTGGTGCTGGAGCAGTCCACTTTCAAAACGATGTTCAAGGTCGGAAGCATCCTTGCTTCTTCTTCTCCAAGACCTTCACACCAGCGGAGAGGAATTATTCCATCAGGGACAGGGAGGTGCTAGCAATGAAGTTGGCTTTCTCTGAGTAGAGACATCTGTTGGAGGGGGCTCGCTTTCCCTTCCAAGTCTTCACTGACCACAAGAATTTGGTTATCTCCAGACAGCCCAGCGGCTTAATTCTCACCAGGCCAGATGGTCCGGTTTCATTTCACACTCCATTTTCTCTCGGGAGAGAAGAACATTCGTGCCGACGCTCTCTCTCGCTCTGTGGTGTCCTCTGAGGAGGAGGAAGAGGAGCCTCGGCTTATTGTCCCCACAGAGAGCCTGAGAATAGTGGCCCTGGTTTCGCTAGAGTCTGTGCCCCCGGGCAAGACTTTTGTGCCTACCAATTTGTGACCGGAGGTACTCTCTTGGGCACATTCCTCCAGGGTGGGTGGACACTTTGGGGCAAAAAGGACATCTGAGTTGCTGGTGAGGACATACTGGTGGCCGCATATGGTCCGTGACGTTGGGGACTATGTTCGGGCGTGTGTCTCCTGTGCCAAGAATAAGTCTCCTCGACAACGGCCAGCTGGGTTACTTTACCCTTTGCCGGTGGCAGACAGGCCCTGGGAGATGGTTGGGATGGACTTTGTGGTGGGCTTGCCCAAGTCTCAGGGCTGCACCATCATTTGGGTAATCACCGACCATTTTTCCAAAATGGTGCATCTTGTGCCGCTACCACGGTTACCTTCTGCATGGGCTCTGGCAGCGTTGTTCGTTAGGCACATCTTCCGTCTACACGGCATGCTGGACAAAATTCGTGACCGGGCCCCAGCTTGCGTCTCGGTTCTGGAGAGAGCTTTGTTGTCTACTCAGTATTGAGTTAAATCTCTCTTCAGCATACCATCCTGAGACGAATGGGTTGGTTGAGAGGGCCAACCAGACCTTGGTCACCTATCTACGAAATCTTGTCTCAGCCAGGCAGGATGACTGGGCATCCTTGCTACCGTGGGCTAAGTTTGCACTAAACAATGTTGTGGCTGACTCCACCGGACAGACTCCATTCCTCCTAAACACGGGTTCCGGTGCCCATGCCCGTGTCTTCCGCCGACTCCAGGGTGGCAGACTGCGCTGTGGAGGCACGGGACATTTGGGACCGTACCCAGGATGCCATTCAGGCGTCCAAGGAGAGGATGAGGTCATCCGCCGATGCACATCGGCGCCCCGCTCCGACATTTGCTCCTGGGGACTTGGTGTGGCTCTCCGCCCGTAACATCAGGCTGCGAGTTGAGTCCACTAAGTTGGCACCCCGCTACCTGGGTCCTTTCAAAGTCCTCGAGCAGGTTAACCCTGTGGTATACCATTTGGCTCTTCCACCACGCCTGGGTATCTCCGACACCTTTCAAGTATCCCTCCTGAAACCCGTGCTCATGTCCCGGTTTTCCGAGTCATCTGCCGGGACATGGGGTTCGTCTACGGACGACCATGAGGTGAACGCCATCATAGGGTGTAAGGTGGTACGGAGCAAAAGATTTTATTTGGTGGATTGGAGGGGTTATGGGCCTGAGGATAGGTCCTGGGAGCCTGCCGAGCACATTCACGCTTTGCAGCTCATCGCTGCCTTTGAACACAGTGAGGCCCAAAGAAGGGGGGGCCCTAGGAGGGGGGGTAATGTTAGAAATCGAGTTCCCGCTGCTGCACAACGGGAATCTCGAACCAGTCCCGCTGCGGTCCCCCATCCATCTCCGGCCGCAGTGGAGTCTGCTCAGCGGAGACGTCGGTCCCAGCGTCTCGCTCAGTCTAATACTGTGCAGAGGCTTGTTGCTGCCTCTTCTGGTTCCTATATTATAACCAGTGCTGGAGCAGGCAGTCTTGGGACTAAGTCCTGCGTTTCTCCATCTGAGCATGCCCAGGGCAAGATCTCCCATTGGAGATCAGGGGTCACATGCTCGGTTACAGCAGCGACTCCCATTGGTCCGCCAGGAAGGTTCTGAAACTGCTTGTGTTCTGGAACAGTTTCTCATTGGTCCTTTTCTGGAAGGTCCTGTAGCTGCTACTATAAAAGGTGCGCATGTCCGCTCGGCCATGCGCTAGTATCAAATCTGTTATGTGCTTGCGCCAGTGTGGTCATGTATGCATGTGGTTAGGTCTGGCTGAAATAAGCCCCTAGAATACCGGCACCTCCGGTGAGGAGTTTTGTATGCACGTGTTCATGGCTCGGCTGAAAACGCCATTAGAATACCGGCTACTCCGGTGAGGAGATTATTGCTTGTGTTCTGATTGCATGACCACAGACTGCAATCTGCTTAGCAGTCATCTGTGTCCCCTGTGAGTCTGACAGGACACAGTCTTTGTCACAGCGGCTCTGTGAATTAACAGAGTCCGCTTATATCGCCATATAGCGCTACAGCATTTTAGTTAGCAACTCTGGAATAACAGAGTTCGCCCATACTGCCATATAGTGCTACGGCGTTTACATCTGCGACTCTGTGGGATAACAGAGTTCGCTCATACTGCCTATTTGCACCATCTTACTAGCAGCAGGCTCTGCCTGCACGGTGGACCCCGGGCTGCGAATGCACATCTCCTTAATATCTATTAGGTGCGTTCCGCAGGCCCTTAACAATATATGAGTACATAAATCCATCTGTCCATTAGTCTTTTTGTGTACAGGCAGGGATCAGCTTTGCTTCTTTGAAATTTTTCATTTGTGAGCACTTCCGTGATTTTATCATTCCACGCTTTAGCAGCTTGTTTAAAACCGTATATACTTTTCTGTAATTTGCAAGCCATGTTTGGGTTACTTTCATCTTTGAATTCTGGAGGTTGTTCCATGTAAATATCTTCTGTTAAACTTCCATTCAAAAATGCTGTCTTTACATCCAGATGTTTCAGTTCCATTTGTTTCATTGCTGCAACTGCAAACAAAGTTCTTATTGTGGTATGTTTGACAACAGGAGCAAATGTTTCATCATAGTCTTCTTTAGGAATTCGAGATATGTCTTCCCAAGAGGTATGTTCATAAATTTTTCTTGTACTTGCCTTTGGTGGTTTTCCTTTGTTTTCTCTTGTTGAACGTCTTGGTTCTGTGTCTGTTTGTAGTTGCATTTCTTCACTTTCAGTATTCTGTTCTTTATCAATTTCAACTTTTTCATTAGATATTCCTTCAGCAATATCACTGCTGTTTTTCTCATTTTTTGTTTCCAGTGAAGTCATAGTCTCTTCATTTAGATCCTCAATGAATGTCACACTGTTACTCACCGTAACTGTCTGTTTTGGGATCTAGGATTCTGTATCCTTTGCAATTTTCACTATATCCAACAAATATTCCTTCTATGGACCTGTTTTGAAGTTTGGAATGTTTTCTGTTGGAATGAATACCAAAACCTTACAACAAAAAACTCTTAAATGATTTACACTTGGTTTCATACCTTGCCATAGTTCATATGGAGTTTTTTCAGGTTTCTGGAAAAAAGTCGGTTTTGTAGATATGTAGCTGTCATTGCAGCATCATGCCAATATTTCTCTGGTAGTTTGGAATCTGTCAGCATACACCTTATCATTTTAGTCTGAGTTCTGTCTTTCCTTTCTGCTGCTCCATTTTGTTCAGGTGTATATGGAACAGTCTTTTGATGTTCTATACCATTTTGTCTTAAGTAGTTTTCTACTTCGTGTCCTGTAAATTCACCTCCATTCTCACTTCTAATGACAATTGGCTTCCTCTGAAACTTGTTATTCGACTTCGTCACATAGTCTACTAGTTTATTGAAAACTTCGCTTTTGTTCTTGATCAAGTATGTGACTGTGTATCTTGAGTAGGTTTCTATAAAAGTTACCATATATCTATTGCCTCCTGATATAGTCACTTTCATGGGTCCACATACGTCAGTATGCACCAAATCAAGTGGTCTTGTGTTTTTCGTTTCACTTTCTTTAGGAATAGATATCCTTGTGGCTTTAGATTTTATACAACATTCACATCTTACGATAATTGAGCAATCAGATATCAATAAATCTTTTGTCAATCCTTTCTTTTATAGCTCCATTGTACTTTCAGGATGTCTGTGTCCTAGACGTCTATGCCACATGTGAATACAATTCTTGTGATCATGTGTACACAACTTCATCTGTTCCTTTAATGTGTCTAGATGATATAATTGTTCATCTGCCTTGACATTGATTATTATGTTATTTCCTGTTAGGATTGTACATTCATCATCTTTGAATTTTACAGTTAAGGGTATGCCACACTAAACAACATCGCGAACGGGATCGCTAAAAAACGTCACTATTTAGCGATCCCGTTAGCGATGTTGTTGTGTGCGGCATCTACCAGCGACGTGGCCCCTGCTGTGATCTCGTCCGTCGTCCTGATCGTTCCGGACCCTATTTTCATCGCATCCCGCTGGTAAGTATCTAATCGCTGAGTGTGGCACCTTTTTTAGCGATTTAGCGGTACTTTTGTACCGCTAAAGTCGTTAAGGAGATCGCTAACCGCAATAGCGTCCTTAACGATATCGCTAAATTAGGTAGCTACTAGCGATATAGAAACAATCCCGCTAGCGATCTCATTAGTATGCGACGCTAACGAGATCGCTAGCGGGATTGTGTAGTGTGGCAGTACCTTAAGTCCTTTAGCTGTTAGACGTTTTACAGATAACAATTCTCCTTCTAATCCTGGAACATATAACACATCCTGTACAAGTATTTTCGAATCATGCCCAAACTTGTTAGAACAGTTTAGTATTCCTTGTCCAACATCTTCTGCAGTTATTTTTCTTCCATCTGCAAGATAAATGGATTCCTTCTTATTTAAATCAAGTTCAGTAAAGAAATTTTTATTACTTGTCATGTGTCTTGTTGCTCCTGAGTCAATAAACCAACCCAACGATGATTTCTTATCAGTTACTTTAAATGTGCCATTCCAATTATTTTCACATGAATCAGAAATTGTGTTTTTCACCTTCTGTGTATTATCTTTATGGTGTAATTTCTGTTGTTCTGATTTCCATATAGTACAGTCTTTCTTTAAATGTCCCTTTTTCTTACATCTGAAACATTTTCTTGTCTCTTTATTATAGGGTCTTTTTGATTCTGTAGCTTTAAGAGCATTTCCATTATCTTTGTCAGTAGAAGAATCATTTGTTTGTTCTTTCCTTCTTTGATATTCATCTACAGTATGAGTCTGGTCTTCACAAACTCTAATGTAATGTCTGTTTCAGGTCTTGTCTCTTGTGCATTTATTAAAGCTGTATATGAATCTGGTAAACTGCACAATAAAATTGCTGCTATATGGCTTTCCTTAATATCTTCACCAATTGATTTCAGCTGTGACATCACTTCCATAATAGAGAATATATGCTTCTGCATGTCACTGTCTGCACTTAGTCTCATACTGTAAAGCTTTCTTAGTAGAAATAACTTGTGATTTAAGCTGGGTATTTCATATAGTTTTCTTAGTGCTTCCCACATTCCCTTTGCTGTATCCTCACTTCTTATGTGGATTAATTGAGCATCATCCACTAATAAGCTGATGGTAGCTCTTGCTTGTCTATTTTTTCTATCCCATGTCTGATTAGCTCCATCAGGTCTATCTGTAGTGATTACTTCCCATAAATCATCTTTAGACAATAACATCTCTACTTTGAACTTTTATAACTGATAGTTCTCTTCATTCAGTTTAGCTACTGTGAGTATTAGCTCTGTGCTACTTGTCATTTTTAACTTGTCTTACTTGTTTGGAGAAAATTGCACTGAAGAATTCTTCTGCATTCACCAGGGTCTTGCTGAGAGTTCCAGTGTCCTGGGAGTCTGGTATTCTTGGTGCTTGGGATCCGTGGTGTCTGGGATTCTCTGGTGCCTGGGCCCATAACCTGTTGCACAGCTCCTGAATCCCCACCGTTGCAGTAGAAAACTTCACAGAGCAGGTTGCATGGGATAACAAGCTTTTACTTCTATGAACATGAAGAAAAATGCACAGTCATTACAGCATTGCACCAGGAAGAGAAGAAACAAAACTGAAACTACAAGAGAGACTATTTCTTATACAATACATTAAGCAAGGAAACTTTACACAACATCGCCATCTATTGTCAGGTCAGCATAAAGTCCTCCTTCACACAAATATAGAAGTCCACAACTGTTGCATATACTAACAGTAAAGCCATGAGTCTTTTTGGGAATGATGCAACAAGTTTTTCACACCTGAAGTTGGGGATCCTCTGCCATTCTTCCTTGCAGATCCTCTCCAGTTCCATCAGGTTGGATGGTGAACATTGGTGGACAGCCAAAGATGCTCAATTAGGCTTAGGTCAGGGCTCAGGCTGGCCAGTCAAGAATGGTCACAGAGTTGTTCTGAAGGTACTCCTTTGTTATTTTACCTGTGTGCTTAGGGTCATTGTCTTGTTGGAAGGTGAACCTTCGGCCAAGTCTGAGGTCCAGAGCACGCATATTTCCTTCAATTGCAATCAGTCGACCTGTCCCTGCAACTGAAAAACACCCTCATAGCATGATGTTTCACTGTTGGGATTGTATTGGGCAGGTGATGAGCAGTGCCTAGGTTTTCTCCACACATACCGCTTAGAATTATCACCAAAAAGTTCTATCTTCGTTTCATTAGACCAGAGAATGTTATTTCTCATAGTCTGGGAGTCCTTCATGTGTTTTTTTAACAATCTCTATGCGGGCTTTCATATGTCTTGCACTGAGAAGAGGCTTCTGTCGGGCCACTCTGTAATAAAGGCCCAATTGGTCGAGGGCTGCAGTGATAGTTGACTTTGTGGAACTTTCTCCCATCTCCCTACTGCATCTGTGGAGCTCAGCCACAGTGATCTTGGGGTTCTTCTTTACCTCTCTCACCAAGGCACTTCTCCCATGATTGCTCAGTTTGGCTGGATGGCCAGGTCTAGGAAGACTTCTGGTGGTTCCAAACTTCTTCCATTTAAGGATTATGGAGGCCACTGTGCTCTTAGGAACCTTGAGTACTATAGAAACTCTTTTGTAACCTTGGCCAGATCTGTGCCATGCCACAATTCTGTGATATGGAAATTTAATTAGGATAAAAATATCCTTCTGTGTTTGCTGCTTGCTTCTCCAAATCTCTATTTAATGTCTTCTTGAGCGCTCAGAACGAAAATGAGGACTGTCCACACGAAAGTGTCAGTATAACAGTTCGTCAAAGACATACATTTATTATTCATTCAAGGTTTTATACGTTTACAAAAAGGGGCTGGTTAGTCAATTAACATACAATTAAAAGCTGCTAGATTATTGGCTGTTCTAGTGTAAATATGATAATTATGATAATCATGATTATAAGAGCTGAAGTTGCAGAATTATTGTTTATATTCTTGTGACCTAGTTGTCTTGCATAACTATAATGTAAACAACAGATATCTAATAGGACTTTTTGTACTTCATGTATTTGTTCCTTTACGAAGGCCTTTATGAAGGCCAGATTTCTTTAAAATGACTGATTATAACTGGCCTAGAAATATGTGAGCACAGGGTTTTTTAGCAAGTGAGATCTATCTAACTGAACTGTGAATACATATATGTGAATATACTTTGAATATATGGAATACATATATATTTCCATGACAGTCCCCCCTTAGATACCACTTGCCCTAAAAAACCTGCTCCTGGCCCAAGCGCTGCAACTCTTTTGTTCTGCCTGTGAGTTGAGACACCCCTAGCGCATGTCTCCCCCACCGAATATAGACTTTTCGCAAATGGGCGGTCAGGAGGACTGTCCCTGTCGGGGGTTTATGTGTTTGCAATCATAGTCTCCTTATTTGATAGGATGTTTCATCAAGGATGTGTATTCTCAGTCTGGAGGTAGTTCGGAGATCTGGTCAAGCCAGGCAGTTCTATCCGGACTGGTGCGAGGTCCAAGATGGTGAGTGGCATCAAATTGGTTGTCTCCTGAACAGTTTTTTCCATTTTCCTGCGGATACAAGGAATTACACAGCAACCAGTAATTAATGCAAAAATGAGAACCCCCATAATGGCTGTCCCAACCTGTGCCAACATTTTCTGCCACCCACTCATCCACCCAAAGTATCGATCCCATGGGTCAGTGACACCTGAGTTCTGTTTCAGTTCCTCTGATAACTCATTAAGTTTCTGTATTGCCATTGTGACTTTACCATTTGGGCCAGTGTTGTCTGGGATGTAGGTGCAACAGGTGTCTTTGATCATTTTGTAAACACCTCCTTTCTCAGCTAGAATCATATCCAAAGCCATTCTATTCTGGAATGCCATAATGGAAGTGGGGCCTAACTGTGCTGCCAAACCTTTTACAGCATCTATGGTGAAGTTAACAAATCTCTGCTGGTTATAATAGATGTAATTTATCCAATCAACATTTTTGTTTATAGTGACTCAAATCCTGCTTTAACTTGGTCTCTGGCCTTGAACTCATCAGGTAGGTCATCTGGTCATCTGTCTGGTCAGTCAGAGCATCCACGACATCCTTCATGGCTTAGGTGTCTCTCCTGGTACGGGAGCTTCCTTGCAATGCGATACGTGGATTCAAACAGGCTTTCCCTCTAGTTACACAGAGGTTGATGTCATCTGGGGCTCTTGGACAGGATCATCAAATCTGGCAGTGAGGAGAAAAACTCGAGAATGGACATTAGTTTTTGACCAATTCAATTACATAAGTGTTATGATTTGGTAGCTGAGGAGAGCAGGCAAAAAAAAGCAATACACCAGAGAGGTTGGAATCTATGGGATTGCAGTACCCTGACTAACCACCACAACTAAAGGCAGCCGTGGAGCGTTCCTACGTTGGTCCTAGACGCCTCGTCACAGCCTGAGAAGCTAACTACACCTAAAGATAGAAAAAGGAAAGCTATCTGCCCGGAGCAGATCCCCAAAGAACATAGGAAGCCCCAAACATGTAATGGCGGTTAGACAAGAGGAAATACAGACACAGACAGAAAATAGAATGAGCAAACGCTGGGGCCCAATCTGTCTAGATAGAAGAGGATAGGAAAGGCACTTACTGCAACCCCAAAAAACCCTGAAAAGTACCAACTCTACTAATTACAAAAACACCTGAGATCACACGACCTCTACCACCTAAATTAGTTCTCTGGTGTAACAAAAACTAAACAGCAACCACTGAAAAAACTGGAAAAGGCAAATGAACAAACAGTGGCTGAACTAAACTGAGAGGAGCATAAGCCCCCGAAGGGGACCGGCAGACCCCACAGAAGTGCAGGACAAAATGCAGGCACCAAAAAACTAAAAGAAGAAAATGTCTTATCTGTTAGCAGAAGATGCAGGCACGAAACAGCTTTTCTGGGTCTCTGGGAGTGTGCCTTATGCTAAACAGTGCAATAGGAGTGTGTCATGCCATGGTTTGCGTGTCTCTTGGGCAATTTTTCAGCATTCTATTCTTAAGTGTTTCGTTCAGTTTTTCTACCTTCCTGCTGCTCTGGGGGTGGTAAGGAGTGTGTAGGCCTAAATCTGACCCTACTGCTAATCGGGTCTTGTGTGTCAGATTTGCTGTGAATGCGGGTCCCTGATCACTTTCTATCATTTCTGGAACCCGTATCTGCACACTATTTTCTGAAAGTAGCTGCTTTGCAGTAGTCTTTGCTGACTTGGAACGCTTCTGTTCATCTTGAAAATACTTCTTTTGACCACAATGGCGTATTTGAATCCTTCACTTGGCGATATCTGGATGTGGTCTATCTGGATCTTTGAAGCTGGTAGAGTGGTCTTTCCAGATAAGGTGAGGGGGACTTTCTTCCATACGTCCAGGCTTGAATTTGCCGCAGGTCAGACAGCTGCTGGTGAGTTTGGCTGTTAGGGTGGAGATCCCTGAAGCGAAACAGTAAGCACCAATCAGATCATTCATCTGTGTCTTTGATATGTGGATGTGGGTCCATGTACCCATTGGACCACCATAGGGTGCATACTTTGTGGTAGGCAGAGTTTGAAGTCTATTATTGATAGCCTTCCTTCTTCACGTGTTGCTTTTTTCCCATTCAGCTCTTTTCCTTTTGGAGCTTGGTCTTGTAACTTCTTGAGCAGATTCCAGGACGTCTCTTTGTCAGGTTTCTTGTCTTCAGTCGTCATGTAGTAGCCGTCCGGCTCTACGACCTCTCCCACTTCTCCATGTTGTCTTCCTTTGGCTGCTTCTTTGGCTGCCATGTCCGCCATGTTATTGCCTCACGCCTCTTCTGTTCTTTAGTTTTCCATGCACTTTGATTTTTCAAATTGCCACCATTTTGGAAGTTGAGTATACCCAGTAGGTCCCTGAAGGCTCCATGATGCTTCACGGTTGTCCCGTTTGCTGTGATGAAGTCCCTTGTAGCCCAGATGGGTCTAAAGTCGTGTGCTATGCCATGCGAGTACCTGTAGTCCGTGTAGATGTTTGCAGTCTTGCCTTCTGCCATCTGGCAGGCCTTCGTCAGCGCTATCAATTCTGCTTCCTGGGCTGACAGGCTAGGTGACAGACTTCTGGACCACAGGATTTCTTGATTGCTGGTCACTGCACTTCCTGTGTTGAAACTTCTTCTGGAGCCATCCAAGTATCCCCCCTTGGGAGTGGGAGTAGAGTGGCCGGGCTGAGGACTGTAGGTCTGGAGACGGTGACATTATGAGACAAAGGCAATAGAGGCGCCACAAAGATGCCTGGCGGTGGAGAGATTACTGTTGGTTGAGCTTGATTGAAGATTGCCAAGATGTCATGTGGAGTGAGAGTTTCCAGTGGCTGTCCAAGAGTGATTTCAGCAACCTTGTCCAGGAGGGTGTGTGCTGCATATACTGCCATCAGGCAGGAGGGTGCTCTTCTTGCAACTGGATCCAAGCGGGCTGAGAGGCAGCCTAAAAGTCTCTGTTTTCCCCCGTGAATCCGTGCCAGGACTCCAGTAGCATGATCTTCTTTCTTCCATCAGGTAGACGGAAAGACTTTTCATAGTCAGGTAGGCCTGGTATTGGCGCTGAGACTGTGGAGTTCTTCCAATCTCCTGAATGGGTTGAAGGCTGCGTCTGATAGAAGGAGCGGGGTTGCGTTGATGCAAGCGCACAGAGGCTGCATTAGGACTGAGGCATCAGGGATCCAGGTTTCTGCAATATGACACTAGACCAGGGAAGGCCTGCAGCATTCTTGGAGTTGTTGGGGGAGCCATCTTCTCCACAGTGGTCTTCCAGTCTTTTGACATGTGTTTCGTCTTGTGGGCAATACAGTGTCCCAGGGATGTAACTTGCTTCTGGCATCACTGGACTTTGTTCTTCCAGACCTTGCGTTGCTGTTCTTCCAGGTAGAGTAGGAGAGATAAGGAATAGGCTGTGCAGGTGTCGATGTCAACCACACAAAAGAGAAAGTCATCCACGTGTTGTAGAAGAGTGACTCTTGCATATTCTGCAATCCAGTTGACGAAGATGGAGGACATTGTCTTGGTGAAACTTGAAGGGCTTGTTTTGAGCACCTTGAGACAACATTGTCCATATGCACTGCACTAGTGCGAGAAAGCAGGCCTCCAGATGGAGGGGAAACACTGAAGAAGGTACTGGCCAGGTTGATCACCGTGAATACCGTTGCGGTGACTGGGACTCTTGAGAGCAGAGTGTGATGGTTCAGCACTATTGGGGTTTCAAATACCATAGCCTCTTTCGCGGCCTCCAGGCCTTGCACCATTCTGAACTCAGTGGGGTTTACAGTCTTTTTCTTCACTGTGGAAAGCTGGGATTGATTCCGATGGGCGAGGCAGCCCAGTTTGGCCTTGTCCTTCAGTATGCAGCAGGGGACTCCATCTGCTGGTGCAGAGCTGGCAGGAAAACAAACCGTCTACTAGGATCCACATCATGAGAGATGACGACCAGCTGGCTTTCTTGTTCTCCACCAAGACAGTCACTGTGTTAGCACCTGCTCTGGTCACAGGGGGTCTTCTTGTTGGGACGTCTCCTTAAACGGCTGCTTTTTTCTCAGCACGGGCCATCAGTAGTTTCTTTTTCTCCAGCTCGGTCTCAGGTCAATATTTGTGCACAAGTTTGAAGAGCTGAGTGGCCTTTTTCCGGTCTAGGGCCTGGGTGAACTGGTTGATTGCAGGGGGCACCTCCTGGTGCTTGCAAAAGATGAACCTCTGGCGTTAGAGCTGGATGAGGTGTTGCCATTCCATGAAGCGAGTAGAGTCCTTCTTGAGTTGAATATCCTGGCCAATGTCAAAGTTCTCAGGCCGTCTTCTTAGGCGAGTTCACTTAGACCTTCAGTTGGTCAGAGACATCTTGACTCTGGGTGATGGAGTGGCTTTTCTGGTACTATGTCCAGCACCTCCTGTGATAGGTCTGCAGTGTGGTTGTTTGAGGTTCCTGTTTCTTCTTGGGTCAGGGGTGAAGAAAGTGTCATGGTCCCATCTTCCTGGAACACTCTGGTCGCTTTCAGCTTCTGCAGTAGGTCCACTCCCAATAGGTTGAGGGTGCAGGTTTTTTACACAACAAACTGGGACATGATGGAGTGTTCTGGCTGAGTCCACACGCTCAGGGGCTTCATAATCTGGAAATATCTGACTTGACCATCAATTCCCATGCAGGAAGCAGAAGATTCTGGTTGCGGAGTTCCACAAGAAAAGATATGACTACGCCATCCACTCTCAGGATATTGGTCCCACTGGTGGGGTTCCTTGTGGACTTGGTGTGCTCTTGTCCTATGGACGGGGTTCTTCACTGCTTTCTGTGTTTCTTCTTTTTCTGGGTGAAGTCAGTGTTCTGCACTTGTTCCGGAAATGACCAAACTCGCCACAGTTGTAACACTTGACATTCCTTCTGTCCCGGCGGGACTCAATCCTTTTTGCTACTGTGAGCAGGGTATCCATTGCTATTGACGTGTACTCAGGCCTGGCTGCTACCAGTGGTTTCCTGATTGGTTCTCTCAGTCCATGCACAAAAGCCTGTGCCAACATCCGTCTGTGTGTCTGATCATGGGTAATGAGGCCCAAATCTTGAAACACTTGCATTACTCTGTCATGGAACTTCTCCACAGACTCTGTCTTGTCTTGACTCGTGACATGTAGGCTGAGAGTTTGTCCTGTCAGTCTGCTTTTGGCCCATTCTCTGAGTTGCTCAATTAGCTTTGGTCCTGTCTCCCAGGCATACGATCTAACTCTGTTGGAAGCTTGAAGTGTTCTCTCATAATTGGCCAGAATGCATCACCTGCTTTTATTTCCATTACGGTCCAGAGATCAGTCCAGGCTGCTGCATACGTTCGCTGGATCTGCTGCATTTTTTGGCAAAATGGCATGGGTGTATCCTGGGTCTGGCAGCATACTGATCACCTGGCTTGGGATGAAGGGCTCATAGGATGGTGCCTCTACCTGTCCCTGCTCTATTGGTGCTTGTGTGTTTTCTTCCCTAGTATTGGGCAGCATGTGTGACGTTGCATCTTCATCTTCATCAGATAAGAAGTGACATGGTGTACTTGGTGCATACACTGGGTGAGATTTGGGCTTTAAAGTTGTCTTGCTGCATGGGGATTTCCCACTTCCTTGCTGAGGCTGCGGTGGATCAGTGTCATGGTTCCATGCTAGCAGCCCTGTAGCTATACCACCCCCTGTGAAGCCCTAGCTGTGGACTGTTGTGTCTGGGGGCTACATGTAGCGTTTTGTGTAGGGAGATCTGCACTTTCTTCTCCTGATATAATGACTGGCAATGTTTGTACTGTGCTTGGGATAGACAAGGTGCCCTGTGCTGGAGACACTGAATGCAGGGACACCACATTGCTTGGATTGGGCGTTGACCCAGTTGATAACGAAGTAGAAAAAAGAGGAAGACAAGGGAGGTGTGAGGGAGGAGCGAGAGAAAGAGGAGGGGAGGGAGAGAAGAGTGAAAGGGGGAAAAGAGAGAAAGATGGAGGAGAGAGAGAGAAGAAAGATGGAGGGGGAGAAGTAGAAGAAGATGAAGAACAAGATTTGAGAGTTGGAGAGGAAGAGATAGAAGAAGAGGAAGATGAAGAAAATGGATGTGTCAGAGATGTGATGGAGGGAAAAGAAGGAATGAGAGGGATGGCAGCGAGGAAAGAGGAGAAAAGTCTGAAGAAGAAAGAGAAAGGGACTGAGAGAAGAAAAAGGAGAGGGTGTCCCCCCTGTGACTCTTGAGAGGGGATGGTTGAAACAAAAATGCCTTCTCCCTGTGGAGAGAGGCGGGGAGCATTTTTCCCTGTACAAGGCTCCTTACTCAATGAGAGCAGCCTACACCTGTCCCGTGTCTCCACATGATGGACATGTGATGTGTGTGACTCTGAATTCTGCTCTTGTGACATGTCAGTGATCTTTTTCTCACAGATGATTTAACACCTTTTCAAACTTATTCACATAAAAAAAAAAATCACTTCCTGGTCCGTTCAAATTAACTTGCTGTATCTTTTACACGATGCACCGCTGCTCTTTTATAGCAGATGGTAATCTATTAATAAACTTTCCCGTTACCTTTCAAATAACAAAAAACAAGAAAAAAACATTTCATTATGCAGCGTAAAGGCTGCCTGTCTATTTGCTTCTCACGTACTCTGACATTCTATTCACATGCCTAGCCCTTCGATTCTTACGTACTGTGTCTATTCCAAAAACCTATTCAACAAAGGTGATTTAAAAATCTGAAAACTTCTGCACTCTGGTTCTGTTTGTTCTCGCCGAATGCCCGACGGGAGGGGCTACTCAGACCACTGCGTAGTTTGTGTCTGCTCTCTCCCTCAGCCTGTAATTCTCCTTATCTATGTGACCTTGTTCTAAAGCAAGCTTGTAGAAAAAAAAAATGGCTGGAGAAATAAAGCTCTAAAATAAATTGCTTAGAGAAAAAATCTCTCCAAAATCATTTAAAAATGTACTTAAAAGAAAATTTTAAAAAACAAAAAGTTAGATTTAGTAAAAAACTCTAGAAAAAGAAAACACAAAAAAAAAAATAAATTCACCAAAAAGGGGAGAAAAGAAAAACCGTATTAATCATAAAACTCTGAAAAACAACCCTTGTTACTAAAACAGCTAATTAAAAATCTCTGGAATGTCAGCTGGCTGCTTCCCCCCTCCCTTCCTTATATCTCTGCTTGCTGTCTCTATAGGCACTGAAATCACGTATCAAAAAAAAAAAATTATTCCTCAGAATAGCAAAAAATGAATATAGTTCAGTCTGAATGCCTGAGAATTTTCACGTTAAAACCTGTAGCCAAAAAAACTAGCTTAAAAAAAAATAAAAATCAAAGCCAAGAAACAGAATGCCTGATAACGTGATTAGCAGAGGAGGGGGGGTCAAAGGGGTTTTCTCGCTGCTGCAGCCAGCACACTGCTCTGAATGAGATACTGACAGAGCGCACGGAGATGTGATTTAAAGCGACAGTACCTGATACAGACAGTGAGACAGACACCCGGGAGAATACGAATCCCTCTTTTGATGATCTGTGACACATACAAGCTGCTCTGGTAACTGATAACTCACCAATTGCACTGAGCGCGGTGAGGCTCAAGGTTCTATCGCTCTGTACCGTACGCCTGGCCGGTGCGCTGGTCACAGTAATCTGCAATAGCCTTCATCAAAATTCTCACTATCCACGTCTGATTTGACTGGGATGGCCTCCCGGTGCGTGGACAATTATTGTGAGAACTTATCCAAACAAAGCTCCTGCCCTTCACGTCTGATTTGACTGGGATGGCCTCCCAGTGCGTGAAAGTTTACTGCAGAAACTTAACCGAACAAAGCCCTCGCTTCCACAACTGGATTTTTTGGGATAACCTCCCTCCAATGTGTGAAGAATATCTGCGTGGACTTATCCAAAACAAAGCTCCCACCCTCCACGTCTGATTTGACTGGGATGACCTCCCAGTGCGTGAAAGTTTACTGCGGGAACTTATGCAGCAATTGTCTTTTGCTATACAGCCCCCAGAAATCAGCAAGCAAAAACACAGTCACCGTTCCAACTTTCTCCCGGTTCACATAAAACATGAAACATATACAGCACAGCAGCAACCAACTCGGCTTATATCCCAGGGCTTTTGGATAAGGGTATGGACTTTTTACACAACCTGGGAATGCGGTGATGACCACGTCCGACTGGCTGGAAGTGTAGGCTAGGACTAGGCACAGGGAACATTCAGGTAAGATGACAAAGTTTTCTTACCTTACTGATGGAGCTGCAGTCTCCGTCCCGTGTGCCAAGGCCAGGGCCAACACCCCCGTCTCTCCGGTCGGCCGGGTCCTCGTGCGTTTCGTCCAATGCCCCACGTTGGGCGCCAACTGATATGGAAATTTAATTAGGATAAAAATATCCTTCTGTGTTTGCTGCTTGCTTCTCCAAATCTCTATTTAATGTCTTCTTGAGCGCTCAGAACGAAAATGAGGACTGTCCACACGAAAGTGACAGTATAACAGTTCGTCAAAGACATACATTTATTATTCATTCAAGGTTTTATACGTTTACAAAAAGGGGCTGGTTAGTCAATTAACATACAATTAAAAGCTGCTAGATTATTGGCTGTTCTAGTGTAAATATGATAACTATGATAATCATGATTAAAAGAGCTGAAGTTGCAGAATTATTGTTTATATTCTTGTGACCTAGTTGTCTTGCATAACTATAATGTAAACAACAGATATCTAATAGGACTTTTTGTACTTCATGTATTTGTTCCTTTACGAAGGCCTTTATGAAGGCCAGATTTCTTTAAAATGACTGATTATAACCGGCCTAGAAATATGTGAGCACAGGGTTTTTTAGCAAGTGAGATCTATCTAACTGTGAACTGTGAATACATATATGTGAATATACTTTGAATATATGGAATACATATATATTTCCATGACATGTCCCTGAGCTCCTTGGCAAATTCCTTTGACCTCATGATTCTCATTTGGTCTGACATGCACTGTGAGCTGTGAGGTCTTATGTAGACAGGTGTGTGCCTTTACAAATCAAGTCCTATCAGTTTAATTAAACACAGCTGTACTCCAATGAAGGAGTAAAACCATCTCTCTCAAGGAGGATCATAGAATCATAGAATCATAGAATGGTAGAGTTGGAAGGGACCTCCTGGGCCATCTGGTCCAGCCCCCTGCTCAAAGCAGGATTCTCTAAATCATCCCAGACAGATGTCTATCCAGCCTCTGTTTGAAGACTTCCATTGAAGGAGAACTCACCACCTCTCGTGGTAGCCTGTTCCACTCATTGATCACCCTAACTGTCAAAAAGTTTTTTCTAATATCTAATCTGTGTCTCCTCCCATTCAGTTTCATCCCATTGCTTCTACAGTCATGGCCAAAAGTTTTGAGAATGACACAAATATTAATTTTTACAAAGTCTACTACTTCACTTTTTCTAATGGCAATTTGCATATACTCCAGAATGGTATAAAGAGTGATCAGCTTAACAGCAATTACTTGCAAAGTCAATATTTGGCTAGAAAATGAACTTTATCCCCAAAACACATTTCAACATCATTGCAGTCCTGCCTTAAAAGGACCAGCTAACCTCTTTTCAGTGATTGCTCCATTAACACAGGTGTGGATGTTGATGAGGACATGGCTGGAGATCAATCTGTCATGATTAAGTAAGAATGACACCACTGGACACTTTAAAAGGAGGCTGGTGCTTGGCATCATTGTTTCTCTTCTGTTAACCATGGTTATCTCTAAAGAAACACGTGCAGTCATCATTGCAATGCACAAATATGGCCTAACAGGGAAGAGTATCGGAGCTAGAAAGATTGCACCTCAGTCAACAATCTATCGCATCATCAAGAACTTCAAGGAGAGAGGTTCCATTGTTGCCCAAAAAGGCTTCAGGGCGCCCAAGAAGGACCAGCAAGCGCCAGGACCGACTCTTAAAAGTATTTCAGCTGCGGGATCGGGCTACCAGCAGTGCAGAGCTTGTTCAGGAATGGCAGCAGGCAGGTGTGAGTGCATCTGCACGCACTGTGAGGCGGAGACTCTTGGAGCAAGGCCTGGTCTCAAGGAGGGCAGCAAAGAGGCCTCTTCTCTCCAGAAAAAACATCATGGACAGACTGATATTCTGCAAAAGGTACAGGCAGTGGACTGTTGAGGACTGGGGTAAAGTTATTTTCTCTGATGAATCCCCTTTTCCGTTGTTTGGGACATCAGGAAAACGCCTCATTTGGAGAAGACAAGGTGAGCGCTACCACCAGTCTTGTCTCATGCCAACTGTTAAGCATCCTGAAACCATTCATGTGTGGGGTTGCTTCTCAGCCAAGGGAATCGGCTCTCTCACAGTCTTGCCTAAAAACACAGCCATGAATAAAGAATGGTACCAGAATGTCCTCCAAGAGCAACTTCTCCCAACCCTCCAAGAGCAGTTTGGCGATCAACAATGCCTTTTCCAGCATGATGGAGCACCTTGCCATAAAGCAAAGGTGATAACTAAATGGCTCAGGGAGCAAAACAAAGAGATTTTGGGTCCATGGCCTGGAAACTCCCCAGATCTTAATCCTATTGAGAACTTGTGGTCAATCATCAAGAGACGGGTGGACAAACAAAAACCTAAAAATTCGGACAAAATGAAAGCATTGATTGTGCAAGAATAGACTGCTATCAGTCAGGATTTGGTCCAGAAGTTGACTGAGAGCATGCCAGGGAGAATTGCAGAGGTCCTGAAGAAGGGTCAACACTGCAAATATTGACTTGCTGCATTAACTCATTCTAACTGTCAATATAAGCTTTTGTTACTCATATGTTTGCAATTATTATATTTCTGTCTGTGATAAAAACATCTGTCAAACACACATAAAAACCATAGGCCAGCAGATCATGTGAAAATATAATATTTGTGTCATTCTCAAAACTTTTGGCCATGACTGTAGTCTTTCTTTGTGCAAATGAGAATAAAGATGATCCTTCTACAATGTGACAGCCCTTGAGATATTTGTAGACAGCTATTAAGTCTCCTCTCAGTCTTCTTTTTTGCAAGCTAAACATTCCCAAATCCTGTAACCGTTCCTCATAGGACATGGTTTGCAGACCGGTCACCATTCTGGTGGCTCTTCTCTGAACTTGCTCCAGTTTGTTGATGTCTTTTTTAAAATGTGGTGCCCAAAACTGGACACAGTATTCCAGATGAGGTCTGACCAAAGAGGAGTAGAGGGCAATAATGACCTCACGTGATCTAGACTGTATGCTTCTGTTGATACATCCTAGAATTGTATTTGCCTTTTTTGCTGCTGCATCACACTATTGACTCATGTTCAGTCTGTGATCAATTAGTATACCCAAGTCTTTTTCACATGTGCTGTTACTTAGCCCTATTCCTCCCATTTTGTATATGCTTTTTTCATTTTTATTGCCCAGATGTAGTACCGTATTTTTCGGACTATAAGATGCACCGGACTATAAGACGCACCCAGGTTTTAGAGGTGGAAAATAGGGAAAAATATATTTGAAGCAAAAAATGTGGTAAAATATTTAATACCATACTATTATATGTGGTGTTATTATATATAATAGTATGTTATTATGTTGGAAGCTACGGGTAGGAGATGGTGCTGCGGGACCAGTGTGGTGTCTGTAAACTACTATGTGAAGACGCTGGAGGGTGAGTATAAGGCCGGGGTCACACATGCGAGAAACTCGCACGATTTCGTGTGAGTCTCTCGCATGAACACCCGGCACTGCTGCCGGCACTCAGACTGGATCGTGAGGCTGCATAGAAATACATGCCGCATAGAAATAGAGACAGATGATAGAGACAGAGTTGATAGAGATAGATGATAGAGACAGATGATAGAGACAGAGATGAGAGAGACAGAGATGATAGAGACAGAGATTATAGAGACAGATGATAGAGCCACATGATAGAGACAGAGATGATAGAGACAGATGATAGAGACAGAGATGATAGAGACAGAGATGATAGAGACAGATGATAGAGACAGAGATGATAGAGACAGAGATGATAGAGACAGATGATAGAGACAGATGATAGAGACAGAGATGATAGAGACAGAGATGATAGAGACAGAGATGATAGAGACAGATGATAGAGACAGAGATGATAGAGACAGAGATGATAGAGACAGATGATAGAGACAGAGATGATAGAGACAGATGATAGAGACAGAGATGATAGAGACAGATGATAGAGACAGAGATGATAGAGACAGATGATAGAGACAGAGATGATAGAGACAGAGATGATAGAGACAGAGATGATAGAGACATAGATGATAGAGACAGATGATAGAGACAGAGATGATAGAGACAGATGACAGAGATGATAGAGACAGATGATAGCGACAGATGATAGAGACAGATGATAGAGACAGAGATGATAGAGACAGATGACAGAGATGATAGAGACAGAGATGATAGAGACAGATTATAGAGACAGAGATGATAGAGACAGAGATGATAGAGACAGATTATAGAGACAGAGATGATAGAGACAGATGATAGAGACAGAGATGATAGAGACAGAGACAGAGATGATAGAGACAGAGATGATAGAGACAGATGATACAGAGATAATAGAGACAGAGTTGATAGAAATGTGACACGTATGCGTTTCATGTGCGCATGATGCGCTGCACAAAAAAACGCAAGTGTGAAAGTAGCCTAACCTTTTAATTAATTCTCTGTTGTACAGTGTGTCTGAAGGACCTGTGATGACATCATGAAGAGGCAGGGCTTTGGTCATGTGATGCTCCAGCCCACCCTCTTCATGACCTCATCACAGGTCCTTCACAGGAGCATTCAGCCTCCCATCAGCACAGCCCCAGGCTGTCAGGTATGCCAGCTGCTCCTGCTGCCTCCTTCTCCTTCAGACACCGATCTGCCCAGCTGCTGCAGGAATCAGGCGCTGGGGAAACTGTGGCTCTGTGATCTGCTGCTCCCCGCTCACTGCTCAGCTGATAGGTGGGCGGGGAAGCGGCTGATTAATATTCACTGCACTTAAGTAGGGACCAGGGGTTTCCCCAGCGCTTGTTTCCTGCAGCAGAGGGGATATTTTCTTGCCTCCTGCTGATCCCATTCCACCGCTGCCCCAGCCCCCCTCCCCACATGTTACATTCCGACCATAAGACGCACCCACACTTTGCTCCCAAATTTGGAGGAAAAAAAGTGCGTCTTATGGTCCAAAAAATACGGTACTTTGCATTTTTCCCTGTTAAAAACCATTCTGTTAGTTGCTGCCCACTGCTCCAGTTTATTTATATCTTTTTGAATCCTCTCACTCTCTTCTCTAGTATTAGCTACCCCTCCTAGCTTTGTGTCATCAGCAAATTTGACCAGTTTACCCTCAATTCCTTCATCTAAATCATTGATAAAGATGTTGAACAATACAGGGCCCAAAACAGAGCCTTGTGGTACCCCACTTGAGACATTCTTCCAACTGGATGTGCAGCCATTTACGACCACTCTTTGGGTCCGATCACTAAGTCAGTTATGAATCCACCTAACAGTTGCCTTGTCCATTCCATACTTAGTCATTTTTTCAATAAGGATTGTGTGAGATACTTTGTCAAATGCTTTTCTGAAGTCAAGATATACTATATCTACAGCATTTCCCTGATCCACCCAGTCATTCTGTCATAGAAGGAAATTAAGTTAGTCTGACATGACTTATTAGTTACAAACCCATGCTGACTCTGTTTAATCACTTCATTCTTATCCAGGTACTTACATACATGTTGTTTAATAATTTGTTCAAAGATCTTTCCTGGTATAGAAGTCAGACTCACCGGCCTGTAGTTCCCTGGGTCCACCTTCTTCCCCTTTTTGAAGATAGGAACAACATTTGCTCTTCTCCAGTCTTCTGGGACTTCTGTTCTCCAAGAATTTTCAAAGATTATGGACAGTGGTTCAAGAATTTCTTCTGCTATCTCCTTCAGTACTCTGGGGTGTAATTCATCTGGACCTGGAGACTTGAATTCATTTAGGTTAGCTAAGTGTTTCCTCACTGTCTTTCTGTTTATAGATATCCTGGATTCTTCTATTCCTTTAATAGGACAGTGAAGATCAGTTGATGGTACATTTCCTTTCTGAGAGAAAACAGATGCAAAATAGGATTTTAGAAGTTCAGCCTTCTCAACATCCTGTCTTACCATTTCATCATTTTCATTCTGTAAAAATCCTATATCATCTTTGACTTTTCTTTTACTTTTGACGAATCCCCAAAATCCTTTTTTGTTGCTTTTGACGTCTCTTGCAAGCCTTAATTCATTGTCAGCTTTAGATAATCTGATTTGTGCCCTGCAGGTTCTGCAGATGGCATTATATTCTTCTTTAGATATGCCTCCCTCTTTCCATTTGATAAACATTTCATTCTTCCTTTTTAGCATGTGTTTAAGTTCTGTGTTCATCCATCCTAGTTTCCTTAAATGCTTCCCATTCTTCCCTCTTTTCGGAATTGTTAACGATTGTGCTTTGAGAATCTCATTTTTAAAGATTTCCCATCCTTCCTGGACATTTTTTTCCTTAAGGATATCCAGCCATTGGATCCCTCCAATTCTTTCTGAGTCCCTTAAAATCTGCCTTTCTGAAATCTAACCTTGATGTCTGAGTCTTCACAGGTCTTCCTCTTCTTGTTATCCAAAATTCTAAAATAGCATGGTCACTACCTCCTAGGGTCCCAGCCACTCTTACCTCCTCAACCATTTCCTCCCTGTTTATAAGGATTAGATCCAAGGTAGCAGATCCCCTTGTTTTTTCCCCTACCTTTTGGAAGATAAAGTTGTCAGCAAGAGAGGATAAGAATTTCCTTGACCTGTTAGTTTTGCCTGAGAGAGATTCCCAACAAATGTCTGGATAGTTGAAATCTCCCATGACCACTATGTCACAAGGAAATGGACAGCATGTGACTTAAATATGAGTGTATGAGCAAAGGGTCTGAATACTTATGACCATGTGATATTTCAGTTTTTCTTTTTTAATGAATTTGCAAAATTTCTACATTTCTGTTTTTTTAGTCAAGATGGGGTGCAGAGTGTACATTAATGAGAAAAAAAATTAACTTTTTTGAATTTACCAAATGGCTGCAATGAAACAAAGAGTGAAAAATTTAAAGGTGTCTGAATACTTTCCGTACCCACTGTTTATATATGTACATATATGAAAGAATGGCTACAACAGATCCCAGGAGCAACATCTGAGCTCTCTGTCCAGAAAAGCGCAATGCTGTGAACAACTATGATCCTGCGCAGAACCCTCAAACTCCCAGGCCTCTGGTAAAGGACCCAAGATTGAAAAAGAACAACAAAGACCACCTCCAGTTGGGGTGAGAAGGAAGTTTTATATATATATATATACTGTATATATATATATATATACATATAATATATGTATATATATATATACAGTACATGCATATTTGATATGGCTGTGTTTGTAAAAATCTAAACTATCAAAATTTAAAGTAAGGTAAATTAATCCGATTGGTAAACACCGTAATAAGAAAAAAATTAAAACGAGAAAAAAATGAATTTTGCCTGCCTCAACATTACAGTAAGATATAGTAAGAGGCGGTCAAAACATCGTATCAACCCCAAAATGGTACCGGTAAAAATGTCATCTCAGGACGCAAAAAATAAGCCCTCACAAAGCTTCATATCCTGAAAAAATGAAAATGTTATGAGTCTCAGAAAATGGCAAAAAAGCAAAACCTTTTTTTTACAAATTACTGCATTTTTTTTACCACTTAATAAAAACTGTACATGTTTGGTATATGTGTATTCATAGTGACCAGGAGAATCATATTTTCAGGTCAGTTATACCATGTAACAAACATGGTAAATTAAAACCATTGCACTTTTTTTTGCCATTTCAACTCACCTGAAATTTTTTGGGAGCGTGCCTAGTGCAAGAGCGCTCCCCTGTTCTTAAAAAGGCAGCGTGAACACCAGCTAATATACCCCCAGCCAATAGCTGGGAGGCATTTTGTATAAAAGGCACCCTCCCCAATGGGGAGGTTCCTAGGCAACATTGATTCATTGGTTAGTTAGTTTGAAACTAGTGAGTTAATAGGTCCCCTGGTCCTTGTGTGGCGAGGTCCTGTATCCAAACCGCTGGTCTGTTTGTGGTCAGTACCTGAACCTGCTTCCCTGGTCCGTGTGTGACCAGTGCCTGAACCTGCTTCCCTGGTTTGTGTGTGGCCAGTTCCCGAACTTGCCTCGTTGGTCCATGTGCGGCTAATACCCAAACTTGCTTTCCTTGTTCATGTGTGGCCAGTGACTGAGCTCAAGCCCCTAGTCATTCTGCTTCTATTTCCTCAACCTGCAGCCCTTGGTCAGTTACTGCTAGTTCCTGAACCTGCTCCCTTGGTCTGTTTGTGCCCAGTGCCTGAACCTTCTCCCCTGGTCCATTTGTGGAGAGTGACTGAACCTGCTCGCCTGGTTCATATGTAGCCGGTATCTGAATCCTAAAACCGCATCCAGCGGTATCCGAACTCTGAAGCCGCTCCAGCAGAATCGGAACCTGTTCCCGAGACTCATTTGTCTGAACGTGTATGTAATTTAGTACTCCAAGTTGGCTAGACTGTTATACCAGTCTCCAAATCCAGCGCTGTCTGAGACTCTGTGTCAGTATCTGTCCTGCCCGAGGAGTAGTCTGAATGGAGCCTGAATCCAGTCCATGTCTGCGTACCTGACACCTGGGGTCAGCAACTGCAGTATCGGGGACTGACTAGGAGGGGTACCTGTTGGCTACCTGCAACTCAAACCTGACTGGACCATCAGGAGCTCCAGTGAAAACCAGGTAGTTGCTTATCTACACCCCACCTAGATAAGCGCGGGTCCGTGGCACAAAGGCACATTGTAACTTTTCAAATAAAGAATTTATGCCAGAATTCTGATGAAATTGTTTTGATTTATCTAATCTGAATTTACATTTTTTTCTTTAAACAATATTGTTGGCTGGGTGCTTGCTTTTCCTGAAAAAGAATGGTAAAATGCAGGAACAGCTGCCAGATACACTACATTGTTTGAACATGTACATGAAAACCGGCACTGGTGCCATCAGTGTTTTCTATCAGTGTGTCTGTCTTTACTATCAGTGCGTCTCTAAGGAGGTGGCGGGGACCCTCACGTGCCGTATCTCTCCTGGACACTGTTCACACGGTTACCTGCGGCACCTCAGCGTTTATTGATGTATTGTTGTATACGGCAATTTGCATGTACTGTAATGTGGATGTCTTTAATATGTGTTCTGCATACAGTTCGGGTTAGATTAGGAAGTAGTGTAGGACTGTAGGGGGATTAGAATAGAAGTTGGCACATTAGAGATAGAGACTAGGATAGATAATGGTATTTGTTTAGGCACAGGCAGAAAGGAGTTAAGTAGATGGGAGGGGAACAGAGCAGCACAGAGCAGGGAGATATAGGTAAAGGGTATGCCACACTAAACAATATCGCTAACGGGATCGCTAAAAAACGTCACTATTTAGCGATCCCGTTAGCGATATTGTTCAGTGCGGCAGCTTCCAGCGACGAGCTTCCTGCTGTGATCTCGCTCGTCGCTGGAATCGTTCCGGACCCTATATTCTCGTCGGCGCTCCCGCTGGGTAAGTATCTTATCGCTGTGTGGCACCTTTTCTTAGCGATTTAGCGGTACTTTTGTACCGCTAAAGTCGTTAAGAAGATCGCTAACGGCGATAGCGTCGTTAACTATATCGCTAAATGTGGCCGCATTTAGCGATATAGAAACAATCCCGCTAGCGATCGCATTAGTATGCGTCGTTATCGTGATCGCTAGCGGGATTGTTTAGTGTGGCAGTACCTTTAGGCACTTCCTGTTTAGAGGCAGACGCCCGGGCAGCTGCCCAAGAGCAGGACGTATGCAGTGGACAGTAACAAGTTGTGGGGGATAAGTCTGCAGATGGCATTAAGGGGCCCCTCTGCTGGAAATAGTGCAGTCAGGCACCAGCTTAAAGGGATCATCCCCAGGAAGGATTGGGGTCTAAGACCAGGGTGAGAGCAGGTGAGATGGCATTCCCGGCACCTTTCCCTAATGGAACCGGACAAGGAGCTGACAGGGAGCTGGTGATGCTGAAGGTACAGATGGTACACGAACTGTCCAAAGATGCTGCCCAGATGGCAGGCACATGTGTTGGGTCAGGATGGTCCAAGGAGACGGCAGGGATTGCCAGGAACAGAGATTGTCCAAGGAAACAGGTGGGACACGGATTGTCCAGGGATATAGTTGAGCATGCCGGGAAAGGGAAGCTGATGCAGAAGATAGAGTCTGTCTGGCTGACAGGGAAAGATAAGAAGATGTCTCTGTTTTTAACTTGTGCTGCTTCTGTAAAGAATGCAGATAAGAAGATGGCTCTGTGCTTGACTTGTGCTGCCTATGTGATGAATTCGCTACTATTTAGTAAAGTTCAACTGTTGGAAAAAGACCTTGTCTCTAAAGTGATTTGCAGAGCTGACGTGGCAGCAGCTGAGGGGAATCTGACAGAGCTTGTGAGCGTGCTGTGGTGCATGCTACACATGCAGTACAAGGGACTTTATTTATCTTTTCATGTACAAGGTGCCGGGGTGCTCACTGACTGTTGCTTATTGAACTAGCCCACGACTGCCACCCCGTGCCACCTTGCTACACGTCATCAGTGTTTTTCACAGATGGATAAAAAATAAATAAATTACAATGCTTCTCTTATACTTTGCAATGTTAAACACTGACAGCTGATGGCACACAGATGGCACACAAATGTACTGTAACTGTTTTTCACTGACTCATAAACTTGTATTGGCCCTTTTCATCCATGCTCCTGGGAAAAAACGGACATGTCTCCATGTGGTTTGCACTGACATACAGTCCATGTAAAAACACGGACATGTGCATAACAGCATAGGTTGTAATGGGTAAGTGTGGTGTCCGAGAAAAAAACGGATACCATACTTACTGGAAACTTGGACATCTGAAGGAGGCCTTACTGTGAGATCAATACCTGCTGCGGTACTGGCAGCTCCATCTCTATGAATTGAATTTCTGCATTTTTCGCAGACTGCTACTCTCATCTTCATTGATACTGCAGTTATATAACACATATTATCTCTAGTATTTGTCCATTGTTTTATGGCTCTCTCTATTTCTGTTGCAAACGTGATGCTCTTTCGCTATCCTAGATTCACCCCAAAATGTCTGTTGCATTCCCTGTCTTGGGTTTTATACAGGCTATGATGTTCCCTCCAGATTGGCTGTTCTTTATTATGTGATGTGATAGCTGCAACACATTATGGTGAATCCTGCTTTGCCAGCCCTGTGAGCTTTCTCTGACTGATGCAATCTTCTGTGTTGCGTGAAATGGTGATGAGCCTTTTTGACAATTTGCTTGTTTCAGATCACAAATTTTTCACTTCGCCCATTTTTAATACATAGACTGACAGACAGATTGAAAAACAACCATATACAAACTAGTGGACTAGAGTTCTGAAAACAGGACTAGGGTATCAGAACCTCTTGTCGAGGGTGGTTCAGAGTGCGGTGATGTAAAAATGAACCATGAAAGCGCCTCACATTTAGCTTTGCTATGGACCTTCCTGTGCCCTCTGTTTGTTACTGATTCTGATGCTCAGCATCTAAACGTGGTTGAGACCACAACATTATTAGCAGCATTCATCAAAAACTATTGTGTTGGAAGTTTACAATCATGAGTTTCCAAAGACAAATATATATTTGTGAATGTGCACCTCGGAAAACATGTTCAAGTTTTTTTTGCTAACATGATCCAGCCAATGCGTTATCTGCCATTCCAGTACGCAAAAATAATAAATAGTGATAGTAACTAGAAACATTGGTCTGGTATATACAGATGAGCTTAAAAAAATAATACTTTTGTCTATTAACATAATCACATCGCCAACTTACATGGCTCCTCAGTGCCTCAGGGGGGCATGGTAGGTCTTTGTAGGAATTTAACCCTGCTATAATCTCCAGAATCTGGCTCCCCAGCCTATCCCATGTGAGCAGGTTATGTTTAAGGCAGCTCCTCCAACCATTCCTCACCCTAAGGCCGGTGTCAGACTTGCGAGTGTGATGCGAGAAACTCGCGCATCAACACCCGCCACTGCCCCGACACTCGGACCGGAGCATGCGGCTGCATGTATTTCTATGCAGCCGCACACTCTGGTCCCGAGTGCCGGCGGCAGTGCCGGGTGTTGATGCGAGAGACTCGTGCGAGTTTCTCGCATCACACCGGCCTAACATTGGTTTCTATCCCATTTGTCTTCATGCATGCTATTCTGTATTCTGATTCTTGTTACCGACTCAGCTAGTTTTCCGTTCTTTCTGACTTCTCTGCTCCTGACAGAATTTCATTGTAAAAAAAAATGCAATAAGAGGCGATCAAAATATTTACACTAAAATGATAGAAATAAAAATGTCGGCTCAGGGCGCAACAAAACAAGCACCAGTGATCAAAACTTGAAAACATTACAGGTCTCAGGAAACGCAACACAAGCAATTTTATTTTTTACAAATTTCTAAAAGAAAATTGACACCTAAATAAAAAAAAAACTATACGTGTTTGATACCTCTGCAATCGTTATGACCTGAAGAATCGTATTTCCAGGTCATTTGACCCTATAGTGAACATGATAAAAAAAATAAATAAAAAATTGTTGAATTGTGCTTTTTTTGCTATTTCACCACACTTGGATTTTTTTACCCACTTTCCAGTACGTCACATAATCTAATGAATGGTGTAATTTAAAAGTATAACTCTTCCAGCAACAACAACAAGCCCCATATAGCTATGTCAAAAGAAAAATAAAAAAGTCATAGCTCTTGGAAGAAGAGAAAAAAATGAAAATGGAAAGAAGCCATGTCAGGAAGGGGTTAACATGAGCACATCCTTATTATTGTCCAAGTCATCTGAACCTATCTGACTACAGGAAAACAGATGTCAACTGGAGGTAACGAACAATGTTGGGGTGGTGTCTACAGGTGTAATATTGTATTATTACAACAAGGAAATGAAAAAACAGTAGACAATTTGTTTCAATTTCTTGATTGTGGAGCTTTTTATTTTCTCTGTGAACTTTTTCATGTTACACCTGTAACTGTGGTGGGAGCTCATGGATTGCTTCAAGACCCCCAAAGGTTAAATGTGTTTTACAGTATGTACTTGTATGTGGTACAGATAGAATACCCCCTGGGGTTGCAGTTAGCTGGGACAGGGATAACTGAAGTGGCCAGTCCAGATAGAAGGGGGGACTGAGTGTTAGAAACAGAGGCGGGAAGAGACAGGCTATGTAAGGGCAGAAGTGCACATGCAGCAGGAATAGTGGGGTGCTAGGGACAACGTGAGCTCAATATTCGGGACAGCAGATTGCCGTAAATACCATTCATGTGATTCCGTCTAATGGCTAAGGGCAACCTCAAGATGGACGTCGGAGGCCAGATGCTCACTCAGCTTGCAAAGCTAGATGAAAGGATGGACTCAGACCACAAGAGGTGGAAGATATTGCAATCCAGAAATGCTGCTAGTGCTGAGGAAGATCCCCAATGACTAGGAAAGCCAGAAAGGGGGGATATGCCGCCTATCCCGAGAACCAGGGCTAAAGTTGCATTCGGTACTTGTGGGTAAGATGACAACCCAATGGGCCTTATCTTATGTTGCCAGTCATCCCATGTATTCTCACCTGGATTGTTGCAATCTAGGTCAGATGACTAAATGCATCATCAATCAGTCTTCTTGTTCCATGCGCCCTGTGGAATATGATTGAGTACAATAAATTCTACAGGTTATGTTTGTGTATGGAGATTGTATGGTGCTTTTATTGATATTATACAGTTGTGTTCAAAAGTTAACATACCTCAGCAGAATTTTTGCTTTCTTGGCCTTTTTTCAGAGAATATGAATGATAACATTAAAACTTTTTCTTCACTCATGGTTAGTGGTTGGGTGAAGGCATTGATTGTCAAACTACTGTGTCTTCTCTTTTTAAATCATAATGACAACCCAAAACATCCAAATGACTCTGATCAAAAGTTTACTTACCCCATTTCTTAATACGTGTATTGCCCCCTCTAGCATCAATGACAGCTTGAAGTCTTTGGATGAGGTTGTTTATTTTCTCAGATGGTAAAGCTGCCCACTCTTCTTGGCAAAAAGCCTCCAGTTCCTGTAAATTCCTGGGCTGCCTAGAATGAACTGCGAGCTTGAGATCTCCCCAGAGTGGCTCAATGATATTGAGGTCAGGAGACTGAGATGGCCACTCAAGAACCTTCATTTTGTTCTGCTGTAGCCAATGACAGGTCGACTTGGCCTTGTGTTTTGAATCGTTGTTATGTTGGAATGACCAAGTACATCCCATGCGCTGCTTCCAGGCTGATGATTGCAAATTTGTCTCCAGTATTTGCTGATAACATGCTGCATTCATCTTTCCTTCAACTTTGACCAAGTTTCCCGTGCCTTTGTAGCTCACACATCAACAAAACATCAGCTATCCATCTCCATGCTTTACAGTAGGAATGGTGTTCCTTTCATCATAGGCCTTGTTGACCTCTCTCCAAATGTAACGTTTATGGTTGTGGCCAAAAAGTTCAATTTTGATCTCATCACTCCAAATTACCTTCTTCCAGAAGTTTTGAGCCTTGTCTCTGTGCTGTTATGTACATTGTAGGCGAGATATTTTGTGGCATTTGCGCATTAATGGCTTTCTTCTGGCGACTCGGCCATGCAGCCTATTTTTCTTCAAGTGCCTTCTTATTGTGCATCTTGAAATAGCCACACCGCTAGTTTTCAGAGACTCCTGTATTTCAGCTGATGTTATTTGTGGGTTTTTCTTTGCATCCCGAACAATTTTCCTGGCAGTTGTGGATGAAATTTTTGTTGGTCTACCTGATCTTGGTTTTGTTTTTACAGAGCCCCTGATTTTCCATTTGTTAATCACAGTTTGAATGCTGCTGACTGGCATTATCAATTCCTTGAATATCTTTTTGTATCCCTTTCCTGTTTTATACAGTTCAACTACCTATTCCCATTGATCCATTGGCAATTCTTTTGCTTTCCCCATGACTCACAATCCAGAAATGTCAGTGGCTGGATGAAAGATGCAAGAGTCTGTCTGGATTCCAGAAACTCACTCAGCTTTTATGCACACACACACTGATTTCATTCATATTCTCTGAAAAAAGGCCAAAAAAGCAAAAATTATGCCGGGGTATGTAAACTTTTGAGCACAACTGTACAGTCATGGCCAAAGGTTTTGAGACTGACACAAATATTAATTTTTACAAAGTCTACTGCTTCACTTTTTCTAATGGCAATTTGCATATACTCCAGAATGTTATAAAGAGTGATCAGCTTAACAGCAATTACTTGCAAAGTCAATATTTGGCTAGAAAATGAACTTTATCCCCCAAAACACATTTCAACATCATTGCAGCCCTGCCTTAAAAGGACCAGCTAACCTCTTTTCAGTGATTGCTCCATTAACACAGGTGTGGGTGTTGATGAGGACATGGCTGGAGATCAATCTGTCATGATTAAGTAAGAATGACACCACTGGACACTTTAAAAGGAGGCTGGTGCTTGGCATCATTGTTTCTCTTCTGTTAACCATGGTTATCTCTAAAGAAACAAGTGCAGTCATCATTGCAATGCACAAAAATGAAACACACTTTCCCTTGAATAACATATTAGAATACAGGGAGAAAACGAAGAGATCCCAAAGATAATAATAACAATCTTTTTTGATAGAAAAATAATTTAAAATACATAAAACAGCAGAAAAACTGTAACAGGGACACCGAGCCAAAATATAATATAATAACATGTCACATGGCTACCAAAACAATGAATGGTGCCAATAATAATATCCTATTTATATAAATAGATGACAAATAACTAAACACCACAAACAGCTGATAATAATCGCAATAAAATCCTTTTTAGGAAAGGTTACCTAATATGTATAGAGAACCCTAAGTTACATGGCCATAAAATGCCCTAAGGGTATATTCCCATATTAAATGTATATGTGAATACAGGTAATGCTATGGATATGTGTTCACAATGAGGAAACACTAGCAGATATGGGATAAAATATCCCTATATCAATATAATACATATGCATCAATAAATGTATTAATCCTGATGGGCATATAAACGCTGTACCATATATAGGCTAAATACCTCTAACACGCCTCAGGGAAAAATCACTATAGTATATGTACAGATGCATGTACCAAATGCTATCCAAATGATTCACTAAAAAACATTTAATGTGCAGGGACATACACCTAATAAATGTAAGAGCAGAGTATATGTATCCTCAATCATTGACCTTCATAGTATGCTAACACTAGCAAAAATGCTGTCTAATTAGCAGTGAAAATGATAGGTGCATGTATACACAATGAAAGGTAAACGTGGTGATAATTACCGATAACAACAGAGTGGCTCGGCGTCCCCTCACCCCGACATACGTTTCGCCTCCTGCTTCTTCCGGGAGCGTGTCTGGGTGAGGGGCGTCAGACTATTTAATGGACCGCTGGCCAATCATAACGTGCTCCATGAAAGGATTGTATAATCATCACATGCTGGCGCATGACGCGCTAAGCCTGCCTCTCAACGACTCACTTCCTCTTGGAAACGCTCAATGACACGCAAGCAAAATAGCCTGCGTGCCAGTGTAAGAGCGTCCAGGGAAGTAAGGAGGATGGGATTGTTGCGCATGCGCTCGTGACGACCATCAGATTAAAGCAAACCAAACAGAATCAGAATGCCTGGAACGATCTTATATATAGAGGATATAAGATGTACTGCAATTTCATTCAATTAAATAAATATATACTAATGTGTAAATAACAGTGCATATCACCACATTAATAGTGCCATATCATAATCATGAATCGTGCCATATCATAAAAATTATATAATATATATATCTCTTAATATATTCCCTTAACATAAAAAAATAATAATAATAATAATATTAAATCCTCCTATAGTGTGAACTATTACATATAACATCATATAGAAGAAATATGAATAATAATAATAATAAAGTAAATATAATAAACAATAAAAAATAAATAAAAAATAATAAATAATAAATAATAATCCAATAATAAAAAATAAATAATACATAATAAATCATGAATAATAATATTGTTATATATATATATATAAAAAAGTGCTAGTGAAAAGACACCTATACAAAAGAATTTTTTATGATGAATATTGCTTGAAGACATCTTTATCGATATACAGATTCCACTTAGATCCCATGATGAGGCATACGGTACGGTTTCCACAAAGTTCATCAAATATGATCTTATCCATTCCACCATCAGATATGTATAACTACTAATAAAATAAAAACAATTAAAATCATATCAGAAAACCCAAAACCCCCCACTAAAAAGATGCACCCACTACAAAAATGCTGGAAAGCCCATGGTTTCATTAAGGCCCGCTGGGCTCATGGTTCCCAAACGATAAATCCAACGACTTTCTAATTGTGCTAAAGTCCTCCCAATGTCTCCTCCTCTGGATCCCAAGTTAACCTGATCAATAGCCTTAATTTTCAAAAACCTAGAATTACACCCATGAAATGTCTTATAATGTTTGGGGAGAGTTTTTAACTGTGTTTCATCATCCACCGTTTTGGCTTTTTCTATATCAAGGGCGTGTTCACGAACTCATATCTTCAATTCACGTGTGGTAAGGCCAACATATACCTTACCACACGGACATTCAGCGTGGTACACCACCCCTTTAGAAGTGCACGTTAGATGTTTACGGATCTCAAACATTCGTGACCCATTCCAGTTTTTAAAATACTTACTTTTAACCAAGTTAGAACAGGCTTTGCATAAGCCACAGGGAAAAAACCTTTTGAAAGATTGGAATCTCCTCTGTTCCTAGGTTCATAGTGGCTATGCACTAGCATATCCTTTAAGTTTAGCAATATTCATCATAAAAAATTCTTTTGTATAGGTGTCTTTTCACTAGCACTTTTTTTATATATATATAACAATATTATTATTCATGATTTATTATGTATTATTTATTTTTTATTATTGGATTATTATTTATTATTTATTATTTTTTATTTATTTTTTATTTTTTATTATATTTACTTTATTATTATTATTCATATTTGTTCTATATGATGTTATATGTAATAGTTCACACTATAGGAGGATTTATTATTATTATTATTATTTTTTATGTTAAGGGAATATATTAAGAGATATATATATTATATAATTTTTATGATATGGCACGATTCATGATTATGATATGGCACTATTAATGTGGTGATATGCACTGTTATTTACACATTAGTATATATTTATTTAATTGAATGAAATTGCAGTACATCTTATATCCTCTATATATAAGATCGTTCCAGGCATTCTGATTCTGTTTGGTTTGCTTTAATCTGATGGTCGTCACGAGCGCATGCGCAACAATCCCAACCTCCTTACTTCCCTGGACGCTCTTACACTGGCACGCAGGCTATTTTGCTTGCGTGTCATTGAGCGTTTCCAAGAGGAAGTGAGTCGTTGAGAGGCGGGCTTAGCGCGTCATGCGCCAGCATGTGATGATTATACAATCCTTTCATGGAGCACGTTATGATTGGCCAGCGGTCCATTAAATAGTCTGACGCCCCTCACCCAGACACGCTCCCGGAAGAAGCAGGAGGCGAAACGTACGTCGGGGTGAGGGGACGCCGAGCCACTCTGTTGTTATCGGTAATTATCACCACGTTTACCTTTCATTGTGTATACATGCACCTATCGTTTTCACTGCTAATTAGACAGCATTTTTGCTAGTGTTAGCATACTATGAAGGTCAATGATTGAGGATACATATACTCTGCTCTTACATTTATTAGGTGTATGTCCCTGCACATTAAATGTTTTTTAGTGAATCATTTGGATAGCATTTGGTACATGCATCTGTACATATACTATAGTGATTTTTCCCTGAGGCGTGTTAGAGGTATTTAGCCTATATATGGTACAGCGTTTATATGCCCATCAGGATTAATACATTTATTGATGCATATGTATTATATTGATATAGGGATATTTTATCCCATATCTGCTAGTGTTTCCTCATTGTGAACACATATCCATAGCATTACCTGTATTCACATATACATTTAATATGGGAATATACCCTTAGGGCATTTTATGGCCATGTAACTTAGGGTTCTCTATACATATTAGGTAACCTTTCCTAAAAAGGATTTTATTGCGATTATTATCAGCTGTTTGTGGTGTTTAGTTATTTGTCATCTATTTATATAAATAGGATATTATTATTGGCACCATTCATTGTTTTGGTAGCCATGTGACATGTTATTATATTATATTTTGGCTCGGTGTCCCTGTTACAGTTTTTCTGCTGTTTTATGTATTTTAAATTATTTTTCTATCAATAAAGATTGTTATTAGTATCTTTGGGATCTCTTCGTTTTCTCCCTGTATTCTAATATGTTATTCAAGGGAAAGTGTGTTTCATTGACATGAAGTGCCCTATCTGAAATTTTGGACAGGCTTAAGTTAATGCACAAAAATGGCCTAACAGGGAAGAGTATCGCAGCTAGAAAGATTGCACCTCAGTCAACAATCTATCGCAACATCAAGAGCTTCAAGGAGAGAGGTTCCATTGTTGCCAAAAAGGCTCCAGGGCGCCCAAGAAAGACCAGCAAGCACCAGGACCGTCTCTTAAAAGTGTTTCAGCTGCGGGATCGGGCTACCAGCAGTGCAGAGCTTGCTCAGGAATGGCAGCAGGCAGGTGTGAGTGCATCTGCACGCACTGTGAGGTGGAGACTTTTGGAGCAAGGCCTGGTCTCAAGGAGGGCAGCAAAGAAGCCACTTCTCTCCAGAAAAAACATTATGGACAGACTGATATTCTGCAAAAGGTACAGGCAGTGGACTGCTGAGGACTGGGGTAAAGTTATTTTCTCTGATGAATCCCCTTTTCGATTGTTTGGGACATCAGTAAAACGCCTCATTCGGAGAAGACAAGGTGAGCGCTACCACCAGTCTTGTCTCATGCCAACTGTTAAGCATCCTGAAACCATTCATGTGTGGGGTTGCTTCTCAGCCAAGGGAATCGGCTCTCTTACAGTCTTGCCTGAAAACACAGCCATGAATAAAGAATGGTACCAGAATGTCCTCCAAGAGCAACTTCTCCCAACCCTCCAAGAGCAGTTTGTCAATCAACAATGCCTTTTCCAGCATGATGGAGCACCTTGCCATAAAGCAAAGGTGATAACTAAATGGCTCAGGGAACAAAACATAGAGATTTTGGGTCCATGGCCTGGAAACTCCCCAGATCTTAATCCCCTTGAGAACTTGTGGTCAATCATCAAGAGACGGGTGGACAAACAAAAACCTAAAAATTCTGACAAAATGAAAGCATTGATTGTGCAAGAATGGACTGCTATCAGTCAGGATTTGGTCCAGAAGTTGATTGAGAGCATGCCAAGGAGAATTGCAGAGGTCCTGAAGAAGAAGGGTCAACACTGCAAATATTGACTTGCTGCATTAACTCATTCTAACTGTCAATATAAGCTTTTGTTACTCATATGTCTGCAATTATATTTCTGTCTGTGATAAAAACATCTGTCAAAACACACATAAAAACCAGAGGGCAGCAGATCATGTGAAAATATAATATTTGTGTCATTCTCAAAACTTTTGGCCATGACTGTATAATTGTAAGCATTGGCTTTGTCTTAATTGGAGAGAAGCACTAATTGAAGATATATCTTCATGCTTTTTGCTATGCACTTTATGCTTCACATTTACGCTTCACATTCGAAAAATAAATACTACATATCTTCGCAACAAAAGAAGAAGATAAATTAATACAAATGTAACAAATTAATTACCCTACTTAGAATGGTTGATTTTTAGTGATACAAGAAATAGCCTTTGTGTTTAAGAATAGAAAAACACAGCAAGTTATACATCCATGTTAATGCCTTTCTTATATCCAGAGCGTTGTCATGCGTGACATCTTCTGAATACGTTTTCTCCAAGGTAGTTAATTAGCTCTTAGTTGATTAGTTCTGGAGTCATGCCTTAGGCTGAAGTCAAGCTCACAGTAGAAAGCTGAACGAAACATGTTCCTCTGCTATAGAAATAAAGTTAGAAAGGTGAGAGAAAGAAGAACTTTTAATGGTGAACCTTGGTTAAAACATTGTATACTTTGCAGAAATGACAATTTCCATAGAAGTTTAGGGTCAGCAGATTCTTTCACAACACCACCTTAAGTCTTCTGTGTATTCTTAAAGTCATATTTAAAGAATAACTAACCCTATCTTTATGGACTCAGTTGATATTTATTAAAATAAAAATGGAAAACATAAAAAACACACAATGGCTTTTAGTCATTAAGAATGTAGAGAAAAAGAATAATTGTACTTGTAATACCAGTTTTCCTTACGGGCTCTCTGAATACATAAGTTCCTATTGTGCGGAGTTCAGCAGCCATAATACAAAAACAGCAGTATCATCACCACGTGAAGTGAACCTGTAAGGGAGTGGAACAAATGTAACCTTGCAGCAATTGGTCTTCATATATATTCTCATATCTATATCTTCATATACACACGTGGTCAAAATTGTTGGTACCCCTCGTTTAATGACAGAAAGACCCACAATGGTGACAGAAATATCTTGAATCTGACAAAAGTAATAATAAATCAAAAATGTATGAAAATGGACAAATGAAAGTCAGACTTTGCTTTTCAACCATGCTTCCACAGAAGCCGCACGGGTGCGGCTTCATTTCCATCCTCCGGAGACTTGAGAGACAGAGAAGGGCAGGCCGCACGGGTGAAAGAAGGAGGTAATAGGATACTCACTTACTCCTTCCCGGAGAGGCACCTCATCATCGGGACCGCTCCCCGTACCATATGCGGCGACCGCAGAGCTCCGCCGTATAAGACGACACCCGGCGTATAAGATGACCCCTGATTTATACGCCGAGTTTATCCCAAATTCTATATTTTAGATGGAAAAGTTGGGGGTCGTCTTATATGCCCAGTCGTCTTATACGCTGGAAAATACGGTATATGTATTATATGGATATAGGGAAAGTGTAGTAATTAGATTAGCCCACTAGAGGGGGCACAATAGAATACAGTAGGATATGCTAGACTCATAGGATTGCTAGTTGAGTTAGGAGGGGCCAACTGGGATAAGTTAGAAAGCGCTTCCTGGGTTTAGTTAATAGGGCCTGGGAGTCCGGGCAGGGCAGTTGTGCCATGCAACGTTAAAGTAGAAGAACCCAGCTCATCCAGGGGCTAGGAGCAGCTGTCACCTGGAAGGTGAAAGAATACAGGGCAGCTTCAACATGGTGGCAGTAAAACGCCTAAATTTCCGGGGCAAAACGGACAGGGAACTCCTGAAGATAGTTAGGCTGGCCCGACAGAGTGATGCGGTACCAAAGACAACGGTGCAACCTTGCGATATTCCTAAAGAAGTGAGGGACAGCACAGGGAAAGGAAATTCTATGCTTTGTGAAGGAACTTGTGCTGTACCTGTGTACTGGACGAGCTGTGTAAAGAACTGAGTAAAGTTGATTGTTTAAAATTGGATTTGGACTCTGCCTGTCTTTGCTTGGTACTTGAAAGAAGAAACCTCGTGCAGACCAGGGAGGACCCTGATGGACAGGAGAGGGGACTAAAAGTTACGCTACAGCAGGGACAATGTATATATGTGGCGGGGTGCAACAAAACATGACTACTGCCCTGGCCTCATTACATGGACATGTTGGGATGATTATACAGGAAATCTAACATTCAGCACATGCAATAAGGTGGAGCATTTACTCTGTGGTTTCAGTTTATATTATTATATATTGGAGTGTCCTCCCTTGGCCTTATACTGGATCAACCCATTTCGGTATTGGGTCCAGCTATAGGTTATTTGGTGTTATGTTTCTGCTCTGATGATATGTTCCATCTTGAAATAATGTATTACATGCTTTGATGTAATGTTGTAAATTTTCAAGTATCCAGGAGATGGCTCTGTTGCAGGAGCTAAATAAGAGTCAGCCAACAGGACATGCAAGTAGAGTGTGGCTGAAGCCATGTGGAGAGGTAGGAAAGTCAGGTCCAACCTGTCTGAGGTAGGCAACCGTAGCTTAAGCCAGTTGTTGACATAGAGTGTAAAGAAGTGCTTTTGGTCTATTTAACACACAGGACGGAACCAGGTCACCAGGGGAATCAAGCTGTGCTTCTGAGGTGAGACAGGAGAGACTGAAGACTGCAGGGGTGGAATTAATGACGGTTGGGAATTATGACTCAGGCTAGTGCAACCTGTCTGAATTAGGCAGCTGTATTCTGACCATGCAGAAAGTGGGTTTACCGGTGTTCTATGTACCACAGATTATGGTATTTGCAGAGTTCATCATCAGACTAATTGGCACGTTTTCCTATAATTCTCTTGAGAGGACTATTGAGAAGGATTCTAACTTACTACAATAACATATTGAAAATTAGATATTGTGCAGCGCACACAAACAAACCTACCTTCATCATCTTTAAAGTAGTCTGTGTACTTAAAGGGGATATTCTTATGCACCAAGGGACTGACTCGACTTGAATAATTAGAATGTACAGGATGACGGCTATACCCAATCCAAGACCTTGGTAACATTTTAATGGAGTTATTTGTCATATGTGTATCTTGCATGCCTATGATCATAGGGCTAGCTTTCCTAAATTAGTATAATCAAAGATTACATGCCTTCTAGAACTATCTCTCAAGCCACGAATGTTCCAAGATATAAACCTGACTGTTAAGCCCATTTTTTAAACAAAATAATAATATATGCAAACGTCTTTGACATTGTGACATTAATCAGATTGAGTACTCTTAAGATTAAAAAAAGCTCCTACCATTGCACACCATGAAAACCCTTGACCTCCCCCCACCCAAAAACAGTCCAGCCGCCCAAACTGTTGTAATCCTGTTCTTAAATGTAAGTGATGGGGCACTATAAGCACCATTTGGTGTGCTGTATTGCTGTAAGAATCAGATGTCAGTGTCTCTAGGTCTGAGCTCATCCCATTACTGACAGAAACCGCCATTCTGAGGCCCAAAAAGTTAAAGAAACGGGGGGGGGAGAAAGACACCTATACTCCTGGAGAGGTCAAAGTTACAACCCGATTAGCGCTTCCCCCCATTGTATCAGAAAGGTAGATTCCATCTCAATATTTCATATTTAATTCAGGCCCTCTCGGCCCTTGTGTCTGGATCTGAAGTTCATGGGTGTCCAGCCATCACCGGGCTTCCTTGGGAGACTTGAAGAATAGGGTTGAATGAAGAGCCACCACACTCAATTTAGCGGCATAAACAATAGAATTCTGTATTCCCAGCACCCTCATTCTCCTTTTTATGTCCAAGAACATGGATTGTTTGCACTGGACTCCCACAAAGAAATCCGGAAAGATTGAAATTTTCTGCCCATCAAGCTGAATACCTTGCTTCTTCCTTGCTTTCTTTAATATAATGACTTGGTCTTTATAATGGAAGATTTAAATTGGGATGGGTTGAGTGGGTCTGCCCACTGGGCCAGGCCTCTTAGGTACTCTATGTACCCTCTCCACTGCAAATAAAGGAGTGATGATCTCTATGCTGAAGGTATCCAGAAGCCATTTTAAAAATAAAAATGTCAGGGTCCCCGCCTTCCACCTTTTCTTGCATCCCAACTAGCCAGATGTTATTACTTCGGCGATTCTATAGGTCATCTGCCTTAGCAAAAAGCGCCGCCACAGCTTGAGTATGATTCTGAACATCCCTGCAGACACGGGGAGGTGAGGGAGAGCATCCTCCAACTCACTGACCCTACTGTCAACTGCTGTGGTGCGTTCTGCTCCCTTCTGTACATCATGGCGGATTATGGTGGAGATAGTTTCCTGGCTACTATGGGATGTAGTGTGTGCTCTTTGAGCATACTGCACCAGCCTGGCTGTTACGTCTCGGCCAACATCCATCTGCTACTTCCACAGGACACTGTGACGCCTTCTTGGGAGCTTCCCTGCTGCTCACAATCTTCTTTCCTTATCTCCTTACTGCGCGTCATAGTCCCTCAGCAGCCCAGTCCCTGACCACCAGGCACCAGAAGACACCCAAGAGTGTCCAGCATCAGCATAGTCCCTCTTTATCAGGATCCTCTAGTGAGAAATTGGCCCATAAAAACACCGGAATCTCCACAGAAAAGTATCAGGAAACCAGGAGCCCTGCTTTAACATGTCTGCTCAGACCAAGAGCATAGCCATGTTCCCTAAAGCGGACAATTCAGTAGAGATATCTTCACTTTCAGAATTTCATGAATTAATTAATAAATGAAAGTTTAGTAATCTACATCTTGCAGTGCTTTGTGTCATAGCTCAATGTGCTCTACTAGCACTAGCAGTAAGGCTATGTGCACACGTTGCAGATTGTTAGCGTTTACCCAACGCAATTCATTATATTCTATGGGATTCCACAATGCTGTGCACATGCTGTGTGTTTTTTCCACGGCGGAATTGCATCGCGTAAAAAATACGCAACATGCACATTCTTTTTGCGGAACCGCGGCGATTCCGCCACCATAGGAATGCATTGAACCGCTTACTTTCCGCATGTGGCTATGCCCACCATGCGAAAGTAAGCGGTTCATGTGCGGATGGTACCCAGGGGCTGCAGGAGAGGAGACTCTCCTCCAGGCCCTGGGTACCATATCCATATTAAAACAATAATTTAAATAAAAAATCGTGATATTCTCACCTTCCGGCGGCCCCCGCAGCTTTCCCGCCTCTCAGCGACGCTCCCGGAAAATCCTGTTCCCAGGCGTCCTTAGCGACAATGACCCCAGATGACGTAGCGGTCTCGCGTGATACTACTTCATCTGGGGTCATTGTCGCTAAGGACGCCTGGGAACGGGATTGGCCGGGAGCGTCGCTGAGAGGCGGGAAGGCTGCGGGGGCCGCCGGAAGGTGAGAATATCACAATTTTTTATTTTTTAAATTATTTTTAGCATTAGATCTTTTTACTATTGATGCGACATAGGCAGCATTAATAGTAAAAAGTTGGTCACACGAGTCAAACACTTTGTTTGACTCGTGTGACCAACCTGTCAATCAGTTTTCCAAGCGATGCTACAGATCGCTTGGAAAACGCTAGCATTCTGCAAGCTAATTATGCTTGCAAAACGCTAGTTTCAGGCGGGAATAGCATACCAATAAAAATGCGTATTTCCCGTGGCAGGGAGGTGCGGGATTGCCGTGGAAATTTCCGCGGAAATTCCGCAAAGTGTGCACATAGCCTAAAAGTGGGTGACAGAGTCAGATATCTACATCAACTTAACGATCCAGCTGGTCACACATGTCACATTGAGACAACTGTGTCAAATAGTTATTCATTAGTTTTTCTTATATCATAGTGTTTTATTACATTCTCTAATATACAGGTGCTTCTCACAAAATTTGAATATTATCAAAAAGTTAATTTATTTCAGTTCTTCAATACGAAAAGTGAAACTCATATATAGAGACTTTACAAACAGAGTAATCTATTTCAAGTGTTTATTTCTGTTAATGTTGGTGATTATGGCTTACAGCCAATGAAAACCCAAAAGTCATAATGTGGCACTCCAGGAGTCCGGTTGCCATAGTGACATTGCCTCCCTCACAGGGAGGAATGTCATGCCTGGAAGCAAGGTGTCAGTAGGAGAGAAGTTGAGCAGAACTGTTGAGAACAGTAGAACTGTGATTAAACTCACCCCAGAGCTGAGCGCTAGGGACCGGAGTCCATGGTTGCGCGGGTACTGAAGTCCCGGCAGCTAAATCCGGAGGGCAGGGTACTGCAGGTCACCTGGCCCGATTTAATACCCAGCGGCACTGCAGCATACCAGAGCCTGGAGCCAACACAAAGGAGCAGCACCTGTGATAGGCTCGAGCTGCCTGCCATGCGGGCAACAGTTTGTTTTTAAAAAGAGAGACAGTTAGCAGCAGGAGGGTGAGCTGTTGCAAGGAAAATAAGGAAGGACAGCGCAGAAGGAAGGGCGACATACCTACCTGGCCAGGTGTATCCAAAAATTGCTTCCAGGCTGCCTGGCTCTCCATCACAATCTGTTACCAGTACCCCGGTCTGTACTATCAACCATCAAGTAGAGGAAAAGAAAACTACAGTCCTTGTGTCCTCCAGTGATCTCTTGTGCCCTGAGTCCTTCACCACAAGATACACGAAGCCTGACATAAACAGAACCGGTAGCCCTGGGGCCCGCTCCACCTGTGGGGAGGAGAACCATCCCAGCTGTCTCACCATCAGCCCCAGCGGTCTCCTTTAGCAGAGTTGGCCATCTGTGGCTGAACACCACAGGTGGTATCATGTTAAATCCCATATACATATTCCCCATTTTACTGCACAGCCAGGGCCACAGAGTCGGGTCACGGCCTCGTGACTTCCCCAAAGAACTGTCGACCCGGTTCCGTGTACCCCACGGCCCTGGTGGGCGTGTCAATTTTCTCAGTAAATTAGAATAATTAAAAAACATCTGCAAAGGCTTCCTAAGCGTTTAAAAAGGTCCTTTAGTCTGTTTCAGTAGGCTCCACGATCCTGAGGAAGTCTGTTGACTTGACAGATGTCCAGAAGGCAGTCATTGGCACACTACACAAGGAGGGTAAGCCACAAAGGTGATTGCTAAAGAAGCTGGCTGTTCACCGAGTACTGTATCCAAGCATATTAATGGAAAGTTGAGTGGAAGAAAAAAGTGTGGTAAAAAAAGGTGCACAAGCAAACGGGATAACCACAGCCTTGAAAGGATTGTTAAGAAAAGGTCATTCAAAAATTGGGGGGAGATTCACAAGGGGTGGACTGCTGCTGGAGTTACTGCTTCAAGAGCCACTACACAAAGACGTATCCAGGACATGTGCTACCAGTGTCCCATTCCTTGTGTCAAGCCACTCATGACCAATAGACAACGCCAGAAGCATCTTACCTGAGCCTATGAGAAAAACAACTGGACTGTTGCTCAGTGGTCCAAGATGTTGTTTTCAGATGAAAGTAAATTTTGAATTTCATTTGGAAATCAAGGTCCCAGAGTCTGGAGGAAAAGTGGAGAGGTAAACAATCCAAGCTGCTTGAGGTCTAGTGTGAAGTTTCCACAATCAACAATGGTTTGGGGAGCCATGTCACCTGCTGGTGTAGATCCACTGTGTTTTAAGATTCAAGACCAAAGTCAGCGCAGCCATCTACCCGGAAATTTCCGAGCACTTCATACTTCCCTCTGCTGACAAGCTTTTTAGAAATGGAAATTTCATTCTCCAGCAGGACTTGACACCTGTCCACACTGCCAAAAGTACCAATACCTGGTTTATAAGCAACAGTGTCACTGTGCATGAATCTATGGGGTATTGTAAAGAGGAAGATGAGAGACACCAGACCCAACAATGTAGATGAGCTGAAGGCTGCTATCAATGCAACCTGGGCTTCCATAACACCTCAGCAATGCCACAGACTGATGGCCTCCATGCCACGCCGCATTGATGCAGTAATTGATGACAAAGGAGCCCCAACCAAGTATTGAGTGCATTTACTGAACATACATTTCAGTAGGTCAACATTTCGGATTTTAAAATCATTTTCAAGCTGGTGTTATAAAGTATTCTAATTTACTGAGATAATGACTTTTGGGTTTTCATTGGCTGTAAGCCATAATCGTCAACATTAACAGAAATAAACACCTGAAATAGATCACTCTGTTGTAATGACTCTATATAATATATGAATTTCACTTTTTGTATTCAAGAACTGAAATAAATTAACTTTTTGATGATATTCTAATTTTTTGAGAAGCACTTGCATGCTATCACTTTATAATTGGTGGGGAACTGTGCTATGGCAAAAAGAAGGGGCTGCAAAACTGGTGTCATGTTCTGCGGCTATGTGCACACGTTGCGGTTTCTTAGCGGTTTTGCCGCGAAACCGCGGCAAAACCGCTTACACAATACAACTCATTAAGGCCTATGAGATTCCGCAATGCTGTGCACATGCTGCGGGTTTTTCCGCGGCGGAATCGCATCGCGGGAGAATCCGCAGCATGCTCATTCTTTTTTGCGGAACCGGGGCGATTCCGCCGCCATAGGAATGCATTGAACCAATTACTTTCCGCATGTGGCTGTGCCCACCATGCGGAAAGTAAGCGGTTCATGTGCGGATGGTACCCGGGTTCTGGAGGTGAGGAGACTCTCCTCCAAGCCCTGGGTACCATATCCATGTAAAAACAATAATTAAAATAAAAAATAATGATATTCTCACCTTCCGGCGTCCCACGCAGCTTTCCCGCCTCTCAGCGACGCTCCCGCCAATCGCGTTCCCAGGAGTGCATTGTGAGATCACCCAGATGACGTAGCGGTCTCGCGTGATGCTACGTCATCGGGATGATTGTCGCAAAGGACACCTGGGAATGGAACTTGCCGGGAGCGTCGCTGAGAGGCGGGAAAGCTGCAGGGGCCGCCGGAAGGTGAGAATATCATTATTTACTTTTTTTTTTATTATTTTTACATTAGATCTTTTTACTATTGATGCGACATAGGCGGCATCAATAGTAAAAAGTTGGTCACACTTGTCAAACACTTGTTTGACTCGTGTGACCAACCTGTCAGATCGCTTGTAAAACGCTAGTGTTTAGCGGGAATACGCATACCTATAATATGCGGATTTCCCGCGGCAGGGAGGTGCGGAATTGCCGTGGAAATTTCCATGGCAATTCCGCAACGTGTGCACATAGCCTGCTCCTTTCTATATTTTACCAGCACAGTGGCACCCAGCTATGCAGGGATCTGCAGACAGTCCTATTACCATGCTGCAGTTCCTTGCACGGCTGGTGTCCAGGTGACCACTGTGCAGGAAGCAGAGTAAAGCTCTAATGCCATGCCGATTCTGCAGACCAATCATTCCCAGAATTAGTCAGAGTCCCAGTAGGTGAATGCTAGCAATATGACCATTTTATAAGATTGGAATACCCCTTTAAGTATATTATCTCAAAGAAATATTGTACGTTCTCTCGTGCTTTAAGCTATACTGCTGCTGCAGTTGTCACTGAAGATCTGGCCCTATCTTGACAACATCCTAATTGAGTTTTGCAGAGCTTTGAATCTTTCTTAGCTTTACGCTTGGGGTCATCCCTGGTAGCCATGATTAAGTAAATTAGTAAATGAACACGCTGCTCATCCTCCTGAACTGATAATCACTCTTTATTATGGCAGAATGCTCACTTACACAAAATGTGATTCTGCGTTTGATAACTGAGCATTAAAATCCTGTTTCAGCCTTCGATTTAGGAACAAAAAAAAAAGAAGTTTGCGTTTGTTCTTGTTTCTGAGGATTTTCAGGCCTGCTATTTTCAGCACTTTCAGCCAGATGAATGAAAAGACCTGCAGACAAAAAGCGTATCTTGTTCCTATGGATAACAGGTGCAAATGTAGAAGCAAATGCCTTCTATTTAACGAGCAGCAGCATCTGAATACGGCAGAATATGTTTTATTACATCTGAAATCAGTCCTAAGAGTGGGTTTGCTGTCGCCTGTCACAAGCTTGTTCCTGGTAATATAAAAAACATGAGGCCTTGCAGAGAGAGTAATGGGCTTGGCTTTCATACCATTTGCCGGTGACAATGACAAAGTGCTGGCTCCTCTCTCCTGCGAATGCTTGACATTGGCACAGCTCCACAATACCTTAGGTTCCCTATGAGCACAGTTGGCTGCTACTTCTTATTCTTCTTTAAATTCCTTGGAGAACAAAAGCATAACTGGATAACCAAAGATTACTTTCCGTTTCCACTGGGCTTATTCTTATCCAGCGCAATTTAGATTGCTGTTTTACCTTCAATACATACAGATGTGCAGGCTTTACAGTGTGCCATTGACACCAAGGTATTAATCCACGGAGTAATGAAAGGAAAATGAAGGCTTTTATGCACCACAAAAGCTAAATAAATGTTGCTGCCATAGATAAGGAATCGGTTAGGGAAACATTACTGATAACTAAGAAGTCCGAACAAACAGTGTGACAAAATTAGCATATAAATTTACAGTAAATGTCACATAGGAGCACTTGACTCAATGGACTGTGCAATGCTTTTGGGCTCATAATGCAAGGGAGTAATTGAAAGAGAAACGCAAACATTTAATAATAAGCAAAAGCTGAATGCGGATTGAGGCTCTTCAAAGCTGCATCACCAAGGGACCATTTCTAATTTCCAACTAAAATTACATTGTCCAGAAGTAGATAAAATATGCTTAAAGTGGTTGGGAGAAAATGTGCACAGTATATGCTAAAATGCTTTACAGAAATGTGCACATTATAGCAAATGACCTAGTTTGCTATACAATAGATACATTCAGGTACCACGGAATCAGAAAAAGACAAATACGCAACAAGTGTTTGTTAATGAGGGCGTCTATCACATAGTAATGCTCACTCCGGAGGACAGGGTTCACATGACCAAATCCGTTATCTACAGATTCACAGGTATCATGCAGATAGTCACGGAACATTATGATGTCCCCACAAAGCCCCGCACATTGTATGATGACCTCAGAGAATATGGTGTTTCCAAAAGCACCCCACATAGTATGAATTACCCATAGAGCCTTCTATTCAGTATGATGTCCCTATATAGCCTTTCTCACTGTGTGATGTTCCCATACAGCCCTTCATGCTGTATGTCCCCACAAAGCCCACCACACAGTATGAGTTCCCCACACATCCCCCTATGCAGTATGATGTCATTACAAAGCCCCCAATACAGTATATCATACACATTACCCGATGCAGTATTATGTCCCCACATAGCTTTCCGAAGCACTATGATGTCCCATAAGTACAGATAATATTAAAAAAAAATTACTCAACAAACTATGTTTTCCTATTGCTGAGGTCTGTGCAGTGTACTGAAGCTCCACACAGATAATTACGTCATTGCTCCTGCTGCGCTCTCTGTCCCACAGGCTCAAAATTTGAAAAGGGAGCTGATGACTCTTTGTTCCATCAATGTACACACCGGTATCTGCATCCTGAAGATGCATAAACTGTTGAATTTGAGACAATGGGGGGCCGCGAGCCGCACTTTGCCAAGATCTGATTTAATGTAATTCCGAGAAACCTACAAAAAATACAGTAGTACATACACATTATTATTATTATACATTTATATAGCGCCATTTATTCCATGGCGCTTTACATATGAAAAGGGAAAATATAGACAGGTGCAATAAACATGTGTTAGACAAGGGACACACAAGTACAGAAGGAGAGAGGACCCTGCCCGCGAGGGCTCACAGTCTGCAGGGATGGGTGAGAATAAACTAGGAAAGGATAGAGCTGGTCATGCGATTGTTCAGTAGACTGAGGATCATTGCAGGCTGTAGGCTTGTCGGAACAGGTGGGTCTTCAGGTTCTTCTTGAAGGTTCCGTTGTTGGTGAAAGTCTGATGTTTTGCGGCAGGGAAATCCAGAGTATGGGGGAAGCCCGGGAGAAGTCTTGTATGCGGTTGTGGGAAGAAGAGATGAGGGGGGAGTCGAGAAGGAGATCTTGAGAGGATCGAAGGTTGCATGTGGGTAGGTAGCGGTAGACATGTCACAGATGTATGGAGGAGAAAGGTTGTGGATGGCTTTGTATGTCATGGTTAGGGTTTTGAACTGGAGCCTCTGGGCAATAGGAAGCCAGTGAAGGGCCTGGCATAGGGGGGAGGCTGGGGAATATCGGGGAGACAGGTGGACACATAAGGAAAACACTGAGTCAATGCTACATGATTTAAAAACCAAAAAAGATTTTATTTAAAAAATCAAACACATTTAAAATACATAGAAAAATGGGCAAAGAGTAAGGATGAGGGCAGAGTAGTGACAATTAACCCAGAGATAGAGCGGTTGGAAAGCACAATGGATATTAGGAATATATATGTAGATAATGTTGTTAATCTCTCAAATATACCCGTCCCAAATAAAGATCATATACTTGGCTGGACTATATGTAGCATCCATAATATGTGTATACTGTGCAATTTAGGTCTGTGGAGATGGATCTACAAATATCTCATACATTTGTAATAATAAAATATTTTTCAAAGAGATATGGATCTCCAAAAGAAACCCTGCCACAGTATATCAGGACTCGACTCCTATCTAGCAAGATAACACAAGAAAAAGTTCAGTATTTGGCAGTGGAATATCTGCCCAAGGATGCATGCATGTATCCAGCAATCAGGTAAGTAGGCTAGGTGATGGTGGTATAATATTACAACAAATTCCTTATATATAAGTAGATTATAGACCAATGTTACTTCAATAACTCAAAATCCAATACAACGAATGCAATAACTCATATAAATAATGTCCAGAAGGGACAAAAAAAGAGAAATTACCAACGAGTTTTATTGAAAAATTATTAAACTTTATTATACCAAAAAACTTCATTAAAATTTACACGAGAGCACCACATACCAAATTTAAACCGGGTCACAATAATATAAGGGACATATAAATAACGCTGTCAAGTATTATACAGCACTAAAAAAAACACACCCAATTATTGTACACGTATATATAGAATTTTTTCTGCCTAGAATTGGCACATATAAAACACCTTCATCTTATATAATAG
>JARQOD010000002.1:152216531-152313256 GCA_033576555.1 Oophaga sylvatica | reverse complement strand
TTTTGGAAAACCTATCACAAATAACCCAGATGGTGGTCATTCTCTGAGAAACAGGAAGATCGGAAATGAAATCCATAGAGATATGGGTCCATGGTCTCTTGGGCACAGGCAATGGCATCAACAAACCACTAGAGCGAGAGCAAGGCTTGGAGCGAGAGCAAGTCCCGCAGGACTGCACAAATTCCCTGACATCGCGAGACAAGGTAGGCCACCAAAAGAACCGACTAACCAAGTCTCTGGTACCAAAAATTCCGGGATGCCCAGCCAATGCGGAACAATGAATCTCAGACATCACACTCTTTTTCCATTGGTCCGGGACAAACAATTTTCCAACAGGGCAGCGCTCGGGCCTATCCTCCTGACACCCCTCCAGAGCAAGTCTCAAATTGGGCGAGATGGCGGAAAGAACTACACCCTCCTTCAAAATAACAGAGGGATCAGATAGCTCAGGAGAGTCCGCAAGGAAACTCCTCGAGAGGGCATCCGCCTTAACATTCTTAGTGCCAGGAAGAAAGGAAACCACAAAATTAAAACGTGTGAAAAACAAGGCCCACCTGGCCTGTCTAGGATTGAGTCGCTTGGCAGATTCCAGATAGACCAGATTCTTATGGTCCGTAAGGACCACCACCTGATGTTTGGCTCCCTCCAGCCAATGTCTCCACTCTTCAAAAGCCCACTTCATGGCCAATAACTCCCGATTACCCACGTCATAATTACGTTCAGTAGGAGAAAATTTTCGAGAGAAAAAGGCACAAGGGTTACTTTTAGAGGTCTCTGGATCTTTTTGGGACAAAACGGCACCTGCCCCAATTTCAGAGGCATCAACCTCCACCTGAAATGGCAGAGAAACATCAGGCTGCCGTAGAACAGAGCAGAAGTGAATCTCTGCTTAAGTTCCTGAAACGCAGAGACTGCCTCAGGAGGCCAATTCACCACATCAGAACCCTTTCTGGTCAAATCAGTTAATGGTTTAACAATAACAGAGAAATTACCAATAAATTTACGATAAAAATTGGCAAAACCCAAAAATCTCTGAAGAGCCTTTAATGAAGTAGGTTGGACCCAATCACAGATGGCCTGAACCTTGACCGGGTCCATTTCAATAACAATGGGGACAAAATGAATCCCAGAAATGAGATCTTCTGTACGCCAAAAAGACACTTTGATCCCTTCACATACAGAGCATTCTCTCTCAAAATCTGGAATACAGTTCGAACATGTTTCACATGAGAGTCCCAGTCATTAGAAAAAATCAAGATATCATCCAAATAAACAATCAGAAACTTGTCCACAAAATCCCTGAAAATGTCATTCATGAAGGACTGGAAGACGGAAGGAGCATTAATGAGCCCAAAGGGCATCACAAGGTACTCAAAATGCCCTTCAGGGGTGTTAAATGCGGTCTTCCATTCATCCCCGTGCTTAATGCGAATAAGGTTATACGCCCCCCTGAGGTCAAGCTTGGTAAACCAAGTAGCGTTTTTCACCCTGGAAAACAGGTCAGAAATCAAGGGTAACGGGTATTGATATTTCACAGTAATATTGTTCAAGAGACGATAATCAATACACGGCCTTAATGAACCATCTTTTTTGGCCACAAAGAAAAAACCGGCACCTAAGGGTGAAGAGGATGGTCTGATATGACCCTTCTCCAATGATTCCTTGATATAAGACCGCATAGCGTCATGTTCAGGTACAGACAAGTTAAAAAGGCGACCCTTAGGGAATTTACTACCCGGCACTAATTCAATAGCGCAGTCATAGCTCCTATGGGGAGGTAAGGATGCAGATTTACTTTCGCTAAACACATCAGAAAAATCAAACAAAAAGTCAGGAACATCCTCAGCCTGGGGGGAGGCAGAAAAAACAGGAGTGTTGGCACTAACACATTGGCAGCCCCAACTGGTTACAGACACAGATTTCCAATCCAAAACAGGATTATGAGACTGTAACCAAGGGAAACCCAGCACTATAATGTCATGCAGATTATATAGAACCAAAAATTTGCAGCACTCCTGGTGATCAGGTTCAACCCTCATTATCACCTGAGTAGAAAACTGGGGTTTATTCTCAGCCAAAGGGGTAGAATCGATCCCCAGTAAAGGAATAGACTTCTGTAGGGGTATCAAGGAAAACCCACAACGCTTAGCAAAATCATAATCCATCAGGTTAATAGCTGCTCCAGAATCAACGAAAGCCTGAGCAGAAAATGAGGACAGAGAGCATATCAGAGTGACAGTTAATAAAAACTTAGTCTGAACACTACCCAAGACAACTGAGCGTGCAAAATGTCTTCCCCGCTTAGGGCAGACTGAAATAGCATGAGAGGCATCACCACAGTAGAAACATAACCCATTGCGCTTTCGAAACTCATGACGCTGTGCCCCAGACACCACTCCATCACACTGCATGGGCTCAGCAGCTGGCTCACAAGGCAACACCACTCCACGCATACTTCTCCGCTCACGCAAACGTCTGTCAATTTGAATCGCCAATGACATAGAATCATTGAGACCAGAGGGGACAGGGAATCCCACCATAACATCCTTTACATTATCCGACAGACCCTTCCGGAAAAGGGCCGCCAAAGCGTCATCATTCCATTTGGTCAGGACTGCCCACCTACGGAATCTCTGACAGTATAACTCAGCGTCATCAAGCCCCTGATTTAATGCCAACAAGGCTTTTTCAGCTTGATCAGTGACATTAGGCTCATCGTACAATAACCCCAAAGCCTGAAAAAATGCATCAACATCACTCAAAACAGGATCCCCAGGTATCAGGGAAAAAGCCCAATCCTGAGGATCGCCGCGCAGGAGAGAGATGATAATTTGAACCTGCTGCGCTGCGTTTCCTGAGGACTTAGATTTTAAGGCAAAAAACAATTTACAATTATTTTTGAAATTCTGAAACTTAGCTCGATCCCCTAAAAACAAATCTGGCATGGGGATCCTAGGTTCCACAACAGGCAACCCAGCAAGATAGATAGCAATACTCCGAACCTCAGTGGCAAGCTGATCCACACGGCCAGACAACTGTGCAAACTCCATTGGGAGAAAAGATCCTCCCCAGCACCCAGAGATACAGAGGGAAAAAAAAAAAAAATGCAACAAACAGAAAAATATCTCTGACAACTTTTCTTCCTTCAAAATATTTTTTCCCTTCTGTGAGTACCATACAATTTTTATGGCCGGTGATACTGTTATGTTACGGTAGCTGAGGAGTGCAGGCAAAAAAGGAAATACACCAGAGCAGTTGGAATCTATGAGATTGCAGTACCCTGACTAACCACCGCAACTAGAGGCAGCCGTGGAGCGTTCCTACGTTGGTCCTAGACGCCTCGTCACAGCCTGAGAAACTAACTACACCTAAAGATAGAAATAGGAAAGCTATCTGCCCCGGAGCAGAACCCCAAAGATAATAGAAAGCCCCCAAACATGTAATGGCGGTTAGACAAGAGGAAATACTGACACAGAAAGAAAATAGTATGAGCAAACGCTGGGGCCCAAACTATCTAAATAGAAAAGGACAGGAAGGGTACTTACTGCAATCCCAGAAAACCCTGAAAAACACCAACTCTACTAATTTCAAAATCACCTGAGATCACACGACCTCTACCACCTAAATTAGTTCTCTGGTGTAACAAAAACAGCAGCCACTGAAAAAACTGGAAAAAGCAAAAGTACAAAATACAGTGGCTGAACTAAACTGAGAAGGCAGAAGCCCCCGGAGGGGACCCTGAAGGCCCCCACAGAAGTGCAGGACCAAATGCAAAAATATAGCAAAAACACAAAATAAGAAATTGTCTTATCTGATAGCAGGAGATGCAGACACGACACAGCAGGCTACAAGGGAAACTGGAAAGAAGGATTCAGACCAGAACAATTGATCACCGGCAACCCTGATGGGAAAATGATTCCCTTAAATAAGACCAATCAGTAACACCTGATTCCCAGTCTTCACAATCCCACTAGTACCGCTGTAACCACCAGAGGAGGCCTGCTCAAACTCATCTCAAACCCATTCACAACAGTTATGCATATGCACGTGTGCGAGACGTTTGTGTCCTATCCTGACATTAAAAAACGGACATGTCAGCGTGTTTTGCCCACATCACATGTCCATGGAAACACACAGACATGTGCACAGACCCATTCACTTGAATAGGCAAATAGCGCTCCATTCCTCACGAACCCATTCACAACACAAAACACCGGAGATATGTCTCTAAGCTCTGATTCAGACGCTCTGTCTGACCATTGGTCTGCGGATGAAAAGCCGAAGAAAATGACAACTGCATCCCCCGACGAGAACAAAATGCCTTCCAGAATTTGGACACAAACTGAGACCCCCGATCCGACACCACATCGGAAGGCAACCCGTGAAGTCTCACAATCTCCCCAATGAACACCTGCGCCAGAGTTTTAGCATTAGGAAGAGCAGGAAGAGCAATAAAATGTGCCATTTTGCTGAACCTGTCAACTACAACTAGTATGACAGTTTTACCTGAAGACGGAGGGAGGTCCGTAATGAAGTCCATAGACAGATGGGTCCATGGACGCTCCGGGATTTTCAACGGTAAAAGGGCCCCAGACGGACGGGTATGTGGGGTCTTAGAGCGCGCACATACCCCACAGGACGCGACAAAAGTTACCACCTCTTTATTTAAGTTAGGCCACCAAAACCGGCGAGAAAGGAGATCTACAGTTGCTTTACTCCCTGGGTGTCCTGCCAAAGCAGAATTATGATGTGCCTCGATAACCTTTTGTCTTAACTGATCTGGAACAAACAGTTTCCCTGGAGGTCCTACAGGGGCGTCCCCCTGAGCCTCCAATACCTCCTCCTCAAGCTCATAGCATACAGCTGACACCACAACTCCCTCCTGAAGAATAGGAACCGGGTCATCCGTCTTCCCGGCCCCCGGGAAACTACGAGATAAGGCATCAGCCTTTACATTTTTTGACCCAGGACGATATGTGACGACAAAATTAAACCTGATAAAAAACAACGACCATCTAGCTTGTCTGGAATTCAGACGTTTTGCAGACTCTAAATACAGCAGGTTCTTGTGATCAGTAATGACGGTGACCGGGTGGACTGCCTCCTCCAAGAAGTGACGCCACTCTTCAAAAGCCAACTTAATGGCCAAGAGTTCCCTATTGCCGACATCATAATTCCTCTCGGCGGACGACAATTTTTTAGAGAAGAAAGCGCACGGATGCCATTTACCAGGGGACGGACCTTGAGATAATACCGCACCCACTCCTACGTCAGATGCGTCTACCTCCACAATGAACGGTTGTGATGCATCAGGTTGGATGAGTATGGGTGCTGAAGCAAAACATTTTTTCAAGGAGGAAAATGCTTGACAAGCTTTATCAGACCACCTAGAAAAATCCGTCCCTTTTTTTGTCATGTCAGTGAGAGGTTTGACAACGGATGAGAAATTACGAATAAATTTCCGGTAGTAGTTAGCAAACCCCAGGAAACGCTGCAGTGCTTTAAGATCCTCTGGCCGATCCCATTCAATCACAGCCTTCACTTTCCCAGGGTCCATACGGAAACCGGAAGCTGACACCAGGAATCCTAAAAACTGAAGTTCTTGTACGGCGAATACACACTTCTCCCATTTGGCGTACAGTTTATTGTCTCGCAAGATCTGCAACACCTGTCTCACATGCTCCTGATGAGACACAAGATCCGGCGAGTAAATTAAGATGTCATCTAGATAAATGACAACAAACTGTCCCACTAGGTGGCGAAAGATGTCATTAACAAAATGTTGAAACACCGCCGGGGCAGTAGTCAGACCGAAAGGCATGACAAGGTTCTCATAATGTCCCTCCGGAGTGTTAAACGCCGTCTTCCACTCATCCCCCTCCTTTATCCTAATCAGATTATACACCCCCCTGAGATCCAATTTAGAGAACCATTTGGCGCCCACAATCTGATTGAAGAGATCAGGAATAAGTGGGAGCGGATACGTATCTCGGACCGTAATCCGATTAAGCTCACGGAAATCCAGGCAATGGCGTAGGCCTCCATCTTTTTTCTTCACAAAGAAGAACCCCGCGGCCACTGGGGAAGATGAAGGTCTAATATGCCCCTTGGCCAGACTTTCCGAAATATAATCCTTCATAGCTTGCCTCTCAGGACCAGAAAGGTTATATAACCTAGATTTTGGTAACTTAGCATCAGGAAGCAATTTTATAGCACAGTCATACGCGCGATGAGGAGGTAATTCTTGACACCCTTCCTCTGAAAACACATCCTCAAAGTCCTCCAGAAAAGGAGGTAAGGTTCTAGGCACGACCGCACCGATGACCGTGTTCATGCAGTTACTATTGCAAAATTCACCCCACTGGCTTATCTCTCTGGATTGCCAATTAATAACTGGGTTATGTTTAGTTAACCAAGGAAGTCCCAACACAATAGGAGTGGGAAGGCCCTCCAACACATAACAAGACAATAGTTCTTTATGTATTGCCCCCACTCAAAGGTCTATGTTATGCACGGCTTGCACAAAGCTACCTTGACCGAGAGGCCTGGCGTCAATAGAGAATATAGGGATAGGTTTGGCCAATACACTCCGTTGCATACCTTGCACCTGGGCAAACCGAGCGTCCACCAGATTAGCCGCGGCCCCACTATCCAGAAGAACAGAAATCCTCTCAGTTCTCGTACCTACCACCACCTCCGCTGGTACGAGAAACTGAGACGGACTTGGGGACGAAATACATACTCCCAGATTGTCGTCCACCACACAACCTGGGATCAACAGTTTTCCGGCGACTCCTTGCTCAGCAAAGTACGGGATGGACACCCCCCAACAAAATGTCCCTTTCTCCCGCAGAAGTAACACTTTCCTGTCTTGCGGTGCACCGCCGATCCCCTCCCTCGAAACGATGTCCCTTCTAACTGCATAGGCTCCTCAGAAAAAACCAGGGGAACCTCAATATAAGGGACTATAGTAGAAGGTGGAGTCATCACAGGGGGCGGAGTTACCTCGCACCTCTCCCGAAGCCGTCTATCAATGCGAATAGCAAGGGCCATAGCGGCCTCCAGTGACGGGGGAGAATCATACTGAGCCAACACATCTTTTAATTTGTCAGATAATCCTTGACAAAACTGGCTCCTAAGAGCTGGGTCATTCCACTGAGTATCTGTGGCCCATCTACGGAACTCAGAAGAAAATTCCTCCGCCGGACGATCTCCCTGCTGTATCTTACGTAACTTCATTTCAGCAAGGGAGACCCGATCCGGGTCATCATATACCAGACCCAGGGCTGTAAAAAATCGATCTACTGACTGGAGAGCCGGGGAGTCCGGAGGAAGAGAGAACGCCCAGGATTGAGGGTCCCCTTGTAAGAGCGAGATGACAATTCCCACCCTCTGATCTTCACTCCCCGAAGACCGAGGCCGTAGCCGAAAATATAATTTACATGCCTCCCGGAAGGTAAAAAATTTGTCCCGCCCACCAGTGAACCTGTCCGGGAGAGCTACTTTAGGTTCAGATCTGGTTTGCTCCCGGGGTACAAAACCTTGGACTTAACGTCCGTCAGCTCCATGGACAAACTCTGCAACTGCTGAGCTAACTGGGCTACTGGATCCATGGTAGCTGGGGAGAATCTTTTAGTGTGGTCGGTGAAAATGTCACGACGTATAACAGATATATTCTATGATAGTAACATATATCTAATGTGACAACATTCTATATTTCATATAATAGAAAATATCAACATGTATACATAGTATCTGCCAGCAATGTCTTACCTGACATAATATCCTATGTATTGTGGGTCTATACTGTGTACGTGTCACGCTGTCTCAGGATAGAGGTGGACCGGGGTCTATGCTGACCCTGAACTGGGGTCCTGACTAGTCCCTCTACCTGGAGGTACTGTTAATGGTACAGAGGTCCAGGCCGCCAGCGTAACCCTGTCTCCTGTAGATCCCTGACCACTGTAATCTAGTCCTGAGAAGGACCCTGATTACCACTACAGGGAATGGGCAGGTCACAGCTTACACACAGTCTTAGACAAACGAGACAGACAAGGGGTAAAGAAAACACTGCCTTGCCTGTATGTATTCATTGGGGAGTGTAGTTTGTAAAATAAGTTCACATATAGGGGGTTTCTGTTGTACTGGCACTTCAGGCGCACTGCCAATGTCACATGGCACCCTCAAACCATTCCAGCAAAATCTGGCGCCTCTTCCCTTCTGAGCTATGCCTCAAAAGTATCGGCATACTCAATAGAAATTGCACAACAACAACTTTTGGGGTCCAATTTCTCCTGTTAGCCTTGGTAAAATAAAAAATTGGGGGCAAAAAGATAATTTTTGTGGCAAAAATATGATTTTTTATTTTCACGGCTCTACGTTATAAACTTCTGTGAAGCACTTGGGGTTCAAAGTGCTCACTACACATCTAGATAAGTTCCTTGGGGGGGTCTAGTTTCCAAAATGGTGTCACTTGTGGGGGTTTTCCACTGTTTAGGCACATCAGGGGCTCTACAAATGCGACTTGTCGTCAGATCTCAATTCCAGCCAATTTTGTATTGAAAAAGTCCCTTCCCTTCCGAGCTCTGCCATGCGCCAAAACAGTGGTTTACCCACACATATGGGGTATCAGCGCACTCAGGACAAATTGCACAACAACTTTTGGGGTCCAATTTCTCCTGTTACACTTGGTAAAATAAAAAAATTTGGATCTGAAGTAAATTTTTTGTGAAAAAATTTAAATGTTCATTTTTTTTTTTAAACATTCTAAAAATTTCTGTGAAGCACCTGAAGGGTTAATAAACTTCTTGAATGTGCTTTTGAGCACCTTGAGGGGTGCAGTTTTTAGAATGGTGTCACTTTTGGGTATTTTCTATCATATACACCCCTCAAAGTGACTTCAAATGTGATGTCGTAACTAAAAAAAATGGTGTTGTAAAAATGAGAAATCACTGTTCAAATTTTAATCGTTATAACTTCCTAACAAAAAAAATTTGGTTCCAAAATTGTGCTGATGTAAAGTAGACATGTGGGAAATGTTACTTATTAAGTATTTTGTGTGACATATCTCTGTGATTTAAGGGCATGAAAATTCAAAGTTGGAAAATTGCAAAATTTTCAAAATTTTCGCCAAATTTCTGTTTTGTACGATTGCGTACGTTTGGTTATGCGCAACATAAATAAGCGATTTATGCGAATAACTTCTGAACTAGACATAGAGTTGATAATTGATAATTTGTTTGTCAAATATTATTCAGGACACTGAGCTGTTGATTTTGAGTACTAGTGGTCCAGGGTACCTCTTTTCAAATTAAAGTTACCGTATATACTCGAATATAAGCCGAGATTTTCAGCCCATTTTTTAGGGCTGAAAGTCCCCCTCTCGGCTTATATTTGAGTCATATACCAGGGGGTCGGCGGGGGAGGGGGAGCGCAGCTATCCTATATACTTACCCTTCCGCCGGCGCGGTCTCTGCAGCCCCCCTGCTCTTCTCCCACGGTCCTGGCGCCTGTGTTCAGCGGTCAGCTGGTACCGCTCATTAAAGTCATGAATATGCACATATTCATGACTTTAATGAGCGGTAACACGTGACCGCTGAACACAGGCGCTGGGACCGTGGGAGAAGAGCAGGGCAGAGACGCGCCGGCGGAAGGGTAAGTATAAGCGATATTTACCTGTCCCGTTCCGCTGTGTCCTCGGGTCCTCTTGCTGCGATGTTCAGACATCATCACTGCTCATTCATCACTGCTGGAGGACCCGGAAGACAGCGGCGAGCAGCAGTGGACCCGGTGACAGGTAAATGTCTCAGGTGCCGGGCCTTGAGCGAGCGGTGACACCGGCACCTGTCCCCCATAGCGCGCCGGTGTCCCCGCCTGCTCAGGACACCGGCACCTGGCCCCAGCGACGACAGGTGAGTTTGTCTTTTTTTTTTTTCGGTTGCAGCAGCAGCGGCAGCAATTGAGGCCTATACTATGGAGCATAATCTATGGGGGCACAATCTATGGATCATATATGGGGGCATAATCTATGGGGGCACAATCTATGGATCATATATGGGGGCACAATCTATGGATCATCTATGGGGGCACAATCTATGGAGCATCTATGGGGCACAATCTATGGATCATCTATGGGGCACAATCTATGGATCATCTATGGGGGCACAATCTATGGAGCATCTATGGGGCACAATCTATGGAGCATCTATGGGGGCACAATCTATGGATCATCTATGGGGGCACAATCTATGGATCATCTATGGGGGCACAATCTATGGAGCATCTATGGGGCACAATCTATGGATCATCTATGGGGGCACAATCTATGGATCATCTATGGGGGCACAATCTATGGAGCATCTATGGGGGCACAATCTATGGAGCATCTATGATGGCACAATCTATGGATCATCTATGGGGGCACAATCTATGGAGCATCTATGGGGCACAATCTATGGAGCATCTATGGGGGCACAATCTATGGAGCATCTATGGGGGCACAATCTATGGATCATCTATGGGGCACAATCTATGGAGCATCTATGGGGCACAATCTATGGATCATCTATGGGGCACAATCTATGGATCATCTATGGGGGCACAATCTATGGATCATCTATGGGGGCACAATCTATGGATCATCTATGGGGGCACAATCTATGGAGCATCTATGAGGGCACAATCTATGGAGCATCTATGGGGGCATAATACATGGGCAGCATATAGGGCATAATCTCATTTTCCACCCTAGGCTTATACTCGAGTCAGTAAGTTTTCCCAGTTTATTGTGGCAAAATTAGGGGGGTCGGCTTATACTCGGGTCGGCTTATACTTGAGTATATACGGAATGTACGATTGAGTATGTTTGATTATGTGCGACATAAATAAGCGATTCACGTGAATAACTCCTGAACTACACATAGAGTTGATAATTTTTTGGCAAATATTATTCAGGACATTCAGATGTTCATTTTTAATACTAGTGGTCCAGGGTACCTCTTTTCAAATTGAACTTATGTACGATTGAGTACGTTTGATTATGTGCATGTAGCATTATGTAACACAGAATTTCAAATTCATACAGAATCTGTGAATAATTAATGTCTTACTGGATGTAGTTCACAACATTCTGGCCATGAAGTACATTTTGATGATAGTCCTAGCAAGTTACTGGTGAAACTCCTTCAAGTTTCCGTTAACATACATATATAAGCGATTTACGTGAATAACTTCTGAACTACACATAGAGTTGATAATTTTTGTCAAATATTATTCAGGACATTGAGATGTTCATTTTGAGTACTGGTGGTCCAGGGTACCTCTTTTCAAATTAAAGTTATGTACGATTGATTTAGTACGTTTGATTATGTGCGACGTAAATAAGCGATTTATGTGAATAACTTCTGAACTACACATAAAGTTGATAATTTTTTTGTCAAATATTACTCAGGACATTGAGATGTTCATTTTGAGTCCTAGTGGTCTAGGGAACCTCTTTTCAAATTAAAGTTATGTACAATTGAGTACGTTTGATTATGTGCGACATAAATAAGCGATTCACGTGAATAACTCCTGAAATACACATAGAGTCGATAATTTTTTGGGCACATATTACTCAGGACATTGAGATGTTCATTTTGAGTCCTAGTAGTCCAGGGAACCTCTTTTCAAATTAAACTTATGTGCGATTGAGTACGTTTCATTATGTGCGACATAATTAAGCGATTTACGTGAATAACTTCTGAACTACACATAGAGTTGATAATTTTTTTGGCAAATATTATTCAGGACATTCAGATGTTCATTTTTAATACTAGTGGTCCAGGGTACCTCTTTTTAAATTAAAGTTATGTATGATTGAGTATGTTTGATTATGTGCGACATAAATAAGCGATTCACGTGAATAACTCCTGAACTACACATAGAGTCGATAATTTTTTGGGCACGTATTATTCAGGACATTGAGATGTTCATTTTGAGTCCTAGTCGTCCAGGGTACCTCTTTTCAAATTAAAGTTATAAAAGAACACGGTGCATCGGATATGGATAGGGGAGGAAACAGACCGGACTGGTGAAATAAGAAAATGAAAATAAAAAGTGCAACGCATGCAATGAGTAAAAGAGTAAATCTTTATTCAGCAAATATGCACAAACAGAATATTAAAACTACCAATTATAAAACACCAAGGACATCCAATAAATAGCCCAGATGAAATCAGGCTCACATTAATTAACCAGGTGGTAAATAATACAGACAAAGTGACTATAGACCCTAAATATTACACATGTATTAACATAAAATCACATGTGCCAATACAACAAAAACAATGTTTATAGTGCTAATAGTGCGACCACTTAACACAAAAAATATATATAATCAATATACAGGCATCCAGTGCTAAACAATATAAAAATAGTGCATATAATAGTGCATATAATAAAGTGTACAACCACTGGAAACTACATAACCCTGTGATAAGAAAAATCACCAACCACACAACCAAAGACAAAAATTATGTCACAATAATGTGGGGTGCTGTAGAAAAATCAGCAAAAAAAATGCAATGAAAATAGTAAACATAAAATAAGCTACCTGGGAGCCACTGGGTGATATGGACAGGGCGCGTTCTCCAAGGCTGTCCATATCGCCCATGGCTCCCATATACATATTCAAATTTTGTATATACAGGTATATATTTGCACAAAAGAATAAGTCAATATTAATGTAAAAGTAAATAAAATTATTTTTTGAGTTTAACAGTTAAATTTGTTAGATAACTGTCCTTATAGTATCAAAAAACAAATTCATTCATAATCTCATTTTAAAACAAAACCACGGTCGAACTAACTTGAAAATCTAATAGCAAACTACTAACTGTAGACTAACTTGAATCCGGTCTTCCCTGCAGACTTCTCTCTTCTTCACTCTTCAGCAGCAAATTCCAACACGATGCCCTTAAAAATAAAAGTGTTATTAAAATGCCCTCTGCATAAAGATACACTGACGAGCAAAAGGGTAACAATGTTTTGAACTTTTGACTTCCAGTCTCCATATCTCAAACATGAGACCACCATCATTTTATAAACAATCATCTTGGCTATCTCATACATAAATTTGGCTCGCAACTATCTTGCATCTGATTAGTTATGCAGATTCTTGTCATGTCATGCATTGTCAATGATAACTCTGCACAGATTGACTGCAGACTTATCATTTTAAACCGAACAACCCCTTTAAGTAATACCCTGTTGTTTTGAACATCCATTAAAGCAACACTGCAACGTTTTGAGTTTTTTTCTGCCCCCATTCTTATACTCACCTTCCGGTGGCTTCACCTCTTACTAATGCCCCTCCAGTTCCGTGGCGCCATCTTGTGCCCGTAACTTCTGACTGGCCGCTAGTCAGAAGTTACGTCACAAGCTCTCAAGTCTATAAGTCTCCTAAACTTGTGTTGAAAAGTGACCCCTGACACGCTCCAGCAGATACTGGAGCTCACCTGCAAGGTCACTTTTCGCTGGAGAAGAACTGGAGCAACGCTGGAAAAGAATGAAGATGACTCCAGCGGTGCAATAAAGAAAACGCTAGAGTGGTGCTTTAAGAAAATGTCATGCGAAGATTTGTAGTCAGCCATACATGACTTGTTCGACTCTTCACTTTCACATGTACAAATATTGATGGTATTATCTGTCATCTGGTCTGGCTATCTAATTCCTCCTTTAATAAATCTCCCGGTCACAAGGTTTTCAGGGGTTGCTAGGCATCTTTTATTCTCAGAAAATGTCTGGATTCTTTGAACAGAGTGAGAAGCCATCAAAGTCTCACACTGCAAAAGTTGCTTTGTGGTCATCTCAGAATAGAAAAATGTAGAAGAAAGGAATTATTGAACTGATACCTTCTTCTGTATACATATAGAGACAGTGATAGGAAAAAGGAAGAAAGTTTCTGTGCTGACATTTACAGCCATCCATGGAGTACAAGACGATTGTTTATATACTGAGAAATTAACGATTGTAACAGAAAAGGAGAACAGAAAAACTATTGCATGAAAGTTCATCTCTGCTTTAAAATTTGCTTTAACCCCTTACCACTGTAAGCCTATTTATTTATTTATTATTAACTTATTTTATGGGATGAGTGGTAGCTTAGAAAGCGCCATTAAGTTAACTGTGTACACTGAAAAACAATGGGTGCAAGGGAAAAATTGCAATTCTCCATTGGAGAAATAGAGATGATATAAATTGAGAGAGAGGGTTTAACATCTTTGTTTAACATCTTTTAAAAATTGTTATTTATTTTTTTTAGTCCCAGTCATTTAATATTTCTGTTTTGCAGCATCCACTGACCACTTGGGTCACTATTTATTATTGCATCAGATCCTGAACACGGTCTATACACTGACATCCTATAGGTGACATTAATATTTGTTACATGTCAGGAAAGGGTTAAATAAGATTGACAATGCCGAACAGGTCCTCTCCATACACTTCTGCCTTTATTCCGCGATACATGAAATCTTCAGTTTGCACAAGACCTTTCACTCTACTCCTTACGTCGTCTCCTTGATAGCTCCAGTAATGTTCTTCAGGGCAGAGTAAAACTTTAGAATCAATGCTGGAAACAATCGAAAATAGAAGCTTCACATTACAGAATTTATATTAGCACAGTTTCTCAGTGCATGCCATTTCACTGAAATGTATGTGTGAATCCAACATGGTAAGAAGCAATAAAAGCATTTTTCACTGTCCTGAAATGTATTTAAATGTATGCATGAATGCAACAAGCAGAAAAAATGTAAGATGCATTTTTCATGGTTCTAAACTTTAGTACCATGAGCTTCTCGAAAGCAGTTTAGGTAGTATACATTACTAATGCTGGGCTGCTACAAATGGCTGACAAAAGTGCAAGCTTTAACTGTTCTGCTAATATGGGGCACCTATAAGAAAATGCAGAGAAGCTTAAACATTCCAATGATGACATCCAGTATATCAATGATGCCAGTTAATAGCTGTTATGGTCTTTTGTGGTATCACAATTATGTAAGGTCTTAAATGTATATCTATAGATCTGTAACAGGATATAGAGCTTAAATGTTTTTTGTTATCTTCTTTCTTCAGCAGCACAATTCTCCCCTGCCTCCCAGATTAAAGTTTGCTGAGTGAGGGGTGAATTTATAAAGATTGACTATCTTGGCAAGTGGCGGCACCACTGGTTCAAACTGTGAACTTTCTGATACTGCAATCAGAGGTAGCTTTGCCTCCACATTAGAGGAGTGCAAGAGCAATGAAGCTTCAGAGTTGCTCTTGAAACTCTAAACCAAGGATCTTCCAAGCATGCACTCGTTGCCTAGGAAATTGTCCATCTCTGAGAGGTGATTGGTAACCTAGGTAATGATTGTCTCTAGACCGTTTAGGAGGAAAACACATGACATCACTAAATACTATGTTATTCCTCTCCTGAACGGATTAATGGACGAGAGACATTTTTGTTGGTTTCCGTCTACATGCCCTGGGCTAACTTAGCCAGTAAGTATGTGGCAGTTGGTCAGAACAGTGAACCAGTCATGTACCATCACTGAGGTAGATGTATTCTTCTCTCTTGGTAAAAGTTTGTGATTGATATATACAATTTGTAAATAGAGCCAACATGGGGTTAAAAGGAGGAAGCGCTGAGGGTCTGTGTCAGACCATCAGTGTTTTCTACCTGAAACTGCCTCTGTGTCCCAAAGATAGAAGGCCTCTTTGAAGAACTGAGGATCTGGATAGGAGAAGATGAAGCAATGAGATATCTTCAGCAGTTTCTTCGATTCCTCTTTGGAAACGGACTGCGATCAGATACAGCAGTGAGAATGAGCAGTGACCCAGAAGTCATCATTGCTGGAGATGTGTCAGAGGTCGTGATGACATCAGCAGGAGGCACAAGCATGCACATTGGCACAAGGCGAAAGAGAAGAAGAATCCACTTTTCTCCATTGCAAATTAGAGGTGTGAGGACCCTAGGACATGGCCGAGGAAGTAGAAGCATTACTGTATTGTGGAGCCCAGCTGCGTCTGAATCCACATCTCCAGAAGGGTGCACTGACAGAGGACCCCACTAGAGGTCAATATGCACAAACATTCCAGCTTACCTTAGAGACCATAGAGTGTGAGCTGTTGCAGGCACATATAAACTCAGTCTTAGTTTCACTTAGCAGGAGAATTGCAGGAGCAGCTCACGAGCAGCTCAGATAGATCAGAGGAGAGGAGAGAAGTTTAGCTCAGTTCTGAGCCCCAGCTCTGTCAGAAAGAGAGCTGCTTCAGAGCCTATACATGAGAGGCTGGTTACGGGTTGTACGAAAACCACCCTAGTCCTGGTCAGAGCTAAATCTGAAGCAAATTGACTAAGAAGCGTGCCGACGCTTAAGAGCGGCGAAGAGGCAGCTTGACATGCTGCCAATGTGTGTTTAGCAGACCCGGGCAGGTCGAAGGCAAGTGGAAGCAATGGAAAAAGGAGCATTAAAGCTCCCTACAAGTCACCGGACATCGGGGACCGAGCACTTTAGGTTTCACAACCTTTAGGAGAACACCGAGATTACGGCCTGTAGTCGACACAAGTCCCAGGACACAAGTCTGTTAAGAACTGGGCAGGAATAGGACTTGGTTCTACAACATAGAAGGCAATTCACCAATTCAGCAGGTACACAAAACAGAGACAGAGTCAGACTTAGCTACAGCAGTCAGGACTGGTCACACAGTGCAAAGGAAGGAGGCCATATACCTATCCCTGGGGAGTCTGAAGGTGCATCCTTCGCCTCACAGGCTCCGGGAGAACCTGCCTGAAACATCTACAAGTAAAGGTATGGAAAGACCCGCCTGTGTGAGACTGCTTTATTACGCACACCTTGCACCACCATACACTTCCAGGGACCAGTCTCGCCTGTGGGAGACTACCCTCTAGCTGCCCAAACATCCCCTTGAAAATCCATATAGCAGCGCTGGTCCAATTGATCAGATACACAGGTGGCGTCACGAACATCTATATATTCAATCCCCTGTAAATATATTCCCCATTGTATGAGCGCCCAGGGCCAGGACCGAGTCCTGCTGCCAGTGACAATCCCATAGACTTCATGGGCTCGGTGCCGAGTACCCCATAGCCCTGGTACTTAGTGCGACTCAGTATCACAGCATCCCAACTGTCTGACATGTAGGGCTTGGTCGACCACTGACCTGGGAACACTGTCGTTGGTCCCGAGATCTATGACTATTTGGCTGACGGGTATGAGGAGAACCAGCACATCAGTTGGAACCACCCTACAGTTGAACGGGCAGATAATGATGACTATGTATTCCCATGCCATACTCCCCTCTGTAGTGTCCCAATTATCCTGTTCTTTAGCTTCCCTGCAGGGCCTTTTCACCTCTAGGATTGATCCCTATTTTGTAGCCATTTTCCTCTAGGACACAGATGTCAGAAGTCTGGAGGCACTTAGGCGAAGGGGTGCATATGTAGTGCAGTGCGGTAGCAATGGGTGAGGCATTTGTCCTCTCCTGTCACACCTTGGCAGGAAAGAATTGGTCCTGGCTGGGTGTTGGTGTTGGTGCAGTGAAGGTCTTGCACCTTTGAAGGATGTCTGTAGCCAGTGGTGTTGGCTAGCCAGGACCATCGGTTTCAGTGTTCAATAAAGGAGACTTCCATTCTAAAACACAGTCTTTACTAATTGGTAACTTGATAAGGGTTATGAACAAGGGGTAGGCGGTACAAATTCTTATGGATGTTTCTTTCATAGTGTAAAGCATTTTCATGCACACAGTATCTTTCCATTGTAATCCACTGTAGTGCTGGTGAAGCACACTGTTTCACCCTACTGCGTCACGGTTTAGGTTGTTACCACAGTACTGTTGAGCAAGTCTCTTTACCTGCTCAGTGGTTTCACATCCTATTTCTTTCACTACTGGCACTTGAATCTACCACTCGTGACCCCCACTAGTCCCACAAACTCAGTCCTGTTTAGGTCCAGTACCTTTGGCGTTTAGCAAGCACAGGGTTTCTCATGACACATCATCCTATCCAAGGACTCCTCTAAGGGGGAAGGCCACTCTGTCTCTTTGGTCATTTCAAGGTCACTCTACTCCCTTGTCCCTTAAGGGTGGGTCTCACATAGCGATACACCAGCGATCCCGACAATGATCAGGATCGCTGGTGTATCGCTACATTATCGCTGCTGAGCTGCCAAACAGGCAGCTCAGGCAGCGATCAGTACAAGCGACACTGCGGGTAACATCGCTTAGTTACACGCAGTGTACCTTGGATACCAGCGCCCTGATGCAGGGAGCTGGTAACCAAGGTACACAGCGTGTTTCCAAGCGCTGCGCGGTGCCTGGAAACCCGCTGTGTACCTTGGTTACCAGCTCCCTGCTTCAGGGAGCTGGTATACAAGGTACACAGCGGGTTTCTAGGCACAGCCCCGCGCCTGGAAACCCGCTGTGTACCTTGGTTACCAGCGGATCGCTGGTCTCCCGCCTGTCACACGCAGCGATGCGTGCCTGTCAGCGGGAGACCAGCGATCAAAAAAATGTCCTGGCATTTCAGCGACGATCAGCGATACCCGGCAGGGGGGCTGATCGTCGCTGAATGTCACACACAGCGATATCGCTGGTGAGCTCGCTGCTGCGTCAGAAAACTAGTGACTCAGCAGCGATCTCGCAAGCGAGATCGCTATGTGAGACGGGGGCTTAAGTCACCTTTGCTTTATTTCACCTACAATGGCCTCACTGTTCACAGACACTTCCTACTGGTAATCAAACTTGTCCTTATCTGCCCAATTACAGATCTTGTTCGTGTGGTCCAGATGTTTGCGATGGCAATTTATGGCAAAATAACAGCCATAAAGTCTTCCAGCTATAGTGGCCTGTTCAGAATTTAGAAACAGGTGGTACAATTTAGGTGGTGCATTTTTCATTCCTGTCATCTCATTTTGCATTATTTCCTGAAAAGCACCTGAAGGGTTAATAAACTACCTGAAAGCCATTTTGAATACGTTGAGGGGGTGCTGATTTTAAAATTGTATCACTTTTTGGGGATTCCAATGTATAGGACCCCCAAAGTCATTTCAAAACTGAATTGGTCCCTAAAAAAATAAGTTTTGTAAATTTCCTTGAAAAAAATGAAAAAAAAATACTGCTCCATTTTAAACCCTTTAAAATATTAACTAAATAAAACAACATATTAAAATGGTGCTGATGCAAAGCAGGCATAAGGAAATGTAATTTTCTATTGTTTTTGTGTGGTATGACTATCTGGATTAGGCTGGTTCACACACACCGACTAAAAAAGCTGACCGTTTTAGTCGGTCGATAATCGGATTAAATTTCTGAACATTGATGCGACTGGCATCCGATTTTTTGTAGTTGATGCGATTTGTAGCATGTACGCTTACGTTTCACATCCGATTACCCAGCGACTACCGATTTTAGTGGCATCATAGCAAATGGACATTTAACGTTTTGAGGCCTGCAATAATTTTAATAATGAGCCAGACCCATATTTAAGCGTTGTTTGACTGTTATTACCCTCCCAACGTTGCCGTGGAGTGTTTGGCTTCTTAGTGGTTCTGTTGATTGCTGCAAAGTTACAATTATGAGTGACAGACTAAGGTTTAATAGTAGTGAGCGTGTGCTGTACTATTGGCTGATATCAAGAACTTTAGGGAACCATACCCTGTAGTTGTTTCTCACAGAATCCGCAGAAGAATGTGGGTGCATCCCCTTGTCATGCGAAGGATCAGCAAAGGCCATTTGAGCGCCTGTATTCCACACTGCATAGGAATCCAGACAAGTTTTTTGCCTATGTCGCATGAGTGTTGCCACCTTTGATATTTTGCTGGACATATTGCGCCCTGGAATCACCTTTCAGAACACCAGGATGCGTCCTTCAATTTGTGCTGAGGAAAGGCTTCTTCTAACATTAAGGTATGTGTGTCAACGATATGTTGATGATGTTTTGCCTAATTTCCCATCTTTCACATTATTCTTACTTTGTTCATCTAAACATACTGAACCTGATGGCATTATGAAATTGTAAGCTTTTCCCTATATGCTTGTGTGTAGCAGTCTTAATGTTTTGTAACTCCTAACATTAACCCCTTAGTGACAGAGCCATTTTGCAGCTTAATGACCGGGCCAATTTTTACAATTCTGACCACTGTCACTTTATGAGGTTATAACTCTGGAACGCTTTAACGAATCCAGCTGATTCTGAGATAGTTTTTTCGTGACATATTGTACTTCACGTTAGTGGTAAAATTTCTTTGATATGACTTGTGTTTATTTATGAAAAAAACGGAAATATGGCGAAAATTTTGAAAATTCAACAATTTTCAAACTTTAAATTTTTATGCCCTTAAATCAGAGAGATATGTCACACAAATTTCTTAATAAATAACATTTCCCACATGTCTACTTTACATCAGCACAATTTTGGGACCAAAATTTTTTTTTGTTACGAAGGGTTAAAAGTTGACCAGCGATTTCTCATTTTTACAACACCATTTTTATTTTAGGGACCACCTCACATTTGAAGTCACTTTGAGGGATCTATATGATAGAAAATAGCCAAAAGTGACACCATTCTAAAAACTGCACCCCTCAAGGTGCTCAAAACCACATTCAAGAAGTTTATTAACCCTTTACGTGCTTCACAGGAACTGAAGCAATGTGGAAGGAAAAAATTAACATTTAACTTTTTTTGCAAAAACTTTACTTCGAAACCTATTTTTTTTATTTTCACAACTGTTAAAAGAAAAAATGAACCACAAAATTTGTTGTGCAATTTCTCCTGATTAAGCCGATACCCCATATGTGGGGGTAAACCACTTTTTGGGCGCACGGCAGAGGTTGCAAGGGAAGGAGCGACATTTGACTTTTTCAACGCAGAATTGGCTGGACGCCATGTCGCGTTTGTAGAGGCCCTGATGTGTCTAAACAGTGGAAACCCATCACAAGTGACCCCATTTTGGAAACTAGACCCCCTAAGGAACTTATCTAGATGTGTGGTGAGCACTTTGAACCTCCAAGTGCTTCACAGAAGTTTATAACATAGAACAGTGAAAATAAAAAATCATATTTTTTCCACAAAAACAATCTTTTCACCCCAATTTTTATTTTCCCAAGGGTAACAAGACCCCAAAAGTTTTTGTGCAATTTGTCCTGAGCATTCTGATACCCCATATGTGGGGGTAAACCATTGTTTGGGTGCAAGGCAGAGCTTGGAAGGGAAGGAGCGCCGTTTGACTTTTTCAGCGCAGAATTGTCTGGACGTCATGTCGTGTTTGTAGAGGTCCTGATGTGTCTAAACAGTGGAAACCCCCACAAGTGACCCATTTTGGAAATTAGACCCCCTAAGGAACTTATCTAGATGTGTGGTGAGCACTTTGAACCTCCAAGTGCTTCACAGAAGTTTATAACATAGAACCGTGAAAATAAAAAATCATATTTTTTCCACAAAAACGATCTGTTCACCCCAATTTTTATTTTCCCAAGGGTAACAAGACCCCAAAAGTTTTTGTGCAATTTGTCCTGAGCATGCCGATACCCCATATGTGGGGGTAAACCACTGTTTGGGCGCACGGCAGGGCTTGGAAGTGAAGGAGCGCCGTTTGACTGTTTCAAACCAAAATTGGCTGGAATTGAAATTGGACGCCATGTCGCGTTTGGAGAGCCCCTGATACGCCTAAACAGTCGAAATCCCCCACAAATCACACCATTTTGGAAACTAGACCCCTTAAGGAACTTATCTAGATGTGTGGTGAGCACTTTGAACCCCCAAGTGCTTCACAGAAATTAATAAACGTAGAGCTGTGAAAATAAAAAATCATTTTTTTCCTCAAAAATGATTCTTTAGCCCGCTATTTTTTTTATTTTCCCAAGGGTAACAGGAGAAATTGGACCCAAAAAGTTGTTGTGCAATTTTTCCTGAGTACGCTGATACCCCATATGTGGGGTGAAACCACTGTTTGGGCGCATGGGAGTGCTTGGAAGGGAAGGAGCGCCATTTTGTAATACAGACTTTGATGGAATGTTCTGCGGGCGTCATGTTGTGTTTGCAGAGCCCTTGATGTACCTAAACAGTAGAAACCCCTGCAAGTGACACCATTTTGGAAACTAGACCCCCAAGGAGCTTATCTAGATGTGTGGTGAGCACTTTGAACCCCCAAGTGCTTCACAGAAATTTATAAACGCAGAGACGTGAAAATGAAAAATCATTTTTTTTCTCAAAAATGTTTTTTTTAGCCAGCTATTTTTTATTTTCCCAAGGGTAACAGGAGAAATTAGAATCCCAAAATCGGTGTGCAATTTGTCCTGAGTACGCTGATACCCCATATGTTGGGGTAAACCACTGTTTGGGCGCACGGCAGGGCTCGGAAGGGAGGGAGCGACATTTGACTTTTTGAAAGCCACGTCGTGTTTGGAGACCCCCTGATGTGTCTAAACAGTGGAAACCCCACACAAGTGACCCCATTTTGGAAACTAGACCCCTTAAGGAACTTATCTAGATCTGTGGTGAGCACTTTGAACCCCCAATTGTTTCACAGAAATTTATAAACGCAGAGCCGTGAAAATGAAAAATCATTTTTTTTCTCAAAAATGTTTTTTTTAGCCAGCTATTTTTTATTTTCCCAAGGGTAACAGGAGAAATTAGAACCCCAAAATTGGTGTGCAATTTGTCCTGAGTACGCTGATACCCCATATGTTGGGGTAAACCACTGTTTGGGCGCACGGCAGGGCTCGGAAGGGAGGGAGCGACATTTGACTTTTTGAAAGCCACGTCGTGTTTGGAGACCCCCTGATGTGTCTAAACAGTGGAAACCCCCCACAAGTGACCCCATTTTGGAAACTAGACCCCTTAAGGAACTTATCTAGATGTGTGGTGAGCACTTTGAACCCCCAAGTGTTTCACAGAAATTTATAAACGCAGAGCTGTGAAAATAAAAATCATTTTATTTCTCAAAAATGATTATTTTAGCCAGCTATTTTTTATTTTCCCAAGGGTAACAGGAGAAATTAGAACCCCAAAATTGGTGTGCAATTTGTCCTGAGTACGCTGATACCCCATATGTTGGGGTAAACCACTGTTTGGGCGCACGGCAGGGCTCGGAAGGGAGGGAGCACCATTTGACTTTTTGAAAGCCACGTCGTGTTTGGAGACCCCCTGATGTGCCTAAATAGTGGAAATCCCTCAATTCTAGCTCCAACCCTAACCCCAACACACCCCTAACCCTAATCCCAACCCTAAACCTAACCTAAATCCCAACCCTAATTGTAACCCTAACCTTAATTGTAACCCTAACTCTAATTGTAACCCTAACCCTAATTTTAACACTAACCCTAATTGTAACCTTAACCCTAATTATAACCCTAATTATAACCCTAACCCTAAGGCTAGGTTCATTTTGCGTTTTACCAGCCCGTTCAACACATAGCGTTGACGGGCTGGTAACGGTATAGCATAACACGATCGCGTTATGCTATACCCGCTAGCGCAGAGGAATCAGCAGATGATTCATCTGCGCTAGCGGTGACGGAGCCCAGACGCTGCAGCCCGCGTCCGAGGCTCCGTCACTGAATGATGGCACGTCGCAAACGCATCCCGCTTTACGGCATGCGTCGCGATGCGCCCTCAAATGGGGGTGAATGGCAGCGTTAACGGACTGCGTTACACCGCGTTATACCGCGGTGTAACGCAGTCCGTCTAACGGACTGCCATAACGCAGTATGAACCCAGCTTAACCCTAACGCTAATTATAACCCTAACCCTAATGCTAACCCTAACCCTAATGCTAACCCTAACCCTAATTATAACCCTAACCCTAATTATAACCCTAACCCTAACAGAAAAATGAAAATAAATATAATTTCTATTTTTTATTATATGTCCCTAACTAAGGGGGTGATAAATGGGGGGGTTATGTACTGTTTTTTTTTATTTTGATCACTGTGATAGTTTATCACAGTGATCAAAATGCACTTTCTGGAGAATGAATGAAATCATTTTTGAATCTGCCGCCAAGCAGATCGGCGGGCGCACTGCGCATGCGCCCGCCATTTTTTTTTTGCAGGAAGAAGACGCCGGGATCCTGGGGCCTGCGGGAGGACGGAGGACACCGGTAAGTATACGGGTGGCGATCGGGGGACCCTCATTTTCTCCCCTCTGATGTGCGATCACATCAGAGGGGAGAGAAATCATTTTTTTTTTTGCGATCGCATCTATGCTTGCATAGATGCGATCGCAACACCGGGATCGGTGAATACCGACCCGGATCATGTTCTCTGGGGTCTCGGCTACCCCCGGTAGCCGAGACCCCAGAGAATATTTGCCCATCCCCCCAGGACACAGCGGCACATAGCGGCGGGCGCACTGAGCATGCGCCCGCCATTTTCTTCATCGCGCCGGCCCCGGGGGACACCGGAGGGCCCTGGGGCCACATACAGGACATCGGGGGCCACATGGGGGTCCCGGGGACCCTTTTTCTCTGTCCTCTGATGTCCGATGACATCAGAGGACAGAGAAATTAAATGGCACAACTTTTTTTTTTTTTTTTGTTGCGGTCGCCGTTATAGGGTTAATAACGGCGATCGCAACATCGGTGTCGGTAAAAACCGACCCGATTCATGTTCTCTGGGGTCTCGGCTACCCCGGTAGCCGAGACCCCGGAGAAAATGCGCCTCTGGGGGGCGCTATTCACTTTTTCCACAGCGCCGTTAATTAACGGCGCTGTGGTTTAAGTACCCTTAATGACCGCCGTTAAAAGGCGTATCGGCGGTCGTTAAGGGGTTAAGAGAATGAGTGAGTATACAAATGTCCACTGTTTACATTTGCTTAATGTATTTTTTATATTTTGTTTGTCTGATGTGTACATGTTTGTTGTTGTTTCTGTATTGCAGGTTCCTTTCCACTGGGCTCTCATACGCTGCTCTGCATTTAGAGTTTTTAATTGGAAAATCCACCATTTCCGGAATAGTCAGCTCTACTTGTGGACAAATGTGGTCCAGACTAAATAAAGAGGTGATGCCAGAGCCCAAAATGGAAGATTGGTTGAGGATTGCACATGGATTTCAAGAAAACTGTAATTTTCCACACTGTATTGGAGCCCTGGACGGGAAGCACATACGTGTGCGTAAGCCGCCTAACTCAGGGACCCAATTCTACAATTATAAGCAATATTTTTCTATAGTTTTGTTGGACTTGGTCGACAGTAACTACCGCTTCATAATTGTAGACATTGGGGCCTATGGAAGGACTGGAGACTCCAGAGTCTTCAATTCTTCCATTATGGGTCGGCGGCTACGCAATAACCAATTGGACTTACCACCACCATGTCAACTTCCCCAATCAAATGTGGATGCAGTGCCATATGTTGTAGTAGCGGATGAGGCCTTCCAATTAACTCGGAATGTTATGAGGCCATATCCTCGCCGCAATCTGAACCATCAGAGACGCATCTTTAATTTTCGCCTTTCTCGTGCACGACGCCTGGTGGAGTGCACATTTGGTATTCTTACAGCCAAATGGCGTGTCCTACAATCAGCCATTCATCTAAGTGAATCAAATGTTAATCTTGTAGTGCAAGCATGTGTGGTACTACATAATTTTACAAGAATGCATGAATGCTCATCAGCTGATATGCTTGACCTTCAGTCTGATAATATGAGGAGGCCTATGAGAGCAGTCATCCATCCTCGTCGTCCCCCTTCTGGACTCAAAGTGCGTGAATTATTGACCAATTATTTTGTTTCCCTTGCTGGTTCTATTCCTTGGCAAGATGAGGCCATAGGTATGTAGTGTGTTTTATGTGATATGATACCATAAAGTTCCTTTTGATTAATCAATTCATGTTAGACTCAATTTTTTTTTAAAACACTTTCCCATACTTAAGACACTACCTAACATATAACAATAAACACAAGACAACCAATGTAACTTCACTAATTTTACTCATTAGTGTTTTGCTTTTAAGCCTTTTACAGGCTGATATATTTTGTAAACAGGACCAACATGTCCAAACATAAAAATTAAATATGTATAACATTCTGAATGTGCAAATATACAAAAATAGAACTTCAAAAAACAAAAAAAATATTATAGCTACAATTGATGGTAGCTTGGTGGTGGTGTTGGTGAGGATGGAGGGCCAGGTTGTGTATTCGGCCTTCCACTATCTGCAACCTGTGTTTGAGAATGAGCTGCTGCAGAACCTACAGTAGAAGCTTGGTTACTGGCTGCATCCTGAAGGCCTTGTGGGTAGGGGTACATAGGGAATTGATGCTCATAGTCATATTGATATGACTGAGCACTAGCAGAGTGACCCCCAATATGCCCATGTCTAACATATCCATGTTGTGGGCAGCCAACAACATTGGGTATGTTAGAGTGGGCATATTGTGCATGGCCACTCTGTCCCATGGTTTGGAGCTGGGAAGCTCCATAGAAAGAATGAGCTGCAGTAGGATGAGGAGGAGGAGTTGGGTTCTGTTGAACATAAGGAGGAGGTGGAGGAGGAGGATGATGATGAGGAGGAGGAGGATCAGAGGCTGAAGCAGATTGTGATGGATTTGGTCCTAACAACCTCAAGACATTTTCTGGACCAACCACCCATCTATGAAGATAATCTAGTAGGTTGGTTGGATCATTAGGCGCTGATCCAGCTTCCAACACAATGTGCAGTCCACTTCTGATCCTCAGTCTGTGCTGTATTGGAGTAGCCCGGAGGTAAGGGGCCAGACTTCGGCAAAATCCCTCCTCCCCATCATCATTTGCTACACTGGACAAATAGTCCAGAACTCCTCGGTCCACCTTCCTCTTTGTCACAGAACCCACTCCTTCTCGTCGCCGCCTACCTCGCCTTGTGCGTTGGAAGGAGGAGGAGACACATCTTGAGGCCTATTAGGGCTGCTGCTCTGAGGTAGGTCGTCATTTTCAGGATGCTGTGTTTGAGAATCCTCAGCTCCTGCAGCTGTTGTTGGTGCTGCTTGGGTGGACCCACATGCTGCCGAGGAAGGGCCTGCCTCCTCTGCCCCATCACCAACGGGGTCGATAAGCACTTCGAAGTCGGACCCTGTCTCCCTCTCAGTTAGGTTTGACTCCGTTCTATGAATGAATCAAAAAATAAAAAATTAAAAGCCTGAAATATTCAAATTTTGCCATTAAACTGCTTAAACACACATGCACTTACGGTCGCAGATCCAACACTGGCGCAAGGAAGTTTAGTCTATCAAAATAGAGGTACTTCCTCTTCTTAGATGCTGAAGCCCCACTCCGATCCCTAATCTGCCTCTCCCTCCGGTAGCAGTCCCAACAGCTGCGCCATCGCCTTGTCACATCAGTCACTACAAATGTAAGAACAGCATAACGGTTACAATGACTGATATCTATTTATTAAGCCAAAAATACAAAATATGCAACACTGAACATTTAAATAGTGGTCATGTGTGATGTGATTTACAATATTTAAATACATCAACATACAACCAGAAGTATCCATGTTATAAGCACTAACATACATTTACAAAAATGCTTGGCCCTTTACAAAACGCTTCATTCTGTTTGAATTTTAGGATCTACACACTACATCTGAGGTGAAGAGAACTACAAAATGTTGTAGTCAATAGATGCCGAAGCATCGATGATATTTTTATATACATGGATATTGTTTGCGTACACACACATCAATGTGTATTTCTAAATAGGAAGAGGTCAATAATGCTGCCTTTTAAAAATCATTTCAACACATAAGGCTACATTATTATTTTTATTTTTTTTACATTTTAAAAACCGTTACATGTGGTACTTACTAAGTCGCTCTTGGTCCTCCCTGGATCTCTGATGATAGTCCGGAAAAAGGTGCACACATATTGTTTGCCATGCCGCCTCTTTGCGCGTCCGATTACTGTAGTTGGGATCGCGCTGGTCCCACAATTCAGGCCTCTCCTGCACCAATACGATGAGGAGTTCCACATTGATGTGGCTAGATGCCATGTTTCTGGACTCCGTGTAGGCGTTCTTCCTGTTTTTTTTTAAGATGTGCTTAGCTAATTAGCATGTAAAGGCTTCCTGAGAAATTCAAAGCCAGTTTCCTGTCACCTGGAAAAGTTGTGCGATTTAATCGCAACTCACACGTGCGGTCCGTTTGTAATCCCACTTTTCATCGCTCCCATAGACTTGCATTGGCGATAGTCGACCCACAATCGGTGACAATCGCAGCATGCTGCGATTGCACTCGCACGTTTAAATCGGACCACAAAAAATCGGATGATGGGAGCTACTACATTGATTAATATTGGGTCGACTGCAAAGCGATATTTCATTGCGTTCTAGTGGTACGATTTAGTCGCCAGTGTGACTCCAGCCTTAAAGGGATAGTCATTAAAAGTTTGAACATTGCTATTTTTTTTATTTTTTTGTCAAATTTCTGATTTTTTTATAAATAAACACAAAACATATCAACCTAAGTTTTCCATTATCATAAAGTATAATGTGTCACAAAAAACATTCTCCAAATCAATGGGATATGCTAAAGCATTCCAGTTTTATTGCTACATAAAGTGGCAATAGTCAGATTTCAAAAATTTGGCCCGGTCACTAAGGGGTTAAGGTAAATGCGTAAATGTTTTGGAGTGGCTTAGTCAAAGCCCTGACCTTAATTCAAATTGATAATCTGTGGTCAGACTTGACAATTGCAAGCCCCAGTAGTAGGCACTATTCCTGGGTAGCAAATGGTAGCTTTGGTATTTTGGGGTGTGCTTTTTTCATAATAAGCAGATTTTTATTGAGGTCAGATAATAATAGCATGTTTTTTTCCGTAAATAGTTTGTCATATAAGTGCAGGTTAGTAGTAAACTTATATGGCATTTGGTTAAATATATGGTTAGACTAATTACGTGGCTGATTCGTTACTCAATTTCAGTTCAACAAGTGTTTCGGCCTTATACCATGGGTGAAGCTAGTAGGAAAGGATGCCCTGTCTACTTATGCATATTAATATGATATTAGTTTTGGAACCACTGCAATGGTTGATGGTGTATGCTACCTGGAAAGGCTATGTAGCATAGCAGCATGGGATCAGTGGTTTAAGTTTTGAGCTGTCAGGACATTAGATAGGTTTACAAGTTTGCAGAAAGCCGCTTTGATGTTTGGGATGAATTTGTTTGAGAACGGACTAGCTAATTCTACAGTGGGAAAAGCATTAGCTGGCGTGTCAATTTTTCTTAATCTCTTTGGTCAGTAGCCTTAAATAGTAATTTTATTATTGATCAATTACTGACGGTTTATAAAAAAAAGTCCATTGCGTTTGAGATTTTAAGAATTCTTTGTGCAGTTTTGTGGTCATGCTGTTTTGGCCTATTTGAATCATTGCGCTTTTGTACAGCCAATACAGTTCAACATTTCAATACTGTTTTTTGATGCTTTTCGCATAGGTGAGTGGTTACCTCAGAGTAAGCGACAGGGGACTTCATATTTAGGAAGTGTAAGAAAGCCAGGTAGGCTAGGGTTTAAATCTTAGGTCCTGATTTGGTGCACCAGGGCAGTTATGACTAGAACCAGGCCATGTGTTCACTGATGTCAGTCAGCTGGGGAAGCTGAGCAGAGTAGGTTGTGTTGGAGCTGGAGAGTTACAAGCTAAAATCTCTCTGAGAAGAAACTGCACAGGCTGTGTGCACCAAACTTCAAGTGTCACTGGCTGCTATGGATGATAGCTGTTTTGTGTTACCGAACTGAGACTAGCTGAGCTGTGTCCGAGTAGCCACGGTCTGTGTTGTTTATTTATTGCCTGGATAACACTAGAGATTTTATGTTTATGGTTTTGTTTTCAGTACTGTACAGCCAGTAAAAATAAACACTATTCCATGTGTGATATGCCGCACCCCGCAGGACCATGGGGTACTCAGTACCGGGCCGGTTCTGTTACTTCAGGGGATGTCACGGCAGCAGTGACCTGGTCCATGGCCCTGGGCGAGCAATCAAGTGATGAAGGGAATAGTTATTATGGGATTAGTTCCTGACGCCACCCGTGGTGTTCGGCTATCTATGGCCGACGCTGCGATTCAGATCCACTGGGGCAGATGGTGACACAGCAAAGATGTTCCAGCTCCCCACAGGTAGAGCGGAACCCCAGGGCAGATATAACAGTATGTTCAGGTGATGGTGAACGTTGAGGTGCAGATAATAAGCAAGGGACACAGAAAAGTGCTGCTTTCTTTACCTTTTACTTCTTGGTAAGTGAGAATGCAATCAGGGGTACTAGTTACAGATGATAGCAGGAGTCCAGCTTGCCTGGAAGCATTCAGGGGATCCACCCTGCCAGGTGGGGTTAGAGGCCTTCCTGCTGCGCTCTCTTCTGGTCCCTGCTGCCTGTAGCTAAGCCGCGACCCTCTCCTACACTTTGGCTTTAACCTGCATGGCAAACAGCGTGAGCCTATCACTAGCAATGCCTGTTCACTGGCAGCCCTGGGCTCTTGGTCTGCTGCGGTGCCTCCAGGTGTTCAATGTGGTCAGGGAGCTTGCAGTCCACTGCCCTCCAGATTCGGCTGTCGGGGCATACAGCACCCGCACAGCCCAGGACTCTGGTGTCCTTTTTATCAGTGTTCTACTCTGGGATCAGCTCTGACGCAGCTGCAATTACCCAGAGCCCTTATCTCCGCTCCTCTCTCTTCCCTCTCCTCAGAACAATCCCTCTTTCCAGAACAATCTCCTTACCTCAGCACTAACTCCTCCCACCAGCTGTCACTCCTTAAGCTCTGCCCCTTTTGGTTTGGAGTTCGAACAAGTGTTGGATGCTGTGGATTACCTGACATGGGGACCTCTTCCTGCTTCCAGGCATGACATAACCACCCTGTAGAGGGAGGCAATGTCACTGTGGCAACCAGACTCTGGGGTGCCACAGATAGAAAAAAAACCCTGTGGCTCTGTGTTCCAAGTGACCACCTCAGAGAGTGAACCCCTACAGAAGGCCATAGAAGGTAGTGATTAGTTCGTTTGAGGATCGCTCAGAATATCGCATTGGTTCACTATGTCTATGAAGAGTATATTAGATCTGACCTGTCAGGTAATGTGCTGTTGCTTATTCATTCATCAGCCTAACCATTAGCACAATATTAATTAAGAACGTTTTTTGCTCAATTGTTTGTTCAGCTGAGCTTTGGCGGGAAATATTTTTTCACTCACTCATTCCCTATGGCAGCAGCAACTGAAAACGCCAGGCTGGGTTTAGTTATTAAAAGGTTGGGTAGATGGAATTCAGACTGTTATCAGCTGTATATTAGAAAGTGATATATGGTTTTAATTTTTTATTATAGTTTCCACAGGTTATACAGTTTGGATCCTGGGACACTCGGTTCATACATTGAACTGAGATTAGAGCTCAGCAAGCTATTATTGTCTGAATTTATTGTGGACAGCCATTCAATTAAGGGTCTTCTGGCTAAGGATCGGAGGTTAATGTTGGGATGGATTAATTGACCAGACCTTCATGATGACAGATCGGTTCCCGGACACCGATGTCTTCATTGTACATCTCAGAGGAAATTATATCGGGAGAGTCGGGACAGTGGATTTGCTGTATGTGGAAGGGTCTGTTATACGTAATAAGGTTATTTCCAGGCTAAGTTTGTATTTCTCAAATTATTTTTTGGTTGTTGTGGGTAAAACTTTTAGCTTAAATTTTACGAGAATTAGTAAACCTTTTAAAGGTGTAGTTTTTGCCCTCCATATAACGCGCCTACGCAATCTTGAATTGCACACGCGCAGTATGCTTTGCCCGCAGATTGCAATGCACAGGCGCGTTATATGGAGGGTAACGACTACAATTCCCAGAAATAATGGAGACAGCGGCGAACAACATGTTAAGGCAAGTACCCAAAACACCGCCCATCTGACCTGACTGCCATCATTTAAATATCCCGCCAATTTAGGGTGACAGATTCCCTTTAACAGAAGTACAGTTGAAACCATACACAATATAAAAAGACACATATGCATGTTTTTCTCAATATCTGCCATGAAATCAGAATAAACCGTTCCCATTTTAGGTCAATTAGGATTACCATAATTATTAATATTTGCCAGAATAATGAGATAGAGAGAATGTTTAAGGCATTTTTATTCCTTACTGCAAAGTTAAAAGTTTGCAAACACTAAGATTAACCCCTTAACAACCGCCGATACGCCTTTTAACGGCGGTCATTAAGGGTACTTAAACCACAAAAAAAAAAAAAGTGAATGGCGCCCCCCAGAGGCGCATTTTCTTTGGGGTCTCGGCTACCGGGGGTAGCCGAGACCCCAGAGAACATGAATCGGGTCGGTTTTTACCGACACCGATGTTGCGATCGCCGTTATTAACCCTATAACGGCGACCGCAAAAAAAAAAAAAAATGTTGTTCCATTTAATTTCTCTGTCCTCTGATGTCATCGGACATCAGAGGACAGAGAAAAAGGGTCCCCGGGACCCCCCTTGTGTTCCCCAATGTGCCCCTGGTGGCCCGCGGGCCCACCTGCTTCCTCCGGTGGGCGCCGCCATCTTGAATGGCGGGCGCATGCTCAGTGTGCGCCCGCCGCGTTCTGCCGGGGGGGTGGGTAATTTTCTCTGGGGTCTCGGCTGCCGAGGGTAGCCGAGACCCCAGAGAACATGATCGGGGTCGGTATTTACCGACCCCGGTGTCGCGATCGCCATTATACTAAGTATAATGGCGACCGCAAAAAAAAAAAAATGATTTCTCTCCCCTCTGATGTGATCGCACATCAGAGGGGAGATAATGAGGGTCCTCAGGTCCCCTGATCGCCCCCGGTGTCCTCGGTCCTCCCGCAGGCCCCAGGATCCCGGCGTCTTCTTCCTGGAAAAAAAAATGGCGGGCGCATGCGCAGTGCGCCCGCCGATCTGCTTGGCGGCAGATTCAAAAAAAGTTTCATTCATTCTCACAAAAGTACATTTTGATCACTGTGATAAACTATCACAGTAATCAAAATAAAAAAAACAGTACATAACCCCCCCCTTTATCACCCCCTTAGTTAGGGACATATAATAAAATATAGAAATTATTTTTTTTTTCATTTTTCTGTTAGGGTTAGGGTTAAGGCTAGGATTAGGGTTATAATTAGGGTTAGAGTTATAATTAGGGTTAGGGTTATAATTAGGGTTAGGCTGGGTTCATACTGCGGTATAACGCGGTGTAACGCAGTCCGTTAACGCTGCCATTCACCCCCATTTGAGGGCGCATCGCGACGAATGCCGTAAAGCGGTATGCGTTCGCAACGTGCCATTATTCAGTGACGGAGCCTCGGACGCGAGCTGCAGCGTCTGGGCTCCGTCACCGCTAGCGCAGATGAATCATCTGCTGATTCCTCTGCGCTAGCGGGTATAGCATAACGCGATCGCGTTATGCTATACCGTTACCAGCCCGTCAATGCTATGTGTTGAACGGGCTGGTAAAACGCAAAATGAACCCAGCCTTAGGGTTAGGGTTATAATTAGGGTTAGGGTTACAATTAGGTTTAGGGTTACAATTAGGGTTAGGGCTACAATTAGGGTTAGGGTTACAATTAGGGTTAGGGTTACAATTAGGGTTGGGATTAGGGTTAGGGTTAGGGTTGGGATTAGGGGTGTGTTGGGGTTAGGGTTGGAGCTAGAATTGATGGGTTTCCACTATTTAGGCACATCAGGGGGTCTCCAAACATGACGTGGCGTTCAAAAAGTCAGATTGCGCTCCCTCCCTTCCGAGCCCTGCCGTGCGCCCAAACAGTGGTTTACCCCAACATATGGGGTATCAGCGCACTCAGGACAAATTGCCCACCAATTTTGGGTTCTAATTTCTCTTGTTACCCTTGGGAAAATAAAAAATAGATGGCTAAAAAAATAATTTTTGAGGAAAAAAATTTTTTTATTTTCACGGCTCTGCGTTTATAAATTTCTGTGAAGCACTTTGGGGTTCAAAGTGCTCACCACACATCTAGATAAGTTTCTTAGGGGGTCTAGTTTCCAAAATGGGGTCACTTGTGGGGGTTTTCCACTGTTTAGGCACATCTGGGGCACTGCAAACGGAACATGACACCCATCAACGTCTGCATTCCAAAACGTTATTACTTCCTTTCCAAGCCCTGCTGTGCGCCCAAACAGTTCCCCCCCCCACATATTTGGTATCAGCGTACTCAGGAAAAATTGGACAACAACTTTTGGGGTCCAATTTCCTTGTGAAAAATCAAAAATTTGGGACTAAAAAATCATTTTTGTGGAAAATTGTTTTTTGTTTTTTTTTCACACCCAGGCATTATAAACCTTTGTGAAACACTTGGGGGTTCAAAGTGCTCACCACAGATCTAGATAAGTTCCTTAGGGGTCTAGTTTCCAAAATGGGGTCACTTGTTGAGGTTTTCCACTGTTTAGGCACATCTGGGGCACTGCAAACGGAACATGACCGCATCAACGTCTGTATTCCAAAACTTTATTACTTCCTTTCCAAGCCCTGCCGTGCGCCCAAACAGTTTCCCCCCCCACATATTTGGTATCAGCGTACTCAGGACAAATTGGACAACAACTTTTAGGGTCCAATTTCCTTGTGAAAAATAAAAAATTTGGGACTAAAAAATCATTTTTGTGGAAAATTGTTTTTTTTTTTTTCACACCCAGGCATTATAAACTTTTGTGAAACACTTGGGGGTTCAAAGTGCTCACAACAGATCTAGATAAGTTTCATAGGGGGTCTAGTTTCCAAAATGGTGTTACTTGTGGGGGGTTTCCACTGTTTAGGCGCATAAGGGGCTCACCAAACGCGACATGGTGTCCAATCTCAATTCCAGCCAATTTTGGTTTGAAAAAGTCAAACAGCGATGCTTCCATTCCAAGCCCTGCTGTGCGCCCAAACAGTGGTCTCCCCCCATATATGGGGTATCAGCATAATCAGGACAAATTGGACAACAACTTTTGTGGTCTAATTTCTCCTGTTACCCTTGGTAAAATAAAAAATTGGGGACTAAACGATCAGATTTGTGGAAAAAATATGATTTTTTATTTTCACGCCCGGGCGTTATAAACTTCTGTGAAGCACTTGGGGGTTAAAAATGCTCACCACACATCTAGATAAGTTCCTTAGGGGGTCTAGTTTCCAAAATTGGGTCACTTGTGGGGGTTTCCACTGTTTAGACACATCAGGGCCTCTACAAATGCGACATGGCGTCCAGCCAATTCCGCGTTGAAAAAGTCAAACGGAGCTTCTTCCCTTGCGACCTCTGCCGTGCGCCCAAAAAGTGGTTTACCCCAACATATGGGTATCGGCATGCTCAGGACAAATTGCACAAAAACTTTTGGGGTCTTGTTACCCTTGGGAAAATAAAAATTGGGGTGAAAAGATCATTTTTGTGGAAAAAAAATGATTTTTTTTTCACGGCTCTACATTATAAACTTGTGTGAAGCACTTGGAGGTTCAAAGTGCTCACACACATCTAGATAAGTTCCTTAAGGGGTCTTGTTTCCAAAATGGGGTCACTTGTGGGGTGTTTCCACTGTTTAGGCACATCAGGGCTCTCTAAAAGCGACATGGCATTCAGCCAATTCTGCGTTGAAAAAGTCAAACGGCGCTCCTTCCCTTGCGACCTCTGCCATGCGCCCAAAAAGTGGTTTACCCCCACAAATGGGGTATCAGCGTATTCAGAAGAAATTGCACAACAAATTTTGTGGTTCATTTTCTCTTTTAACACTTGTGAAAATAAAAAAAATTGGTTCCGAAGTAAAGCTTGTGCAAAAAAAGTTAAATGTCAATTTTTTCCTTCCACATTGCTTCAGCTCCTGTGAAGCACCTGAAGGGTTAATAAACTTCTTGAATGTGGTTTTGAGCACCTTGAGGGGTGCAGTTTTTAGAATGGTGTCACTTTTGAGTATTTTCTATCATATGAGACCCCTCAAAGTGACTTCAAATGTGATGTGGTCCCTAAAAAAAAATGGTGTTGTAAAAATGAGAAATCACTGGTCAACTTTTAACCCTTATAACTTCGTAACAAAAGAAAATTTTGTTCCCAAAATTGTGCTGATGTAAAGTAGACATGTGGGAAATGTTATTTATTAAGAAATTTCTGTGACATATCTCTCTGATTTAAGGGCATAAAAATTTAAAATTTGAAAATTGCTAAATTTTCAAAATTTTCGCCATATTTGTTTTTTTCATAAATAAACACAAGTCATATCAAAGAAATTTTACCACTAACGTGAAGTGCAATATGTCACGAAAAAACAATCTCAGACTCAGCGGGATTCGTTAAAGCGTTCCAGAGTTATAACCTCATAAAGTGACAGTGGTCAGAATTGTAAAAATTGGCCTGGTCATTAAGCTGCAAAATGGCTCTGTCACTAAGGGGTTAAAAATTCTGGACTACCCATATGATGATGTCATGTGTTTGGAAGCTTCTGTTTTTTGTCAACATCTGAGTTAATTAACCCCTTCATGACCCAGCCTATTTTGACCTTAAAGACCTTGCCATTTTTTGCAATTCTGACAGTGTTGCTTTATGAGGTAATAACTCAGGAACGCTTCAACGGATCCTAGTGATTCTGAGATTGTTTTTTCGTGACATATTGGGCTTCATGTTAGTGGTAAATTTAGGTCGATAATTTTTGCGTTTTTTTGTGAAAAAAATGGAAATTTGGCAAAAATTTTGCAATTTTTAAATTTTTAATTTTTATTCTGTTAAACCAGAGAGTTATGTGACACAAAATAGTTAATAAATAACATTTCCCACATGTCTACTTTACATCAGCACAATTTTGGAAACAAAAATTTTTTTATTTGGAAGTTATAAGGGTTAAAAGTTGACCAGCGATTTCTCATTTTTACAATAAAATTTACAAAACCATTTTTTTATGGACCACCTCACATTTGAAGACACTTTGAGGGGTCTACATGATAGAAAATATCCAAAAGTGACACCATTCTAAAAACTGCACCCCTCAAGCTACTCAAAACTACATTCAAGAAGATTATTAACCCTTCAGGTGCTTCACAGGAACTAAAGCAACGTGGAAGGAAAAAATGGACATTTTAATTTTTCCAACAAAATTTTTTTTACAGCATCAATTTTTTCATTTTTACATGGGCAACAGGATAAAATGGATCCTAAAATTTGTTGGGCAATTTCTCCTGAGTACACAGATACCTCATATGTGGTCATAAACCACTGTTTGGGCGCACGACAGGGCTCAGAAGGGAAAGAGCGCCATTTGACTTTTTGAATGGAAAATATGCTGGAATATTTAGCAGTTGCCATGTCGCATTTGGAGAGTCCCTGTGTGCCTAAACATTGGAGCTCCCCCACAAGTGACCCCATTTTGGAAACTAGACGCCCCAAGGAACTTATTTAGATGCATAGTGAGCACTTTGAACCCCCAGGTGCTTCACAAATTGATCCGTAAAAAAAAGAAAGTACGTTTTTTTCACAAAAATTTTATTTTAGCCTCAGTTTTTTCATTTTCACATGGGCAACAGGACAAAATGGATCCTAAAATTTGTTGAGAAATTTATCCTGAGTACACAGATACCTCATATGTGGTCATAAACCACTGTTTTGGTGCACGGCAGGGCCCAGAAGGGAAGGAGCGCTATTTGACTTTTTGAATGGAAAATATGCTGGAATATTTAGCGGTTGCCATGTCGCATTTGGAGAGTCCCTGTGTGCCTAAACATTGGAGCTCCCCCACAAGTGACCCCATTTGAAAACTAGACCCCCCAAGGAACTTATCTAGATGCATAGTGAGCACTTTGAACCCCCAGGTGCTTACAAATTGATCCGTAAAAAAAAGAAAGTACTTTTTTTTCACAAAAAATTTATTTTAGCCTCAGTTTTCTCATTTTCACATGGGCAACAGGATAAAATGGATCATAAAATTTGTTGGGCAATTTATCCTGAGTACACAGATACCTCATATGTGGTTATAAACCACTGTTTGGGCGCACGGCAGGGCCCAGATGGGAAGAAGCGCCATTTGACTTTTTGAATGGAAAATTAGCCCCTGTGTGCCTAAACAGTGAAAAAACCCCACATGTGACACCATTTTGGAAACTAGACCCCTTGTGGAACTTATCTAGATGTGTTGTGAGTAGTCTGAACCCCCAAGTGCTTCACAGAAGTTTAGAACGCAGAGCAGTGAAAATAAAAAAATTATTTTTTTCCTCAAAAATGATTTTTTAGCCCGCTATTTTTTATTTTCACAAGGGTAACAGGAGAAATTGGACCACAAAAGTTGTTGTGCAATTTGTCCTGAGTACACCAATACCCCATATGTGGGGGGAACCACTGTTTTGGCGCATGGGAGAGCTCAGAAGAGAAGGAGCGCTATTTTGTGAATGCAGACTTGATGGAATGTTCTGCAGGTGTCATGTTGCATTTGCAGAGCCCCTGATGTGCCTAAACAGTAGAAACCCCCCACAAGTGACCCCATTTTGTAAACTAGACCCCCCAAGGAGCTTATCTAGATGTGTAGTGAGCACTTTGAACCCCCAAGTGCTTCACAGAAGTTTATAAACACAGAGCAGTGAAAATAAAAAAATCATTTTTGTTTCTCAAAAATCATTTTTTAGCCCGCTATTTTTTATTTTCCCAAGGGTAACAGGATAAATTGGACCCCAAAAGTTGTTGTCCAGTTTGTCCTGAGTACGCTGATACCCAATATGTGGGGAAGAACCACTGTTTGGGCACACGTCAGGGCTCGGAAGGGATGTAGTGACGCTTTGAAATGCCGACTTGATGGAATGGTCTGCGAGCATCTTGTTACGTTTGCAGAGCCCCTGATGTGCCTAAACAGTAGAAACTCCCCCAAAGTGACCCCATTTTGGAAACTAGACCCCCCAAGGAACTTATCCAGATGTGTGGTGAGCACCTTGAACCCCCACGTGCTTCACAGAAGTTTATAATGCAGAGCCGTGAAAATAACTGATTTTTTAACCCGCAATTTTTTATTTTCACAAGGGTAACAGGAGAAATTGGACCCCAAAAGTTGTTGTACACTTTGTCCTGAGTACACTGGTACCCCATATGCGGGCATCATGTTACGTTTGCAGAGCCACTGATGTGCCTAAACAGTAGAAACTCCCCCCAAGTGACCCCATTTTGGAAACTAGATCCCCCAAGGAACTCCTCTAGATTTGTGGTGAGCACTTTGAATCTCCAAGTTCATCACAGAAGTTTATAACGCAGAGCCATGAAAATAAAAAATAATTTTTTTTCCACAAAAATAATTTTTTTAGTCCCCAATTTTTTTTTTCCCAAGGGTAAAAGGAGAAATTAGAACCCCAAAGTTGTTGTGCAATTTTTCCTGAGTACGCTGATACCCCATATGTGGGGTAAACCACTGTTTGGGCACACGTCGGGGCTCGGAATAAAGGGAGCACTGTTTGACTTTTTGAATGCAAAATTTGCAGGAATCAATGGTGGCACCATGTCGCGTATGGAGACCCCCTGATGTGCCTAAATAGTGGAAACCCCTCAATTCTACTCCAACCCTAACCCCAACACACCCCAACCCTAACCCCTACACACCCCTAATCCAACCCCTAACCATAACCCTAACCCCAACACACCCCTAACCCTAATCCCAACTCTAACCATGACCCTAACCACAAGCCTAACCCTAATCCCAACACTAACCCCAAAACACCCCTAACACTTATGCTAACTCTAACCCTAACCACAAACCTAACCCTAATCCCAACCCTAACCCTAATTCCAACCCTAACCCTAATTCTAAGCCTAACCCAAATTCCAACCCTAACCCAAATTCTAACCCTAACCCTAATTCTAACCCTAATGCTAACCCTAACCCTAATGCTAACCCTAGCCCTAGTTCTAACGCTAACCCTAGTTCTAACCCTAACCCTAAGGCTGGGTTCATATTGCGTTTTTCCAGCCCGTTCAACACATAGCGTTGACTGGCTGGTAACGGTAAAGCATAACGCGATCACGTTATGCTATACCGCTAGCTCAGATGAATCAGCAGATGATTCATCTGTGCTAGCGGTGATGGAGCCCAGACGCTGCAGCCAGCGTCCGAGGCTCCGTCACTGAATGATGGCACGTCGCGAACGCATGCCGCTTTACGGCATGCGTTGCGATGCGCACACAAATGGGGGTGAATGGCAGCGTTAACTGACTGCGTTACACCGCGTTATACCGCGGTGTAACGCAGTCCGTCTAACGGACTGCCATAACGCAATATGAACCCAGCCTAATTCTAACCCTAAGGCTGGGTTCATATTGCGCCAAGGCAGTCCGTTAGATGGACTGCGTTACACCACGGTATAACGCGGTGTATCGCAATCCGTTAACGCTGCCATTGAACCCCATTGTTCGGCACATTGCGACGCATGCCATAAAGCGGCATTTGTTTGCGACGTGCCGTCATTCAGTGACGGAGCGTCGGACGCGGCCTGCAGCGTCTGAGCTCAGTCACCGCTAGGACAGATGAATCATCTGCTGATTCATCTGCGCTAGCAAGTATAGCATAACGCGATCGCGTTATGCTATACCGTTACCAGCCCATCAACGCTATACGTTGAAAGGGCTGATTTACCGCAATGTGAACCTAGCCTAACAGGAAAAAAATATATATTTTATTTTTTGTCCCTACCTATGCAGGTGATAAAGGGGGCGTTTATTTACATTTTTTTTATTTTGATCACTGTGAGAGTTTATCACAGTGATCAAAATAAATTTATGGACTCAGAGGGCGCACTGCGCCTGCGCCCGCCATTTTCCAAGATGGCGGCGCCCATGAAGATTTCCAGACAGACGCGGATCGGAAGGCGCGGTGAGCACAGGCAAGGAGGAGGGGAGCAGAAAGTGACGGCGGTGACCGTTCGCTGCCTTGAATCGGTGTGGGGAGGGTCGGAACTCTGTGTCCAGCCATGGCAGATGCTATTGCAGCGTCGGCGATGGCTGGATTGTAATATTTCACCAAATTTCATTGGTGAAATATTACAGATTGCTTTGATTGGCTGTTTCACTTTTAACAGCCAATCAGAGCGATCGTAGCCACGTGGGGGTTAAGCCAACCCCCATGTGGTGAAGCACAAAGGGTCTTGTGCCTGCGGGTCGGGTGACCTTTCAGTGACCCCGGTCACCCGACCCATAGGAACGCGATCCTTTCATGACACAGGGTATGCGTCACAGGTCGGATTGGCACCGACTTTCACGACGCATACGCTGTGTCACAGGTCGGGAAGGGGTTAAAGACACACATGTGGATGTATTTTAATGCAAAACTAATCAGTCAAGATATCAGGAAGAGAATTGTGAACTTGCACAAGTCTGGCTCATCCTTGAGTACAATTTCAAGATACCTGAAGGTGCCTCGTTCATCTATACAATCAATTATACAAAGTACAAGAAAAATGGGACTGTGCAGCCAGCCATCATACCGCTCAGGAAAGAGACGGGTTCTGTGTCCCAGAGATGAACGTGGTTTGGTTCGACATGTGCATATCAACCCAAGGACAAAATCAAAAGACCTTGTGAAGATGGTGGCGTAAGCTCCTAAGATTGTGTCAATATCCACAGTGAAACGAGTACTGTATCAACATGGGCTGAAAGGCCACTCTGCCGGGAAGAAGCCATTACTCCAAAAGAAACATGAAAAAGCCAGATTAATATTTGCAAATGCACACAGGAATGAAGATCTTAATTTTTGGAGACATATCCTGTGGTCTGATGAAACTAAAATTTAACTTTTTAGGCATAATGACCATCGTTATGTATGGAGAGATGGTCAGAAGATGGGAGAAGCTTGGAAGCCTAAGAACGTCATCCCAACTGTGAAGCATGGGGGTGGCAGCATCATGTTGTGGGGTTGTTTTGTTGCAGGAGGAACTGGTGCACTTTACAAAATAGATGACATCATCATGAGAAAAGAAGATTATGCGGCAATACTGAAGCAACATCTCAACACATCAGTCAGGAAGTTAAAGCTTGGGTGGAAGTGGGTCTTCCAAATGGACATTGACCTGAAGCATACTGCCAAAATGGTAATAAAGTGGCTTAAGGATAACAAAGTCAGTATTTTGGAGTGGCCATCACAAAGCCCTCATCTCAATCCTATTGAAAACGTAATGTAATGCAAAGCTGAAAAGGTCGGTGCAAGCAAGGTGACCTACAAACCTGGATCAGTTACAATAGTTTTGTCAGGAGGAATGGGCCCAAATTCCAACCAACTATTGTGAGAAGCTTGTGGAAAGATATCCCAAACGTTTGACCCAAGTCATTCAGTTTAAGGGCAATGGTACCAAATACTAATGAAATGATGTAAACTTTTGACTTTGCAGTAAGTAATTTAAATGCCTTAAAACATTCTCTCTCATTATTCTGGCATTTGGCAAATATTAATAATTATGGTAATCCTATGTGACCTAAAAAGGAATGGTTTATTCTGATTTCATGTCAGATATTGAGAAAATCATGCATGTGTGTCTTTTTATACAGTGTATGTAAATTTCTGATTTCAACTGTATTTGTGAATTCATGCAGTCAATTGGGGTTCTTCTTTTAAACTCATTAATCTGGAAGGTGGTGTGCACGGCCTTTACCGACATGATTTGGTCCATTTATCAGACATCTATAACTATATACTTAACCTTATTTTAAAAGCAATGGTGCAATTAGCCCTAGGTGGGACGAGGCTATGTTTGCTTTGTTAGGCTACGTACCCACGATCATGTATAGTAGCGTTTTTGACGCAGCGTATTTTTGCTGCGTTCTAATTACCACAGCTGTGATTAGGTACATGCGGATTTACTGCATGTAATGACTTTCTAATGTTGAAAATACACAGCTAGTCTGTTAGGATTTGAACCTGTGAACCATGGCTTGCTGGTCTGCTCCTTTGCTGTGGAGCTATTCAGAACTTGAATAACATCAGCCTGAAACCATATGAACTTCGTCTGGGATAGAGATCATCACCTGCCCTGCTGATTGTTCCCGCCCTGATTGAGACTGATTGGATAGAGATCATCACCTGCCCTGCTGATTGTTCCCGCCCTGATTGAGACTGATTGGATAGAGATCATCACCTGCTCTGCTGATTGTTCTCACCCTGATTAAGACTGATTGGACCTGCCTGGCCCTGTGAAGCTTCCTGTTGCTGAGTATATTGTGGTGCTCAGTCTAACTGAGTGAAGCAAACTGGAGTGATCCAGGGGCTTTGCTGGCAGTGTGCTGCTGAATTTCTACTGCGGTATCCGTATCGGCAGTCTGGACTGAGGATGTTCATAAAGAATACGATCCGTGTGGTGGTGGAAGATGGTGAAAAAACAACCTGGTGTACGTCGTTCGTGACCTGTTGGAGGGAAAGGCTGGAGCCCATCGTCAGGATATCTACAGCGTCAATGAATTCCGGAGTCAAGGTACATATGATGTAACCTTTGTGAATGAGGGATGCTGTTTGACCGTCTTTGAATGGCTCAGAAGTAATGAGGTGATCCATGCCTGGAGGGAGTGCGGGTGGAGCCCCTGTTTGGGCTCATGGAAAAAGTGGTGACTGTGACTGTGTACAACCCCTATACAGAAGTAGCACTACTGGAGCAGTTCCTGGAGTGGTACTGTGAATATGTGAAGGGAGGGGAGAAGCAGAAAAATGTCTTGGGCATTTTCAACTGCAAGTATGTGTTTCGGGTGAAATTGAAGAAGGACCCAGGTTGTTTGGGAGGTTTCACCCACCCACCAGCGAACTTTTCAGTGGCGGGTCATAGGGCTTCCTGTCATACCCAGGGCAGCCACTATACTGCAAGAGGGGCTTTCAGTTCGGGCACCTGCTAAACATGTGTAGCAAGGAATTGGTTTGCCGTAATTGCAAGCAAGAGGGTCATGTGGCGGCTAGGTGTCCGATGTCTCGTGAATGTGACAGGTGTGGCAGTTCAGAGCACCTGTATAGAGACTGCCCATTTGGTGTGCCAAGGAGGTCAACTAGAGAGGAGGAGGAAAGAAAGAGACATGAGGAGGAGCGGAGGCGGGAGGAAGAAATGAAGAGAGAGGAGGAGGAGGTTAAGAGGCAGGAGGAGGAGAAGAAGCGGAGGGAAAGCGAAGTCGCCGTGCTGCAAAGCGTTGTGAGGGTGTCACCCACTCCTGCTGAGAGACGGAGGGAGAAGCGGCAGGAGGACAAGGAGGCTGAGAGAAGGAGGGAGAAGCAACAGGAGGAAAAGGAGGACAAGGAATTTTGGAAGGCCATAAGGCGAGAGGAGCGTTCATGGCCTAAAAAAGAAGTAAAAAAAAGAAGTCCCAGTCGCTGAATCATGGTCAGAATGCCTGATGGATTTCGATATATCTGTGGCAGAGGAGGAGGCTGAGGTTTTGGTTCATGAGTCTGATCCGAGAAATATTTGTGCCTTCTCCTCGGAAGAGGACTCAGGAGGGTTAAAGTGTCACAGGGAGGGTGGTGGGGAAAACAGAGACATTGAGGTGGTGGAAGAAGGAATGGCCCAGAGGAAGACTGGGCAGAAAAAGGCACGGGTGGAGGAGTATATGGAGGCCAGCGGCTCAGAAAGCTGCTCGGCACAAATGGTGGAGGAGGACACTGGCGGTACGGTTAAGTACGTTTTACTTTTCCAGTAGCCAGGCAGGGTTTTTTTGTGTACATAGCTTTGCTCTTTAACCCCTTACTGTCATCCGACGTACTATCCCGTCCATGGTACCTGGGCCCGTATGACCATGGACGGGATAGTACGTCCCAGCGATCGGACGCGCTCCCGGGGGAGCGCAGCCGATCGCGGCCGGTTGTCAGCTGATTATCACAGCTGACACCCGGCACTATGTGTCAGGAGCGGTCACGGAGCGCTCCCGGCACATTAACCCATGGCACACCGCGATCAAACATGATCGCGGTGTACCGGGGGCACAGGGAGGATCGCGCAGGGTGGGGGCTCCCTGCGCGCTCCCCTGAGACCCTCAGAGCAGCGCGATGTGTCGCTCTGTTCCGAGGGTCCGTCCTCCCTCCAGGTCCCCGGATCCAAGATGGTGCCGGGGTCCTGCAGGGAGACGGCTTCCTCAGTGCCTGCTGAGAGCAGGCACTGAGAAGCCTGCAGCGATGCCAGAGCGATCGCTGGTGTGACAGAGTGCTGTGCACACTGTCACACCAGCGATCTGCTAAAATACAGTGATGTCCCACCCTGGGACAAAGTAAAAAAGTTAAAAAAATAAAAATAAAAATTGTTTAAAAAAATCATAAAAAAAAAATATATATATTCCCCAATAAATTCATTTTTTCCTGTAAATAAAAAAACAAAAACAATAAAAGTACACATATTTGGTATTGCCGCATCCGTAACGACCCCCCCTATAAAACTGTCCCACTAGTTAACCCCTTTAGTGAACCTCTTAAAAAAAATTAAAAAAAAACAAAGCAAAAAATCAATGCTTTATCATCATACCGCCGAACAAAAAGTGGAATAACACGCGATCAAAAAGACGGATATAAATAAACATGGTACCGCTGAAAATGTCATCTTGTCCCGCAAAAAACGAGCTGACATACAGCATCATTAACTAAAAAATAAAAAAGTTATAGCTCGCAGAATAAAGCGATGCAAAAATAATAATTTTTTATATAAAATTGGTTTTATTCTATAAAAGCGCCAAAACATAAAATAATGATATAAATGAGGTATCGCCATGATCGTACTGACCCGAAGAATAAAACTGCTTTATCAATTTTACCACACGCGGAACGGTATAAACGCCTCCCCCAAAAGAAATTCATGAATTGCTGGTTTTTGTTCATTCTAACCTCCCAAAAATCTAAATAAAAAGCGATCAAAAAACGTCACGTGCTCAAAAATGGTACCAATAAAAACGTCACCTCGTCTCGCAAAAAATAAGACCTCACATGACTCTGTGGGCCAAAATATGCAAAAATTATAGCTCTCAAATTGTGATGATGCAAAAACTATTTTTTGCAATAAAAAGCGTCTTTTAGCGTGACAGCTGCCAATCATAAAAACCCGCTATAAATAGTAAATCAAACCCCCCTTTATCACCCCCTTAGTTAGGGAAAAATAATAAAATTAAAAAAAAGTATTTATTTCCATTTTCCCGTTAGGGTTAGGGTTGCGGCTAAAGTTAGGGTTAGGGTTAGGGTTGGGATTAGGGTTATGGGTGTGTTAGGGTTAGGTTTGTGTTAGGGTTGGGACTAGGGTTAGGGGTGTGTTGGGGTTAGGGTTGGAGTTAGAATTGGGGGGTTTCCGTTGTTTAGGCACATCAGGGGCTCTCCAAATGTGACATGGCGTCTGATTTCAATTCCAGCCAATTCTGCATTGAAAAAGTCAAACGGTGCTCCTTCACTTCTGAGCTCTGCCATGCGCCCAAACAGTAGTTTACCCCCACATATGGGGTATCAGTGTACTCTGGACCCCAAGAGTTATTGTGTAATTTGTCCTATTTCTTCTGTTACCCTTGGGAAAATAAAAACTGGGGGTAAAAATATCATTTTTTTTTAAAAAAAAATGATTTTTTGTTTTTACGACTGTACGTTATAAACTTCTGTGAAGCACTTGGGGCTTCATAGCGCTCACCACACATCTAGATAAGTTCCTTGTGGGGTCTATTTTCCAAAATAGGGTCACTTGTGGGGGTTTCCACTGTTTAGGCGCATCAGGGGCTCTCCAAATGCGACATGACGCCCCCAGACCATTCCATCCAAAGTCTGCAATCCAAAACGTCACTACTTCCCTTCCGAGCCCCAACGTATACCCATACAGTAGTTTTCTCCCACATATTGGGTATCAGCGTACTCAGGACAAATTGGACAACAACCTTTGGGGTCCAATTTCTCCTGTTACCCTTGTGAAAATAAAATATTGGGGGCGAAAAAATCATTTTTGTAAAAAAAAAAAAGGATTTTTTATTTTTACGGCTGTACATTATAAACTTCTGTGAAGCACTTCGGGGTTCAAAGTGCTCACCACACATCTAGATATGTTCCTTGTGGGGTCTATTTTCCAAAATGGGGTCACTTGTGGGGGGTTTCCACTGTTTAGGCGCATCAGGGGCTCTCCAAATGCCACATGACGCCCCCAGACCATTCCATCAAAGTCTGCAATCCAAAACGTCACTACTTCCCTTCCGATCCCCGACGTGCACCCATACAGTAGTTTACTCCCACATATTGGGTATCAGCGTACTCAGGACAAATTGGACAACAACTTTTGGGGTCCAATTTCTCCTGTTACCCTTGTGAAAATAAAATATTGGGGACGAAAAAATCATTTTTGTAAAAAAAAAAAAGATTTTTATTTTAAAGCTGTACGTTATAAACTTCTGTTGAGCACTTCGGGGTTCAAAGTGCTCACCACACATCTAGATAAGTTCCTTGAGGGGGTCTAGTTTCCAAAATGGTGTCATTTGTTGGGGGTTTCCACTGTTTAGGCAGATCAGGAGCTCTCCAAACACGACATGGCATCCAGCCAATTCTGTGTTGAAAAAGTTGAACGGCGCTCCTTCCCTTCCAAACTCTGCCATGTACCTAAACAGTGGTTTACCCCCACATATGGGGTATCAGCGTACTCAGGACAAATTGCACAATAACTTTTGGAGTCTTGTTACCCTTGGGAAAATAAAAATTGGGGTGAAAAGATCAATTTTGTGGAAAAAATATGATTTTTTAATTTTACGGCTCTACGTTATAAACTTGTGTGAAGCACTTTGGGGTTCAAATTGCTCACCAAAGATCTAGATAAGTTCCTTAGGGGGTCTAGTTTCCCATAATGGGGTCACTTGTTGGGGGGTTTCCACTGTTTAGGCACATCAGGGGCTCTCCAAATGCAACATGGCGTCCAATCTCAATTCCAGTCAATTTTGTTTGGAAAAAGTCAAATGGTGCTCCTTTCATTCCGAGCTCTGCTGTGCGCCCAAACAGTGGTTCACCCCCACATATGGGGTATCAGTGTACTCAGGACAAATTGGACATCAACTTTTGTGGTCCAATTTCTCCTGTTACTCTTGGGAAAATAAAAAATTAGTGACTAAAAGATAATTTTTGTGTGAAAAAAATAGGATTTTTTTATTTTCATGCTCAGGCATTATAAACTTGTGTGAAGCACTTGGGGTTCAAAGTGCTCACCAAAGATCTAGATAAGCTCCTTAGGGGGTCTAGTTTCCAAAATGGGGTCACTTGTGGGGGGTTTCCACTGTTTAGGCACATCTGGGGCACTGCAAACGGAACATGACCCCCATCAACGTCTGCATTCCAAAACGTTACTACTTCCTTTCCAAGCCCTGTCGTGCGCCCAAAACAGTTTTCCCCCCCACATATGGGGTATCAGCGTACTCAGGACAAATTGGACAACAACTTTTGGGGTCCAATTTCCTTGGGAAAAATCAAAAATTTGGGACTAAAAAATCATTTTTGTGGAAAATTGTTTTTTTTTTATTTTTCAGACCCAGGCATTATAAACTTTTGTGAAACACTTGGGGGTTCAATGTGCTCACAACAGATCTAGATAAGTTCCTTAGGGGGTCTAGTTTCCAAAATGGTGTCACTTGTGGGGGGTTTCCAGCCAATTTTAGTTTGAAAAAGTCAAACGGCGCTCCTTCCCTTACGAGCTCTGCCGTGTGCCCAAACAGTGGTTTTCCTCCACATATTGGCTATTGGCGTACTCAGGAGAAATTGCACAACAACTTTATCTGTCCATTTGCTTCTTTTACCCTTGTGAAAATAAAAAAAAAGTTTGTAATAGATCATTTTTGTGGCTAAAAAGTTAAATATTCATTTTTTCCTTCCACGTTGCTTCAGCTCCTGTTAAGCACCTGAAGGGTTAATAAACTTCTTGAATGTGGTTTTGAGTACCTTGAGGGGTGCAGTTTTTAGAATGGTGTCACTTTTGGATATTTTCTGCTATATAGACCCCTCAAATTGACTTCAAATATGAGGTGGTCCCTAAAAAAAATGGCTTTGTAAATTTTGTTGTAAAAATGAGAAATCGCTGGTCAACTTTTAACCCTTAGGCTGTGGTTCCAAAGCCCCGCCCCCGTTCTGACGCGCGCTCTTTCCGGATGTGTTCCGGACACCTCTGAAATGTACCTCTGAAATTTACCTTGCGGCGACTCAGCGTCGCCGCAAGATGCTAGGACATGCTGCGGTCTGAAAAGACGCGCCGCATGTCCGTAAACGCAGGTCTTCCGCCTGCGTATTTTTACGCATAGTGAAGACGGGATTTCTTGAAATCCCCTCCACTATGCTGTAACATCTGGACGCTGCGTGTTTGGCGCTGCGCCAACGCACAGCGCCAAACACGCAGCAAATCCGGAGTGTTTCCTTATTGTGGAAACATACCCTTATAATTTCCTAAGAAAAAAAAAATGTGGTTCCAAAATTGTGCTGATGTAAAGTAGACATGTGGGAAATATTATTTCTTAACTATTTTGTTTTGTGTGACATATTTCTCTGTTTTAAGGGAATAAAAATTCAAAGTTTGAAAATTGCAAAATTTTCAAAATTTTCGCCATATTTGCGTTTTTTTCAAAAATAAACGCAAGTTATATGGAAGAAATTTTACCACTAACGTGAAGTACAATATGTCACGAGAAAACAATCTCAGAATCGCGAAGATCCGTTGAAGTGTTCCAGAGTTATAACCTCATAAAGAGACAGTGGTCAGAATTGTAAAAATTGGCCTGGTCATTAACGTGCAAACCACCCTTGGGGGTTAAGGGGTTAAGCAATGGCTATCTGTTTTTTTGTGTGTTTTATGTAATGTGTGTCAAGTTATATCTGTAGGTTGTGTTTGTATTTTTTTTCCTTTTTTGGCTTCTTTGGACAAGTGTTTTTTTTTAAGCTTTTTGTTTTGTGTTTAGTATGGGTGTTAGAATTATATCTCAAAATGTGAGGGTTTTTAAAAATAAGTTGCGGTGTGCGGCCATTTTTGAGTTTTTTGCAGCGCAAAATGCGGAAATTTTTTGTTTACAGGAGTGTGGGATTGTGGATGGTGCGAAGGGGAGTGAATGGCCTCATGGTGCGTCTGTGTGGTCAGGGAGTGCATGTAATAGAAATGACGGTATTGGTTTTTTTGGTGAAGGGGTGTAATGTGAGTTTGTGTGACTATATGGTGATTGAGGTTGGGAGATGCGTGTTAGCAAATTTTGAGTTTAGAAATATTCGTTTTAGTTTTATTAATGTGTATGCTCCTGTGGAAAAACAGGAGCGTGAAGTTTTATTTGAAAAAATTAAGTTTTTTATTCCAGGTAGAGTGCCTGTTGTGATTGTGGGTGATATGAATGTTGATGTGGGAAAGGTGAATGTGGATGTGTCAAGGAAAGAGTTAATGGACATGGTGAGTGATTTTGGTTTGAGGGATATGCAGAGGGAGTGTAAAGTAACTCCATTGTTAAATACGTTTTTTTCTGAGAGTGGGAGGGTGGCGTCTAGACTGGACTATTGTTTTGTTTCAAAAAACCTGATTGCTGTTAGTTATGCACAGGAGAGTGTGCCGTTTTCAGATCATGTGTGTATGAAGTGTGAAGTGGATGTGCATACTGAGGAGGTAACTGGGAAAGGTATATGGAAGCTGAATGTGAGTTTGCTGGAGGGGGTGGAGGTGAGAGAGGAGTATGAGAGACATTATAAGGAGTGGTGTGAGAGCAGAAGTGAATTCAGTAATATGTGGGATTGGGTTAAATGGAAAACCAAGGTTTTTTTAAAAAAACTTGGTTACAAGTGTGCAGCTGCTAAGAGAGAAAGGTTGCTGGGTTGAATGCAAGACTGAGTGTGTTATATAAGCTAAGAGAGGGCGGGATGGATGTGAGTGAAGATTTGTTGAGAGTGAAAAAAGAAGTGAACGAGTTTGAGAGACAGAGGGAGGAGTATTGTGTATAGGGCTAAAATAGAGAACTTGGAAAAGAATGAGAAGTGTTCACGGTTTTTTTTCAAGAAAGTTTTTGGAAAAAGACAGAGCATGAGTGTTTTGAATGGAGTGGATGGAAATGAAGTGAGTGGTGCGGACTTATGTGAGGAAGTGGCAAAGTTTTATGATGATTTGTATGCAGTGAAATGGAGGGATGAAGGTTTGGAGAGTGATGTGCTGAGTGTTTTGGAAAATAGATTGAATGGGACAGAAAGGGAGAGTTTGATGGGTGAGGTGACGAGTGAAGAAATATGAAAGGTGGTGTGTAGCATGGCGCTGAATAAAACGCCGGGGGATGATGGTCTCCCGGTGGAATTTTATCGTGTGATGTGGGATGTGATTGGGAAGGATTTTGTGGATGTATGTAAGTATATGTGGGCGAATGCAGAGGTGGCGAATGGTATGCGTGCAGGAGTGGTTGTGCTGTTGCCAAAAAAAGGTGATTTGAAAAATCTAAAAAACTGGAGGCCGATCACGTTGCTTAATTGTGATTATAAGATCTATGCGAAGCTTTTGGCAAATAGGATGCGTGATGTGGTTGGGAGTGTGGTGGGTGAGGAGCAGTGTTGTGCGGTGCCTGGAAGGCGGTTACATGAGGGTGTGTGTATGCTGAGAGATTGTTTGTGGGACTGTTTGAACCGTAAGAAGGGGGTGTATGTGTTGAGTTTGGATTTTGAGAAGGCGTAAGATAGGTTGGCGCATGGTTTTCTGTTTAGAGTGTTGGTGAGGATGGGTTTTCCGGCTGAGTTTGTTGAGAGAGTGAGAAGTTTGTATAAAAATATTTATAGTTGTGTTTTGTTGAATGGGAATGTAGGGAGGAGAGTGAATGTGTTTTCCGGTGTACGGCAGGGGTGCCCATTGTCCCTGTTGTGTTCATTTGCGCGATTGAGCCGTTGTTGTGTATGTTGAGGAAAGATAAGGTGATTCGGGGTGTGCAAGTGCCGGGGCGGGGGGGAGGGAGTGGAAAGTGAATGGCTACATGGATGATGTGTGCGTATTGTGTGATTCAGAGTGTTCGGTGCGTCGTGTGAAGTTGTTGGTATCCGTTTTTTGTGGAGCGTCTGCGTTTAAAGTGAATTGGGAGAAGACTTAATGTAAGATTTTTGTGGGAGGACTCTGAGCAATGATATTGGGGTGAATGTGGTGAGTGGACCGATAAAGGTGCTGGGTGTGAAATTTTCAGAGAAGTTGGATGGAGAGGAAAGTTGGGTGGATGTGAGAGAGAGAGTGGAGCGCAAGTTAAATTTTTGGAAGATGAGAGATCTGACGTTTTTTGGTAAAATTTTAGTTATTAAGAGTGTGGTGTTGCCAATTTTTTTGCATGTTGCGGTGGTTTTTCCACCAGGTTATATGTGTGTTAGAAGATTAAATAGGGTTTTGTTTGTATTTTTTGGCGTTCAAGTATGGAGCGTGCAAGGAGAGAGGTTGTTGTGATGAAGAAAATGGATAAGGGGGGCTGGGATTCCCCAATTTGAATGTATTTTTTGGCGTGAATATTATGGTGTTTGTATTGGGTGTGATTAGGATGGATGGGAAGTGTGCATGTATGTGCAGGTATTTGTTTGGAAGTTTTCTGTTCCGTTTGAAGTGGCGGGAAAGGGATCTAAGGTGCCCAGTGGCTTTTGAGGTGCCTGTGTGGTATGTGTGGGTTTACAAATTTTTGGTGAAGTATGAACTGTGTGATGTGGATGTGAGGTTGTTAGAGAAGAAGAAAGCGGTATATAGGATGATTGAGTGTAGAGAGATGGAATGTGGTATCAATATGGTGAGAGGAAGTGATGTGCAGAAGGTATGGAAGAAGGTACGTTTGGATGGTATGACAAATAGACAGAGAGAGATTGTGTGGCAGTCATTGCATGAGGTGTTACCGGTGTGAGAGTTCCAGAGAAACCGGGGTTTAGTGAGGAGTGAGATGTGTCCGAGGAGGGGATGTGGTGGGAGAGAGAGTGTGGTGCATTTGTTTTGGAATTGTCAGTATGCTAGAAATGTGATTTCAGGTTTGGGCCCGTTGTGTAAGGAGTTGTGTGATGTGAATTTTTTGACGTTTGAGTTATTTATGTTTGGGTTGGGTATGTGTGGAGAAAAGGAGAGAGTGTTGTGGTTGATGCTTGCATGTATAAAAGAGGTGTTGTGGGATGTGAGGAACGTGTATGTGTTTAAGAGGAAGGAGATTGAGGTTAAAAATTGTTTAAAAATTGTTTTGGGAAAATTGTATTTTTGTTTTGTGTGTGATAAGAGAAAGAGGGGGGAGGAGGACGCAGAGGGAATTTGGAAAGTTAAAAAGTGGAAACACCTTGTTAATGTGTCTTAGTTTTGTGCTTTTTTGTGCTTGTAAATAAAGTTGGTTTTCCGATGATGATGGGAACAGCTGCTGCATTATGTAAGTGTACACGCTGTTTGGGAGTCGAGTTCCTTATAGTTTTGGTTATCTGACTGTGGAACTTCTCATCTGAGGGAAAAAAAAAAAAAAATTATCTGAGCTCCTGATCTGGAAGGTGTTCTGCTGGCGCCTTCCTGTCTCTTGTGGAAACCCTGCTGTTCCTACCTCGAACTGCTATCACCTAAACGGACTTGGTGCTTGTGTGTGATCTCGGCCGGCCCGTGCTCGGGCGGGCTCCGTTATCTGCCGACATAGTGAACTACCACCGCCATATACTGCACCTCCAGAAGCCTTTCCACTGTCTGGTCATCTGCACACTTCTGCTCCGGCCACTGACCTCCAGTCCAGTATCGCCAGTAACGTGACATAGTCTCTGCTACAGAAATTCACATGCTACGGCTTATAAACCGCGGGTGAGTGTACGCAGTGTTAAATAGAAGCACAGTGGGCATGGAATTTCTATAACTCCCGTCCACTGTGCTTGCAATGTAGAATTCAGCATTTTGGACGCAGCGAAAATATGCTGCATCCAAAGCACTGCTATTCCTGATCGTGGGCACGCAGCCTTAAAGGCAAGATGGCCAGTTGGGTTTAGCCGTTCAGCTAATGAATAGACAGAGGTTGATGGTTAACCCCTTAATGTCCACTGACGTGCAGAGTCCGTCATGGCAAGGTGCCAGTTCCGGCACCAGGACGGACTCTGCACGTCATGCCTTTGATCTACCACTGCGTGTAAACACGCAGTGGTAGATCAGTGCCGACAGCTGTCACAGACAGCTGACAGGCACGGCAAGCGGTGCGGGGACCTTTGCCGTCGGTCCCCGCACCCACAGCGTTGTGCTTGGTCAGTCAATCTGACTGACCAAACACAGCAGAGATCGCACAGGAGAACCTGAAATTTCAGCTTCCCCAGCGCGATCAGTGCAGGAGCCGGCGCTGCAGTGGCCAGGCTTCCTGCACTGACAGCCAGGAGCGGAGCCCCCACCGCCCCTGGCTGTTAACCCCCTGACTGCTGCGATCGAGCGCGATCGCAGAGCTCAGGGGGGGAGGCAGAGGGTCGGGAGCTCCCTCTGCTCAGATCAGCGTCCCAGCGATGTAATCGCAGGGCCCGATCTCTGCCTTGATGACCCGGGGGTTGTCATGACAACCTCCGGGTCATTTAGCTACGGGAAGCTGCTGTGATCATGTCACAGCAGCTTCCACTACAGTTTCAATGCATTGCAATGCCAGAGCATTGCAATGCATTGTAACTGCAATCAAAAGTAAAAAAAGTGAAAGTCCCATAAAGGGACAAGTTGAAAATAATCATTTTTTAAAAAAAATTGTAAAAAAAATATTAAAAAATAATTTAAAAAAAATCCCCTAAAAAATACACATTTTTATGTAATAAAAAAAAATAAAAAACAAAAAAAATACACGTTAGGTATCGCCATGTCCGTAAAAATCCCATCTATAAAAGCATAACCCTAGTTAACCCCTTCAGTGAAAGCCGTAAAAAAAAAACACAAAAAGTAGTAAATTATACTTTTTCCAAGCGGTATCATTATACCGCTTGGAAAAAGTGCAATAACACGCGATCAAAAAGTCAGATATAAATAATCATGGTACCACTGAAAACGTCATCTTGTCCCGCAAAAAACAAGCCGCTATATAGCATCATCAGCGAAAAAATAAAAAAGTTATAGCTCGCGGAATAAACTGATGCAAAAATAATTATTTTTTCTATAAAATTCTTTATTGTGTAAAAAACGCCAAACATAAAAAAAATATATAAATGAGGTATCGCTGTAATCGTAGTGACCCAAAGAATAAAGTTGCTTTATCAATTTTACCACACGCGGAACGGGGGAAAAATTTTTTTAAAAAAAAACAATTCCTGAATTGCTGGTTTTTGTTCATTCTGCTTCCACAAAAATCGGAATAGGAAGCGATCAAAAAACGTTATGTGCCCGAATATGGTACCAATAAATACGTCAGCTCGTCCTGCAAAAAATAAGCCCACAGATAACTCTGTCGGCCGAAATATGGAAAAATTATAGCTCTCAAAATACGGCGATGCAAAAAATTCTTACAAAAAATTATTTAAAAAAAAGCATCTTTTAGAGTGTGACAGAAGCTAAACATGAAAAAAGGATGTAAATCTGGTATCGCTGTAATCGCACCGATCCGAGGAATAAAGTCGCCTAATCACTAATATCGCACGAGGAACGGCGTAAAAAAGAAAAACCAATTCTTCACCTTGGTAGATTTGTTCATTGTGCCTCCCAAAGATCGCAGTAAGGCGATCACAGTGGTTCCCCCCGCATATGGGGTATCAGCGTACTCAGGACAAAATGCACAATAGCTTTTGGGGTCCTATTTCTCCTGTTACCTTAAAAAATAAAAATTTGGGGCAAAAAGGTCATTTTTGTGGAAAAAAATATGATTTTTTTCATTTTCACGCTCTACGTTATAAACTTCTGTGAAGCCCTTGGGGGTTCAAAGTGCTGACCACACATCTAGATAAGTTCCTTGGGGGGTCTAGTTTGCAAAATAGGGTCATTTGTGGGGGTTTCTACTGTTTAGGCACATCAGGGCTCTCCAAGCGCGACATGACACCCGCAGACCATTCCATCAAAGTCTACATTTAAAAACGGTGCTCCTTCCCTTCCGATCTCTGCCATGCGTCAAAATAGTGGTTCCCCCCCACATATGGGATATCAGCGTACTCAGGACAAATTGCACAATAGCTTTTGGGGTCCTATTTCTCCTGTTACCATTATAAAAATAAAAATTTGGGGCAAAAAGATTATTTTTGTGGAAAAAATATGATTTTTTTATTTTCACGGCTCTACGTTATAAACTTCTGTGAAGCACTTGGGGGTTCAAAGTGCTCACCACACATCTAGAAAAGTTCCTTGGGGGGTCTAGTTTCCAAAATGGAGTCACTTGTGGGGGTTTCTACTGTTTAGGCACATCAGGGGCTATCCAAACGTGACATGACACCCACAGACCATTCCATCAAAGTCTGCATTTGAAAAAGGCGCTACTTCCCTTTCGAGCTCTACCATGCGTCAAAATAGTGGTTCCCCCCCACATATGGGATATCAGCGTACTCAGGACAAATTGCACAATAGCTTTTGGGGTCCTATTTCTCCTGTTACCATTATAAAAATAAAAATTTGGGGCAAAAAGATTATTTTTGTGGAAAAAAATATGATTTTTTTATTTTCACGGCTCTACGTTATAAACTTCTGTGAAGCACTTTGGGGTTCAAAGTGCTCACCACACATCTAGAAAAGTTCCTTGGGGGGTCTAGTTTCCAAAATGGAGTCCATTGTGGGGGGTTTCTACTGTTTAGGCACATCAGGGGCTATCCAAACGTGACATGACACCCACAGACCATTCCATCAAAGTCTGCATTTGAAAAAGGCGCTACTTCCCTTTCGAGCTCTGCCATGCGTCAAAATAGTGGTTTCCCCCCACATATGGGGTATCAGCGTACTCAGGACAAATTGCACAATAACTTTTGGGGTCCTGTTACCCTTTGGAAAATAACAATTGGGGGTGGAAAGATCATTTTTGTGGAAAAGATATGATTTTTTAATTTTACTGCTCTACGTTATAACCTTCTGTGAAGCCCTTGGGGGTTCAAAGCTCTCACCACACATTTAGATAAGTTCCTTGGGGGTCTAGTTTCCAAAATGGGGTCACTTGTGGGGGGTTTCCACTGTTTAGGCACACAGGGACTCTCCAAATGCGACATGGCGTCCAATCTCAATTCCAGCCAAAAAAGTCAAATGGCGCTGCTTCCCTTCCGAGCTCTGCCATGCGCCCAAATAGTGGTTTACCCCCACATATGGGGTATCAGCGTACTCAGGACTAATTGCCCAATAACTTTTGGGGTCCTTTTATCCTTTGGAAAATAATAATTGGGATGAAAAGATCATTTTTGTGGAAAAAATATGATTTTTTAATTTTACGGCTCTACGTTATAACCTTCTGTGAAGCCCTTTGGGGTTAAAAGCTCTCACAACACATTTAGATGAGTTCCTTGAGGGGTCCAGTTTCCAAAATGGGGTCACTTGTGGGGGGTTTCCACTGTTTAGGCACACAGGGACTCTCCAAATGCGACATGGCGTCCAATCTCAATTCCAGCCAAAAAGTCAAATGGCGCTGCTTCCATTCCGAGCTCTGCCATGCGCCCAAATAGTGGTTTACCCCCACACATGGTATATCGTGTACTCGGGGAAGAAATTGTACAACAAATATTGTGGTTCATTTTCTCCTGATACCCTTGACAAAATTTAAAAAAATTGTGTCGAAAGAAAAATTTTGGGAAAAAAAGTTAAATGTTCATTTTTTCCTTCCACATTGCTTCAATTCTTGTGAAGTACCTAAAGGGTTAATAAACTTCTTGAATGTGGCTTTGAACATGTTGAGGGGTGCAGTTTTTAGAATGGTGTCACTTTTGGGTATTTTCTGTCATATTGACCCCTCAAATTCACTTCAAATGTGAGGTGGTCCCTAAAAAAATGGTTTTGTAAATTTTGTTGGAAAAATGAGAAATTGCTGGTCAACTTTTAACACTTATAACTTCGTAACAAAAAAAAATTTTGGTTCCAAAATTGTGCTGATGTAAAGTAGACATGTGGGAAATGTTATTTATTAACTAATTTTTGTGACATATCTCTCTGATTTAATGGCATAAAAATTAAAAGTTTGAAAATTGCAAAATTTTCAAAATTTTTGCCATATTTCCATTTTTTTCATAAAAAAAACGCAAGTTATATTGAAGAAATTTTACCACTATCATGAAGTACAATATGTCACGAGAAAACAATCTCAGAATCGCCAAGATCCGTAGAAGCGTTCCAGAGTTATAACCTCATAAAGAGACAGTGGTCAGAATTATAAAAATTGGCCTGGTCTTTAACCTACAAAATGGCTTGGTCATTAAGGGGTTAAAAGGCTTGAGTGTTTTTGGCTAAGCTGTATTTGTGAGTTTTTTTCATGAATATATTTAGAAATGGTTATTGAAGATAAAGTTTTATATTATTTGCTTAATTGAGAGTAATTAGGTAAAGTCTTATGTAATGTCATGACTGCAGTAAACTATAGAATTAAAATCCCTCTGTTTATTAGAATAGCTAGGATCTTTAAGAAGAGGTAAATTGCAAAGTCATTTGCTTTTTACAAACACTTTGCAAATTGTCTCTTCAGAGAGGAAGAGGACTAGAACTTTAGTGCTACATATAGGATTTAGCAATCCTAGAAGTCAGTGTCGACCCTTTTAACGAGCCTTGTCACATGACATAGGATAAAAGCCAAACCAGAATCTCAATTTGCAAACACTGTGTTCTGTGGTGCTGCCCTTTGTCATTGCAGAGTGTGAGATCTGGTTTGGCTAGGTGAGAGGCATCTGACCGGGATCCAATGGGTAACGTTTCTCCTTACGGAGAGTGACATGTTAACCATGTCTAAATGAGGAGAATTTTACTATTTACCTGCTTAACAACTGTATGAACTGTATGTATGGTTCAAAAGTTTCTCCAGTAGTCTTTTTGCACACTTAAGTGATTCGGTCTGTGACTGGATTGTGGGTTCCAGAATTACTGTATATGCCAACTAACCCCAGTCAGCCTCTGACTATTTGCATATTTTCCAGAGGAGCATTGTAGCTTAAAAGTCACCTCATCTCAACATGCTTGACATGTCGCACTCCGTAAGGAGACATGTCACCCCTTGGATCCTGGTCAGACGCATCTCACCTAGCCAAACCAGATCTCACACTTTGCTCTGATGAGGGCATCTCAATTTGCAGACACTGTGTTTCAGGGTGCCCCCTAATCAGTGTAAAGTGTGAGATCTGGTTTGGCTAGGTGATAGGCGTCTGATCAGGATCCAAGGGGTGACATTTCTCCTTACGGTGAAATATGTTTGAAAAAATGATTTAAAAAATCAATCCGTGCAAACTTTTGGACCTAAAAACATCATGATCATCATAATGATAAAAGTTATGATTTACTTAGGTTACTACCCTAATTTTGTTTTCTTTTGTCCCAAGTTATCAAAAATAAAAAATGAAGGAGCTTTGCAGTAAAAAAAAATTGTATTGTTTGGCATCTGCAGCTCTATGCAAACCTATATATTGCTATTGTAACTGGCAACAAACAATTCTTGTATAAGCTTATCCTGCCATCATCTAGTACCAACTTTATTCTAAGATGCTGTACATTAAGTAGTTCACTGGGAAGAAGCAGATTTTTGAAATCATGGTATCTCTGTACGATCTGACTACAGGGTTTGTTTGCTGTCTGTTGGTATGGAGATGCATAGCTTTACATACACCATTCATAAGCAAAAAATTGTAATCAATATCAATTGCAAAAGTTACATTTCTTTATGTTTATATAGAAATGTAGAAAAATTAAAAAAGAATATAAGCTTTAGGATTATTGAGACTTGACCAAAGTTAGCAAATGAGCACTCGTAAGAATTAATAAATTCAAAAAGGTATTTGGCGATAGATATAGAAGTAGCGGTGCCTGAACAAATAGTACCAAAATAGTACAGTAATACAGTAGATATATATAAATATACAGTATGTAGATATGTATATCAATCTAAGTATCTATATATGTAGATGGATTTAAGTTTTGCATAGAAAATCTGTCCATATTTCAGTCACAATCCTCCTGCTCAGTCAATTAAAATCGGCTTACACAGACTCATGTAATTTCACAACTGCTGAGCGGGTATGGATGGATGGGCTCAAAATAAAATCTTACCTACACGGCAGAAACTAATACATATTCAACAAGTCCATCCAGCCAGTCATGAGATATGACAATCTGATTGGTATGGAAAATTCTGATAAATGTATTATGTGCCTGTCTCACACATAACTATGGCAACACATTCTCAATTTATTTAGCCGTAATAATGTATGCCATGCTGCTGATAACACAGATAGTAGAGAATTGCAATGTAGCATATTTAACAAATATATTAATATTTATTTGATTAAATAAGTGCAGTTGTTCCTGTACCCTAGAGGTAAGAGCACAGATTGTCATTGTTTTCCATTCAAGCTTTCAGTTTTGTGATATTTATTTGCAAATGAACTAAGTTATTGTGACATGGCCAGCCAACTTCCAGACCTATACTGAAATAGCAACACTGCCTCAGGCTGCAGCTTTCATAGTCTCCCTTCTGAAGCATGTTGTATTTGCCATTTGTTACTATTTCAAATGCAGACATTCTATATTGGAAACAATATAGAAAGGTAGTGGAAGAATTTTGACAGCAACATGCCAATCAAATAAGTTACAGAAAGGCTTCAAGAGTATGATGCAAGACCTAAGCCTCAATTCATCATTTGCGTTTTTTTAAGTTACTTTTCTATTTTGTTTTGTGGAACCGAGTGCTGTTTTTTTGGACCAAATTTTTATGAAGTTTGATCAAAGTAAAAAACAAATGTTTATCTTTTATCTGTTTTGTGACTTTTAACACAAAAATGTGCATATTTTTAAAAATAGCAAAAAAATTCTGGTAAACATAAATCACTCTTGGGGCGACTGGAGTACATTTTCAACAAATATTGCACCTTTTCAAAAGTCGCAAATGATTGATTAATTGATGACATCTGGAAACCTTTTAAGTCTGCCCACAATGGGGAACATATAAAAAAAATAAGCGAACACTTATAATATAGACTTCTAACAAGGCACAAATAGAAAGATGATTGCGGTGCAAATGAAAAACAGGCTAAAAACTCAAAAAAATTGTGAAAGAAAAGCACATAATGTAGTAATAAATCTGGGCCATCGTGTTGAATAACGCTACATTCCCATATTCATAGAGTTTCATTGTTCCGTACACTTCAGTACTAAAAACTGATTAGGCCAGTTCATGAGTCCCAAAGCTTGAAATACAAAAGACATTCTTTATATTTCAATGTTCCAGCTATTTTTCATCAATTTTTCATTGATTTATTTTTAAGGCTACATTGCTAGTGTCTTAGTGTTTCCCCTTTTTGTATCGGACAGCACACGGACACATAGAGTTTTTCCATCAGTTTTAAAAGTACGTCCCAATCTCTGGTCTGTGAGACTTAGAGAATGTCCGATTCTCATCCATTTTGTGGATTACGCTGTGGGGATCCATGTATCGCAGATCACATACTGAAGACATACTGTGCACTTCAGATTTCCATTTGAGTTTCATCCATTTTTAACTGGTACATTCTTAAGATTTAATGGAAAAAATCCGTCAGTTTACCTTCTTCAGTGAAAAAAGTTAAAAGCAATGAGGATGACACCTGAGAAAAAATTGTTCCACTTATCTCAGATGGTAACACAAGGATTTGTGAATGTAGCCTAAGAGTCAATGGATAAATATAAGTACAGGCAATCTACTGTATTCAGTTTTTTTAAAATTAGATGAGAAAAAAGAGATGCAATACAAATGCTGCAGAGTGTCAATATTGATGGCACTTGAAAGAAGCAAAATGGTATGTTTTACACACATACAAAAATCGACAGGAACAGATGAGTGTAGCCTAGCACTACCCTAATGCTAAGTGATGTACTTCAGGAGGGGCTGAGTAGCGATCTACTGCAGGAAGGAGCTGAGGAACAATGTATTGAAGGAGGAGTCTGCAGGGATGGTGATGCACTGCAAGAGAAGTCTAAGGAATGATGTACGGCATGAGAGGGAAGCAGTGTACTACAAAAAGTGGCTGAGGAATGATGTAGTAGAGGAGGAATCTGTGAAGCAATGTACTTCAGGAGAGAACTGAGGAGCAATGTACTATATAAGGGCCTGTACATGGAAGGTCACAAAGGAGTGATGTACTGCATGATGGGGCTTTATGTAGAGGGGCTGAGAAGAGTAATATAATGCAGGATGAGGCTGTATGTACAAAGGCTCAGAGAAGTGATGTGCTGCAGGATGGTTGTCATGTCCCATGATTTGGGCATCACACAGACAGTATTGCATTACCATTGAGTTGTTATATATTGCTGCTTCATTGCTATGCAGTAAGGTTTGACCTTTTTAGAAGTTTGTCCTTCTTCTCTCCCTATCTCTAATATAGCTATGATGTCAGTAACCCTTCCCTTCTTCGTCATTTTTCTTCCTTATTCACCATCTATCAGGCATCTAAGAAGCTCATGTGTATGCAGTCGGTTCTGAAGTCTTTTTTTTTCTTCTGAAGTGGCTATTACATGAATTCAGCTGGAAATAACTTCTTCTGAATCTTCATACAGCTCACATCAAATTCAAACTCTCTGAGGACATCACTATGTGTGAGTACAGTTTATAAGAGACAGCCCAAAAATGGTGTCTCACAGGACCCTACGCTTGCAGCTTAATAATGATGAGCGAACGTGCTTGGATAATCTCTTATCCTGGTATGCTCGGGTGTTATCCGGGTATCTTGAGCGTGCTCGTATATTATGTTCGAGTCCTCATGGCTGCATGATTTGCGGCTCTTAGACAGCCTCAACCGTGGAGATTCCCTAACAGGCAATCCCTGCATCTGTTCAGGCTGTCTAACAGCTGCAAATTATGCAACCACAGGGACTCGAACATAATATACAAGCACGTCTAAGATACTCAGATAACACCCGAGTGTGTAGCCCAGCTTCGCAGGCACACATAAAAGTCCAGGAGAGTGCACTGGAAGGCAACAGCAAAGCTTGATATGCATTCACTGCCACTCACTCTTCAGACACACCCATCTGAGTTATAAGGGGGAGTGACACGTGGCAGGCAGACAGACAGCTTCCTGTCTAAGGACAGTGTAGATAGTTTTTCCGAGAGGAGTCAGTCAGTTAGCTCCGGGAGGCTCAGGAGTGAGTCATCCCTGGATAGTTATCTGTCTGAGATAATATCAGTATGTGTGGAGCTTAGTGTTCAGTGGAGTTCAGCCTGTTAGCTTCTGTCTCAAGGACAGAGCAGCCATTCAGTCTCGGTCCTGTGTGGACTTTGGAGGAAACTGAGAGCTGTGCAGCGAGCTCTGGATGAAGCTGACATTATTCCACAAAAGCCACCAGTGTTTATGTTAAGAGCGGAAAGCAGGGCGAAGGGCACAGTGGAGAAGATAGAGAAGTGCTTTAGGTATTGGATTGCCTGCACTAAATTGCCGGACACCGGGGTCCGAAGTGTTGCTACTGTTTCAGGCATAGTAACAAGAAAACCGGAGGCATCTGGACTACAGGTCGCAGAGAGCAGCCCTAAGTGTCAATACGTAACCGGAGTCAGGTGGAACAGGGACTTTGAGTCAAGTGCACGACAAAAGTAAGGACTTAGTTTCATCACTTAGAAGGCTCCACCACAACGTTGGCCGGGCAAGTACAGCTATAGAGAAAGCTGGAGTTTCAGAGTTAACTTCGCTTCAGGCAAGTTGGACTCACATGTAAATTGAAGTTAAGGAGGCCTCTAACCTGCTCAGCTGTTACCGGAATGTGCACTCTCCACCCCGACCAGCTCCCCGGGATCTGCTTGAACCATCATCAGTAAAAGGTATGAAAAGGAACTACCTTGTGTATGACTGAATTCTTACTACACCCTGCATCATCTTCACCATAGACTTCCAGGGACCCGTCTCACCTGTGGGAGACTACCACCAAGCTGCCCCATAACATCCCCTGTGAAAGTCTTTATAGCAGCGCTGGTACAATTTACCAGAAACCGCAGGTGGCGTCACGAACTACCTATCCTAACAATCCCCTGTAAATATTCCCCTATTGCACGACCGCCAGGGCCACGGACCGAGCCACCGCTACCAGTGACAACTCCCATAGACTTCCATGGGCTCGGCTCCGAGTACCCCATAGCCCTGGTATCCACAATTGTGGTGCATGGTCGCAACACGAGCATACCAGGATAAGACGTTATCCAAGCACGTTTGCTCATCACTACAGCATAGTAATGGGGTCAGAATAATGAGGCTGTATATAGAGGAATAAGAGGCATTATATAATGCAGAATGAAACTGTATATATAGTGGCATGTAAAAGTTTGGTCACCCCTGGTCAAAATTGCTGTTATTATCAACAGTTAAGAAGGTTGCAGATGAAATGATCTCTAAAAGGCCTAAAGTTGGAGAGGACACATTTCATTTGTAACGTAGGCAATATAATATATATATATATATATATATATATATACATATATGTAAGGCAGATAACCTGCCTTACAACAACATGGAAACTCCTGTCAGGCATCATGGCCACCAAGCTACAGAACCATATGAACCAGTACATGAATCCAGCTCAGAAAGGCATTGGGACTGACACCATAGGCTCTAAGCACCAGCTCCTAGTAGATAGAGCAGTCGCTCAAGATTCAAGATCCAAACAGACCAATCTCAGCACAGCCTGGATTGACTACAGGAAAGCCTATGACTCAATGCCACACACATGGATCTGTGAATGCTTGGCTCTCTACAATGTCAACAGGAAATGTAGACAGAAACTCAATGGGTCTATGGAGAACAACATTAGAAGTCAACTCAAGACAACTTGCACAAGTATCCATCAAATGCGGCATATACCAAGGTGATGCACTGTCCCCATTGCTGTTCTGCATAGGCTTGAACCCCCTCAGTCAGATAATTACAGAGTCTGGCTATGGATACAAGTTCAAGAGTGAAAACACCATCAGCCACCTCCTCTACATGGATGACATCAAGCTGTATGCGAAAAACGAACGAGACATCGATTCACTGATTGTTATGTCCCATGAATGAGACATTTTACAGACTGTCCTGTGCATTTTACATGCTGTATTGCAGTCTCTCATATTGTTTACTGTTGCTATGTGTCCCTGTGTTTGCATAGCTGAAATCCTCCCTTTACATCAAGTTTGTCCCTCCTGTCTCTCTGTCTCCCTCTTCTGGTATGATGTCATTTCCTTCTTCTTTCTCCTGTGTTTCATTCTCCATCTTGATTTTATCAGATTCACATGTGTTTTCAGTGTGTCTGAAGAAAGTCTTTTTTACCTGCTGCTGTTTGTATGCATTCAACAAGAATTCTTACAGAAATCAAAGTCTCTTCTGGATTCTTCATAACATGTGTGCCGGCAGCTGAGTTAAGCTATCTGCGATCGTCGCCAATTGTAAGTAAGATGAAAGAGATCCAGCATCTCACAGAGCCATAGTTATAGCCACAGGCCCCGGGACAGAATAGTAAAAAAGACTTTTCAGATTCATCTGTAAAACCCACAGCTTCTATAAAGCTACAGAACTTCCTGCAGAGCACCCGCTCTTAACATATAAGAGTCTATACAGCTCCCCTTCTCCCTGTGAATCAGGATGGCTGAAGGAATGACTACACGGTCTCTGCCAGACCCATTGTCAGAGGAAGAGTGCATAGACCCTGATCCACCATTTAGTGAGAAGGCTAGACATCTCACAAAGCCAACACGGAAAATAAGGGAGAATCTAGAATCCAGTAAACATGATCTCCTCCGTGCAACAGCAGAGCTATGGCAAAAACTCTTATGCCACATAAATAGCCTGTCTCAGCCTGCTTCTCTCCAACGACCACTGGAGGGAGCTCTCGCACAACTGTGTTCAGATTATAATGTTATGCAAAAATAACAGACCAATATATCGCAGTGTTAAAAAGACTTAACCCATCAGTTACCTGCAAAGAGCTGCAAGCTTTCCAAAAACTTAACTCTGAGAGAGAAAGCATGGTGCGCGATATAAAAGCCAAAACAGAGGCAAGAATCGCACTAATAGCCGAGATGTCATCTTGCATTTCTGGCTCTGCCAGACAGTCAAAGCGACCATCTAAGTCACGCTCTTCAAAATCCTCAACCCTCAGTGAACAGCTCATAAAAGCACGTGCGGAAGCTGAGGCCACTAAAATACAAGCTGCCTTTGCTCAAAAGGAAACTGAAATGAAAACTGAGGCAACTAAAATACAAGCTGCCCTAGAGGCCCTAGAGAAGGAAACTGAGATGAAAACTGAGGCCACTAAAATACAAGCTGCCCTAGAGGCCCTAGAGAAGGAACGCCAACACGCCATAGCCATGGCAAAGTTAAAGGTCCTGGAACAAGCCATCAGTGGGAGCCAAAGAGACAGCATCAGTTTAAGTGGTTTTGATACTAAAGACCCTCTTAAGCGTACTAGAGACTATGTACAAAGCCAACACAGTGCTATCCCTGCTCCTGCAATCCTTCCTGACCACACAGATGCTCCCCTGAAACATCAGGGTTTTGATACTGAAGACCCTCTTAAGCGTACTAGAGACTATGTACAAAGCCAACACAGCGCTATCCCTGCTCCTGCAATCCTTCCTGACCACACTGATGCTCCCTGAGACAACAGGACACAGAGCGTTTATCCCCATCCTGCACCCAAGGTCAGTACAATTACAATACGCTGCCAATCTTGTATCCTGATCCACCTCTGTGCACCGAAATGTACCAGAAACCTGCAAATCACCAAATCTTATACTCAGAATCCTACGTACAGGCCAATATGCAGGCCAGTCACCACACTCCGGTCAATCACACAATTCCAGTCCCATGTGTGGCAGAAACTAAGCTCATTAAGCCAGTTAATGGACTGAACGCCTACGCTGCCCCATATATACCTGCATTCCCAGGTCAAATCACAGACTGTATGAACAAAGCTATCCAGCCAGCATCGGTCCTTCCAAAATCGGAGAATGCTGATATGACTGGCCTCGCAAGGTACATGATTCGGCGCGATCTAACTAAGACCGGTCTTACAGAGTTTGACGATAAACCTGAGAACTACAGGGGTTGGAAGTGTACCTTTGAAACAACGATCAGTGATCTCGGCATCACCGCCGCTGAAGAGCTAGACCTGCTAATCAGGTGGCTTGGGCCACAATCCACGGATCGGGTCAAGAGACTTAAATCTGTCCACATCAGTAATCCCATTGCTGGTCTCACTGCTGCATGGAAGAGGCTAGAAAGAAGCTATGGCAGTCCTGAGGTCATAGAAAGGGCCCTGTTCAAACGACTAGAGGATTTTCCAAAGGTATCTAATAAAGACAGTACAAGGTTCCAAGAGCTCAGCGACCTCCTGTTAGAGCTTCAGCTGGCCAAAGCAGACCCGTACCTTCCTGGCCTCAGCTACCTGGACACTGCTCATGGGGTAACCCCAATAGTTTCCAAGCTGCCGTCCAATATCCAAAATAAGTGGGCCATGCTTGGATCAAAATACAAAAGGGAAAACCAAGTCTCCTTCCCTCCATTTTCCTACTTCTGCGAGTTCATCGAAAATATCGCAGAGTGTAAGACCGATCCAAGTTTTTCCTATGGAGAACACAGCGACCCTGTTTCATCTACTAAACACGACAGTCCACGTCTTAACTACAGGAGCCACCAAGCTCCAATGTCCATCAAGAAGACTGATGTTCTTCCGGCACCTTCAGTATCACAAGATAAGAGCGACAAAGGTGAGAAGGTTGAGAATCCTAATCGCCAGTGTCCAATTCACAAACTGCCACATCCCCTGAAGAAGTGCATCGGCTTCAGGAAGAAGCCCCTTCAAGAATGAAAGGAGCTCTTGAAGAAGTTTGGAGTATGCTTCAGGTGCTGCGCCTCTACCGAACATCTTGCTAAGGACTGTGTCATCCCCATCAAGTGTCTAGAGTGCGACAGCGAAGACCACGTACAGGCGCTCCATCCATCACAGCCTGACTCTGCGTCTTCACCTTCTCCCACCACAAGCCATGGCGGGGAGAGTACAGACCAAGTGACAAGCCATGTTGCAGTATCTTCCTCATGCACCGATGTCTGTGGAGAAGGTCTTCGAGACAAGTCCTGTGCGAAGATTTGCCTGTCATGGGTGTATCCCAAGGGCCATCCAGAGAAGGCAGTCAAGGTGTACGTTAGCCTGGATGACCAGAGCAACAAATCATTAGCCAGGTCAGAACTCTTTGACTTGTTTGACTTAAAAGGAGATGTCTATCCCTACACCTTGGGCACCTGCAGCGGCGTTTTACAAACCTCTGGAAGAAGGGCCAGTGGCCTCATAAAAACTTCTCTTGAGAAAGGCGCCACGGAGATACCACTACCCACGCTTGTAGAGTGTAACCAAATACCATTCAATAGGAAGAAATCCCAACACCAGAAGTCGCTCTTCAGCATCCTCATCTCAGAATGATAGCCAAAGAGATGCCACCCCTGGACGATAAGGCAGACATCCTAATTCTCTTCGGCAGAGACATTATACGACTGCACAAGATGCGTCAACAAATCCACGGACTACTCAATGAACCATACGCCCAGCGCCTCGAGCTGGGCTGGGTCATCATTGGCAACGTCTGTAGTGACCAGACAAAGAATCAGAACGACATCTCCTCTTCCAAAACCGTTATCACGTCGGATGACAATGACTTGTCCTCCCTGTCATACTCACGTCACCAATGGATGAAGGAGAAGTCAAACGACACTACGTGTCAACGGCAACCATCCGAAATTTCAAGTCCGCTTTATCCTCGAGACTACAACCTCGAGATAACAGCATTCGATCCTTCAACCAAGGACAACAACTCACTACCTACAGAGGGAGACAAAGTGATCATCAGGGTTATGAGCGTCAAACCCACCGAAGACAACTATAACAGCTGGGTAGCTCCCTCACCTTCTCTTCCAGCAAAGACTAAGTTGCCAAGGGATCCACAGCAAGTAACTGCTAAGTTCCCAACCTTTGATACCCATCTCCATCACAAGCCTGGTCAAACCGAAGCCATGCTAGACTTCAGTGCTCAAAGTGAGAGCCCCTCTCTCAACAGCCTACCTCTGACCGATGGTGCCAGCGTTTTCCCCACGCAATTCAGCCTCAGCTCACTGGCGGATGTTGAACAAGACACGTTCACTTCCCAAGCATCACCCTGTAAGGAACTTGCTATCGAACAAGGAGACTCGCTTGTTGAAAACAGCATCGACGGTCCTCTTGGGTTTAAGACACCCATCGCAGTTCTAGGCAGGGTACCACTGAGACAGCTTGCTACTCCGGATATCAACGGGAACACTATGTTACCATCTCAGAGACAGCAAAGATGGGAGACGGCGAAGAAGTCTCTAAAGGCCTTACAACAAGTCCTGCCCCGTAGTTCTGTAAAGACTCTTTCAACCGTCATCAAGAGACAAGTCTACCTTTCCTATGACGTGTCTACGAAGACTACAGCTGCAGGAGCCTCTCCCAGCGCTTCAGAAACCAGCAAAAAGGTACAGAAGCTGAGCTCTCTTTACCCTGGACATCCTTTCAGCTGGTCAGCCATCCTTTCTGCTGACATACATTTCAGGCAAATCATCTGCTGGCTCCTTCGAGCAGGAGTCACTTGATCTTAGCTTCGTCTTTGAACTCTGCCATGGCGGGGAGCATTTCTCTGCATACTACTGCCTTGCTAGTATGCAGAACTATCAGCATCTGAATGAACTTTGAACTTTCCTTTGTTAACTTGAACTTTCGTCTTTTGATTGTTTGGGTTGGTGGAGGCGTTTGCATGTTGCAGCTTCCCCAATCTGAAGATGGGTTTTACCATAACTTGGTTTATCCAACCATTGAGGACTTCACGTCATCAACCAAGAATTGGACTTACAACTGTTACAGTTTATTTCCGCATGTTGTGTTTCTACTTTATGTCTTTCAGGTCTACAGTGACATCTCCAGTGGACATCATAAAATTATGAAATCTATAGATTTCAGACGGGGAGTGTTATGTCCCATGAATGAGACATTTTACAGACTGTCCTGTGCATTTTACATGCTGTATTGCAGTCTCATATTGTTTACTGTTGCTATGTGTCCCTGTGTTTGCATAGCTGAAATCCTCCCTTTACATCAAGTTTGTCCCTCCTGTCTCTCTGTCTCCCTCTTCTGGTATGATGTCATTTCCTTCTTCTTTCTCCTGTGTTTCATTCTCCATCTTGATTTTATCAGATTCACATGTGTTTTCAGTCTGTCTGAAGAAAGTCTTTTTTACCTGCTGCTGTTTGTATGCATTCAACAAGAATTCTTACAGAAATCAAAGTCTCTTCTGGATTCTTCATAACATGTGTGCCGGCAGCTGAGTTAAGCTATCTGCGATCATCGCCAATTGTAAGTAAGGTGAAGAGATCCAGCATCTCACAGAGCCATAGTTACAGCCACAGGCCCCGGGGACAGAATACTGATCCACCTGACAAGAATCTACAGTGAAGACATCGGGATGTCCTTCGGACTGGAGAAGTGTGGCCGGTTGGTAATAAAGAGAGGCAAGGTAGTCAAGACCGATGGAGTGGAATTAAGAGCAGGGCACGTAGCAGATGAACAGACATGCTACAAGTACCTCGGCATCCCACAGGGATACGGTAACCATTATGAGGAGGCAAGGAAAGCAGCAACATCCAAATACCATCAAAGGGTAAGACAGAACCTGAAGAGCCAGCTCAATGGGAAGAATAAGATTTGTGCCATTAATACATATGCCCTGCCAGTTATCAGATACCCTGCTGGCATGGTGTGCTGGCCAAAAGAAGAGATGGAAGCTGCAGATGTGAAGACACAAAAGCTCCTCACAATGCATGGAGGTCTCCACCCTAAGTCTAGCACCCAAAGATTGTATACCAACAGAAAGGAGGGGGGTCGAGGCCTGATAAGTATCCAAGCCACCATCACGGATGAAACAAGGAGTATCCAGGAATACATCAGAAAAATGGCACCAAAAGATGAGATGCTGAGAGAAAGCCTAAGGCAGCAACAACAACAGATCTGGAAGGAAGAACAGGAACATGAAGTGCCGTGGCAAGACAAGCCTCTGCATGGGATATACCATCGACAAATAATGGAGGTAGCTGACATGGAGAAATCTTACCAATGGCTGGAGAAAGCTAGGCTCCGAGACAGCACTTAGGCACTAATCATAGCGGCACAAGAACAAGCACAAAGTACCAGATCCATAGAAGCAAGAATCTACCACACAAGACAAGACCCAAGGTGCAGACTATGCAAAGAAACCCCAGAAACCGTCCAACACATAGTGGCAGGATGAAAAATGCAAGCAGGAACAGCGTATACTGAACGCCACAACCAAGTAGCGGGAATTGTATACCGGAACATCTGCACAGCATATGGGCTAAGTCCTCTAAGTCCAGGCGGGAGACCCCAGAAAAAGTGGTGGAGAATGAAAGGGCTAAAATCCTGTGGGACTTCAAGATCCAGATGGATAAGCAGGTGTTGGCTAACCAACCAGACATTGTCATAGTAGACAAGGACCAGAAGACTGCAATGATAGATGTGGCAATGCCAAGTGACAGCAACATCAGAAAGAAGGAATGTGAGAAGCTGGAGAAATACCAGGGCCTCAAAGGAGAACTGGAGAAGATGTGGAAGGTGAAGGCAACAGTGATTCCAGTGGTGATAGGAGCACTTGGAGCAGTGACCCCTAAGTTGGAAGAATGGCTACAACAGATCCCAGGAGCATCTGAGCTCTCTGTCCAGAAAAGCGCAATGCTGGGAACAGCTAAGATCCTGAGCAGAACCCTCAAACTCCCAGGCTTCTGGTAGAGGACCCGAGAATGAGAAAGGACAACAAAAAAAAGACCACCCCCAGCAGGGGTGAGAAGGAAGTTTTTTTTATGTGTATGTGTGTGTATATATATATATATATATATATTATATATATATATATATACTATATAATATATATATATATATATCAAAAAAACTTCCTTCTCACCCCTAATAGGGGTGGTCTTTTTGTCCTTACTCATTCTCAGGTCCTCTACCAGAGGCCTGGGAATTTGAGGGTTTTGCGCAGGATCTTAGTTGTTCCCAGTTTTGCGCTTTTCTGGACAGAGAATTCAGATGTTGCTGCTGGGATCTGTTGTACCCATTTTCCCAACTTAGGGGTCACTGCTCCAAGTGCTTCTATCAGTACTTGAATCACTATATCAAAAAAACTGACCGTCACATCCAAACATAAATCAGGTCTGAACAGGTGATTACCTAAAGTAGCCAACTGAAATACAATAAAACAAATAAGGCAGCACTCTGCAGCGCTATAGCATGCAAACATGAAATATGAAAATTGAATTGCAATACTGCACTAGAAATATAAAAAAAATTGAGAATGCTTAGCACATAAATTGGCCAATTTATGCCAATTTCAATCCAGGTAGGATCCTGTTGCAATTAAAAATCCCTGATTGTGTGTATATATATATATATATATATATATATATATATATATATGCAGCTCTGGCAAAAATTAAGAGACCACTGCACCATTTTATATAAATCAGCTTCTCTACATGTCTGAGAGCCATTCAATTCCAGTGTCAGTTGAATTCCAACCAGAGTACACCTTATTCTACTTAAGGTGCTTCTGATTAGGTGATCACCTGAACCAAATCTTATTTAACTAAGGAAAGTATAAAAAACATTGCTGTGGTGTTCACAATCCTCTTGCAATAGAACAAGCTGGATGGCAAAACAAGTGCTAGTAATATCCCAAAAGTAATAGGAAAGAAAAAATAACTTTTAACCATGCTAAAGGGTTGAAAAGAAAAGTCTTGAGTGAGGAAAAGAAGGGCTCAATTCTGGCTTTACTAGCAAAGGGATACAGTGAGCGTCTGTTGCCTCCATCCTTAAAATTTGTAAGAAGTCAGTCCATTACAACAAGGTCAAGCAGCAGACATTGGGGACAACAAAGCTACAGACCGAAAGAGGGCGAAAACGACTCTCCACTGACCGGGATGACCGTCATATTATTTGAATGTCACTCAGCAACCGCAGGATGACATCAAGTGACCTACAAAAGGAATGGCAAATGGCAGCTGGGGTGAAGTGCACGGCAAGAACAGTTCGTAACAGTCTTCTAGAGGCAGGGCTCAAGTCACGTAAAGCTAGAAAAAAGCCTTTCATCAATGAGAAGCAAAGGAGAGCCAGGCTGAAGTTTGCCAAAGACCATAAGGATTGGACCATAGAGGACTGGAGTAAGGTAATCTTCTCTGATGAGTAGGGTTGAGCATTCCGATACTTCCGATACCTAAAATCCAATGTAAGTCTATGGGAACAAAATATCGGAAGTACTTCCGATACTTACTTCCGATATTTTGTTCCCATTAGTACTCAATCAGTGATGATGTCTAATTTTCAGCTTTGCCCAACACCTGGTCGTCTAATGGTTAGACGGAGACCTGGAGAGGCGTGCAAGCCACAGTGTAATGCACCCACTGTGAAATTTGGTGGAGGATCGGTGATGATCTGGGGATGCTTCAGCAAGACTGGAATTGGGCAGGTTAATCTTTGCGAAGGACATATGAATCAAGCTGCATACCAGGTTATTCTGGAAAAACAGTTGATTCCTTCTGCTAGGCATTGTTCCCAACTATGAGGACTGGTGTCTCCAGCAGGACAATGCGCCATGCCACACAGCTAGGTCAATCAATGTGTGGATGAAGGATCACCACATCAAATCCCTGTAATGGCCAGCCCAATCTCCAGACCTGAACCCCATTGAAAACATCTGCAATGTAATCAAGAGGAAGATGGATAGTCACAAGACATCAAACAAAGAAGAACTGCTTAATTTTTTGTACCAGGAGTGACATAAGGTCACCAAAAGCAGTGTGAAAGACTGGTGGAAAGCATGTCAAGACGCATGAAAGCCGTGATTAAAAATCATGGTTATTCCACAAAATATTGTTTCTAAATTATTATGAATTTCTTTTTTTAGCATTATTTGAGGTCTGCAAGCACTGCATTTTTTTGTTATTTTGATCATTTCTCATTTTCTGAAAATAAATGCAAAATTTATTGCTTGAAAATTCGGAAACATGTTTTCATTAGTTTATAGAATAAAAGAGCAATTTATATTTTACTCAAAAATATACCTATAAAGAGAAAAATCAGTCAAACTGAAAATTTTGCAGTGGTCTCTTATTTTTTGCCAGAGCTGTATATATATTTTATCTTTTACATTTTTAAAAATTACAATAAGAAAAATAGGCAGATGCAAAAGTTTATGATCCAGTTGGAATAAAAAATTGCCTTTTATTATCTCAACATAAGAAATATAAAAACTGACCCCCTAGGATAATGGCAAGTATAGAAACCGACGCGTTCCAGCAAAGTGCCTTAATCACACACCATGATTAAGGCACTTCGCTGAAGCGCATCGGTTTCTATACTTGCCATCCTCCTAGGTGGCCAGTTTTTATATTTCTTATGTTGAGATAATAAAAGGCGATTTTTTTTTTTATTCCAATCAGATCATCACTTCATATAGTGGATACTTGCTGCTGAAGGAACTCCTTCTTCTTTGATTTCTTTACACATCCTGGACGTGAAAGACGTCGTGTGGCTTCACCTCATACAGCAAGGTGCTTCTGGATCTGGTGAGCTGACTTCCATTCCCTTTCCCTTCTTTGCGATGCAAAAGTTTGGGCAGTTTGCATGGTTAATACCTAGTAGCACCCCCTTTTGAAAGTATCACAGCGTGTAAATGCTTTTTGTAGCCAGCCAAGAGTCTTTCAGTTTTTCTTTGAGGGATTTCTGTTGTGAATATGCTAGAGGCGGCTTCTGAGCTGGGGCTCCCTCCGGTGGTTGCTGAGGGTAGTGAACTGATTAATGAATGGCCTTCAGCTGGCGCTGAATGGTAGGATATAAGTTGCCTGATTTCCCAGCAGCCTTGCCGGTTATCAATTGTTCTTCTGGTCTTGCTTGAAGCACTGCTAGTTTCCTGCTCTCCTTCAGATAAGTGTTTGCTGCGGTTTTTTTTCTCTGATTTTCTCTGCTGGTTTGCTGCCTGCAGTGGACTGCAGCCTGTCCCCTTTTGGGGGTCTTGGGCTGCAATTGTGCTCCGTTTGTGTCTGCACTTTTGCTTTGCTCTTTTGTTACTTTTAATTTGCTGAATAGCGTTTTGTTACACCAGAGATCTGATTTAGGTGGAAGAGGTCGAGTGATCTCAGGTTTTTTCGCAATCAAACGTGTTGGTATTTTTGTTAGGGTTTTTGTTGGATTGCAGTCAGAATTCTTTCCTGTACTTTTCTGTCTAGACAGATTGGGCCCCAGCGTTTGCTCATTCTATTTTCTGTCTGTGTCCGAGCTTTCTTCTTGTCTAACCGCCATTACATGTTTGGGGGCTTCCTATTTTCTTTGGGGATCTGCTCTGGGGCAGATAGCTTTCATCTTTCTGCCTTTAGGTGCAGTTATCTCTCAGGCTGTGACGAGGCGTCTAGGATCAACGTAGGAACGCTCCACGGCTACCTCTAGTTGTTCAGGTTACTGCAATCCAATAGGTTCCAGCCTTTCTGGTGTATTACCGCTTTTGCTATTTTTTGCCATTTCTCCTCAGTTACCGAAACATAACAGATTTCCATCCATTATTCCTTGGAAAATTCTTCCAGTTCTGTGAGATTCCTGTGTCGCCTTGCATGCACTGCTATTTTGAGGGCTAGCCAAGAATTTTCAATGATGTTTAGATCAGGGGCCATTCTAAAACCTTCACATTGCGCCTTTTGACATAATCTATTGTGGATTTTGAAGTGTGTTTAGGATCATTATCCATTTGTAGAAGCCATCCTCTTTTCAACTTCAGCTTTTTTACAGAAGGTGTTATGTTTACATCAAGAATTTGTTGAAAGTTAATTGAATCCATTCTTCCCTTTACCAGTATAATATTCCCCATGACGTTGATTGCAACACAATCCCAAAGCATGATCCACCCCCATACTTAGTGGTTGGCGAGTTGTTCTTTTCCTGAAATTCTGTGCACTTTTTTCTCCACACATACCTTTAATCAATGTGACCAAAAAGTTCTATTTTAACCTCATCAATCCACAGGCATGTTTCCAAAATGCATCAGTCTTGTTTAGATGTTCTTTTGCATACTTCTCACAAAAAACTGACCCTCACTTCCAAACAGAAAAACAGCTGTGTACAGGTGCAAACTAAGGCTATGTTCACATTGCGTTAGGGCAGCCCATTCAATGCATGTGATAAACGGACTGCGCTAACGCAACTGCCTTTCTTTGATTGCGTTATGCGATTGCGATAGTGCAGCCCGCAGTGACAAACCCTCGAACGCTGCAGACCGCGTCCGAGGGTCCGTCACAGCATGACGGCACTTCGCTAATGCATGCCGATTATGACATGCGTTAGCGATGCACTACGTTATGGTAGCCTATGGGTGCGTTAACAGATAAGTTACATCGCGTTAATGCCGCATTGTAATGCAATCCTTTAGACGGACTGCCATAACGCAATGTGAACCCAGCCTAAGTGTAGCCATCTGCATATATAACCAATAAATAAAGTTCCATTCTGTAGCGCTTTAGCAAGAAAACATGAAATATGTGACATGTGAATTTCATACTGCTCTAGAAAATAGTATAAATTGAGAATACTGAGAGTATAAATTGGCCAATTCATGTATACCCAGCAGACACGCTAAGGCGATTCTCGTTGCTGGGAATCTAATGTGAATCCTCACCTAGTCTGAAGCCTGCATTTATCTGGGTAGATAAGATTCTGCTATAATTAAAACCACCAGAGGCTGATGGGTGGAGTGCTCAGTCAGAGAGCCTATATATACAAATAACAAAAAACTGACCGTCACTTCCAAGGAAAAAAAAAACAGGTGTGTATAGGTGCAAAATAAAAGTAGCCATCTTCATGTTAGCTCCAGTAATATAAACCTAGGAAAGTGCTCAAAATCACATTCAAGAAGTCCATTAACTCTTCAGGTGCTTCATAAGAATTTTTGCAATGGGAAAGGAAAAAAATTACATTTTCCTTTTTTTTCACAAAATTTTTCTTTAAACCCTAATTTAGTTATTTTTTTTACAGGGGTATCAGAAGAAAGTCGACCTCAAAATTTGTTGTGCAATTACTCCTGAGAATGCCAATACACCATATGTGGGAGAAATGGCAGGGCTCAGAAGGGAAGGAGCGCCATTTGGCTTTTTGAATGCAAAATTTGCTCAAATAATTAGCAGATGCCATGTTCCATTTGAGAGCCCCTGATGATCCTAAACTGTAGAAACCCCCCACAGGTGACCTTTTTGGAAACTACAACTCCTCAAGGAATGTATCTATATATGTTTTGAGCACCTTGAACCCCCAGGTGCTTCACAGATGTTTATAAAAAATAACAAAAATATAAAATAACATTTATCCCACAAAAATTTTATTTTAGCCCCCAAAATTGGTTGGGCTATTTCTCCTGAGTGTGCAGGTGTGGCGTCCCTGAGGGTTCAGTCGCCACAGAGGTACTGCACCTCAACCAGAGGTGTGGTTCTGCGCTCTCAGGTAAGGAAGGGCATTGCCAGGACTCACACCCTTACACACAACATCAGACCTTTCAGAGCTCGGGAGGTGCTAGGTAGATGGTGTGGGTGGACAAAGTAGAGTAGGGAGGAGTCAAAGAGTGGTGTGCAGTGGTCTACGAGACCAGAAGAGAGTCGGCTAGAGTTGAGGAGGAGTGAGGAGCAGAGAGTAGCTCCTTAAGGAAAGACAGACAGAGAAAGAGTCTACAGAGGGGCTGAAGCTGAGAGCAGCTTGTCCCCAGATGATAGAGAGAGACTCCAGATTAGGAGAGGAAGAAGAGGTCTTAGGGACACAGATAGTGAAGAATCCATCCGTGGGACCCGTATCCACCGGCGTGGTCGGGGGAGGGACCAGGTCGCATTTAGGGGACCAGCCCCACAGCTAGTGGAGAAACTAAGGACTCAGCTAGGAAACCGGAGGCTGCAGTATCTGTATGTGCTGCAGCCACATCCAACACATTTGTTGAAAAGGCAGACATGTAAGATCCAGGGGTCGGACCAACGTCGCCCGACACGATCCGAGTCTGCTGGCTCGGGACACTGTGTGTGAAGATGCAGGCAGGAGAGGTGGTAGCCAGCGTAGTGAGACGGCCAGGAAAGGAACATCTAAGGGAGCCCTGGCAATGTGAACCCCAAGCTACCTGAGAGCTGACTGGACCACAGACCCTGAGGACACAGCACCTCGGCTGGGGATTGTAACATCAGAACTGTGAGTAAAACCTTTTGAAGACTGCACACTGCTGTGTCCTGTTTATTTGCTGCGTCACCTCAGCCCTGCACTACAACAATCATCATCATCATCTTACTCATACAACTGCCCTGGGGAATAGCTCTACCTGTGGAGAGCTGTACCAACTCTGCTGCATTAACAACTGCCCCAGCAGACTAAACCTGCAGCGTCAGCTAACATCTTATTTGCTGAATACCTCAGGTGGCTTCACAAACTTTATGTTATAAACTTTATTTCCCCTTAATCATCATTTTCTTTGGATGCCCAGGGCCATGGACCGGGTCTCTGCTGCCGTGACACATCCCCTTAAGAACCGGCCCAGTACCGAGTAATCCCCAGCCCTGGCGGGTGCTCCAGAGGTACCCCACATGTGAGGGGAAATGAACATTTGGACTCATAGCAATACTGAGAAGGGAAGAAACGCAGATTTTGATGGAATGGTCTGCAGGTGTCATGCAGATGTCATTTCGCTTTTGAAGAGCCCCTGATGTTCCTAAGCAGTGGAGCTCCTGACAAGTTACCCCATTTTGGAAACTAGACCTCTCCAAGGAATTTATCCAGTTATGAGGTGAGCACCTTGAACCCCCAGGTGCACAGTGCAAAGCTCAGAAGAAAAGGAGCACCATATTATAGTGCATATTTTACTGTTATATGCCATGACCCACTGAGAGAGCCCCTGAGTTGCCAGAACAGCAATACCCCTCATAAGTTACCCCATTAAAAAAAACTACACCTCTTGATTAATTCATGTAGGGGTGCAGGGATCATATTGACACCACAGGTGTGTCAAAGAATTTTATACCATTGAAATAAAGAAAAAATAATTAAATTTTTACCACCAAAATGTTTTAGCCCCAGATTTTAAATTTTCTCACTGGGAATTGGGTAAAAATAGCACCAAAATTTGTCCCACAATTTCTGCTGAAAATGGAAATATCCCATATGTGGCTGTACAGTATTGCTTAGCCAGACGATGAGACTCTGGAGGGAAAGAGTGCTATTTGCATCCTGGAGCACAGATTTTCCTAGAATAATTTGCAGACTCCATATACAGAGCCTCTAATTGCTAGAAGAGCAGAATCCCTCCTCTAGTGACACCATTTTGTAAATTATACCCCTTTGCGAATTTATCTACAGGTGTAGTGACAAATTTTACTCCATGGGTGTTTTGCAGAAACAAGCAGCAGTGGGTGTTGCTGAGTAAAAATTGCAAACTGTTATTGTAGTACCTAGTACGTTGTAGTCCCCAGTACGTTGTAATGCACAGCTCAAGCTTCTAGAGTCACGCACCCAGGGGCGTACATAGAAATCATGGGGCCCCATAGCAAAAGTCTGAATGGGGCCCCCCCCAAAAAAAAAAACAGGTGCTCTTAACTCCACACACACACCTGCAGTGCATGCAGGGCCCCCTACACCCTCCACAGTGCGTGCAGCTGGGCCCCCCTCCCTAAGGTGCAAAGTGCAGTCAGAGCCATTGTAAATGTAAAGTGCCAGCACAGTGAGGGGACACATTTAACAAAAAAAATCGACCCCCAGCCAGGCTCACCATCTTGTGTGTGCAGTGGCGTAGCAACTGTTTGTGGGGCCTGGGGCGGCTGAAAAATTTGCCGCCCCTTTGGTCATTGATAATCCTGAAGCATTTACCATTACAACCAAAAAAAGGCTCAAAGTAAATACCTTTCACCTGTAAAATCAGCATGGCAAAAATACACACTGCAAAGCAGCAACACACAGTATGGACTTGTGTTTATGATGTGCTTTATCCTCCTTGGACAAAAAGGACTTCTTTAGGCTTGGCTCACATTTATACAGTGCAGTCTGCTGGACAAATATGTCTGAATTGCAAAAAAAAAATGGTATTCAGACGTATATGGAGGCATACACAAACCATAATGGGCAACACGTAGTGTAAAAAAAATGTTCTTCTGACTATGTTTTGCCCTGATCACGTTGTATTGTGGGAAAAAAACATAATTGACCAAAGGTACGCGTTTTTAATGTGGGGTGAAAAAAAGTTTATTCCTCTGGACACCTCCTCACAGAACTGATGCCAAAATGGAGTGGGATGGGACTGTTGACACCAGTAAAACTGGATGGAAAAAAAATGATTCTTTTTAAGTAAAAAAACATATAGAGACAAAGATGGAAGTACGATATGTATCAAATGTACTTGTTTAAATTCGTAGGTTGATGCATGGCATACGTTTTAATGTATACGTCCAACGCATTAAGTCTGCAGGCGTATAAATGTGAACCTAGCCTGACAGGGAACATGCTGCATAGTGTGCTCCGATGTAAGAAGTGTGGTGCCTAATCTGACAGCAGGTACAAGCAATGCCCATCATTCATGGCATCATATAAGACAGGTAGACGGATGTCATATCTTTGTATATGAAATGATTGGAATATGTAAGCTATGCAAAGTTCCAACATGTGTACAAACTACAAGACACATTTTATCACAGGTAAGCTGACACAGAAATGCCGCACACAATATCTTCCATAACATCTGCAGAACTTCCACTCTCAGGCACCTCATGAGCTCAGCACGCCCCATGTAATTGCTGTCTCCCAGGTGCATGCCTCTGAGGTGGAGGAGCAGAATAAATTAGTAACATTTATTGGCTGCACCATGATTTCCAGGGCATTGCACATTTTTAGTATTGCATGAACATGCATTGTTGCACACCTTTACAGTGAAGTTGGTGGTGGGACATAGACTGGAGGTCTTACCTACAGCTAGGAAGCATCATCCTGCCTGGTGGTGGTACAGGGGTTAAATCACATGAAACCAGCTCTAATGGAGAAGCAATGTGAGGAGTACAGAAGGGTAGCTGCAGTGCATGCAGGGCAATCCTCTCCTCCACAGTGCATGCAGAGCTCCCCTCCTCCACCCTCCACAGTGCCTGCAATCAGGACCCCCTCACTCCCTAAGGTGCAAAGTGCAGCCAGAGGCTAGCCATTGTAAATATAAAGTGCCAGCACAGTGAGGGGACACATTCAACAAAAAAATCCACCCCATACCCCAGCCAGCAGGGCTTACCTTCTTGTGTAGTGTATCTCTCCCTAAGTGAAACTTATGAATGTTTTCTGCTTCCTGTGATGCACGTGTCTCTGGCTGCAGGCTGGCTGACCAGGAGACAACAAGGAAAGGGGACCTTCAAGGGGGTTTACAGTGTCCGGCCGTCGCTTATATTTAATTAAAGGAGATAGTACTGTGTCAGCACAGCACAGCTGCCAAACGACAGCGGCCATCGTGGGCCCCCTCACCTGTCTGGGCCCCATAGCAGCTGCTTAGTCTGCTCTATTCACGGACGCCACTGCACGCACCCGTAAATTAGGTGAGCTCTCATAGCTACAGAAATGCCAAACATGTGGACGCTAAATGTGATTTAGGCAAACTGGGGCTCAGAAGAGAGGGGGCATTTGGATTTGGGATCACAGAATTTGCTGAATTTCTTTTGGGGGGTGAGGAGACATTTTGCTTTTCCAGAGTTTTTGTGCTACCATTAACATGGAAGCCCCCTATATTTCCATTGACAGATGTTGGACCTGTGTGGGGACTTGTTTTTTTGTGGATTGAGTTGAAGCTTTTGCTAGGAACATTTTACATAACATTTTGGATCACATTTATCCGGCGCTTTATGCTGACCACTTACTTTGGGGTTTCCATCTAAATTTCCGAGTGACAGGACAAATGAAACCCTCGAGGTATCCATTCACTATAATGAGGCAGCAGAATCACTTTGGACTCCATCTGTCCTCTGTTCAGCAGTGTTCCTCTTTTCAGAACTGCACAAAACTGTGGCCTATGGCACTTTTTTGCTCTCAAAGGGTGACCCATGAGTGACCCAAACATGATTGGGATGAAGAGCTGGAGGCGGAAGAGATTCCTGGTTTTCGGGACCTTGCCAGATCATTGGTTGCGATGCAGGGATAGATCCGAGAGATGTCTGGAGAACAGGTGCTGGGACGACCCCGAAATGACTGGGTGCAACTACAACAGACAGATAAGTAGCTCGCCACAGTGGCTGGCCTTGAAGCAACTTACAAGTCAGCGAGAGAGGGACTCTCTGTCTCCAGGGAACCTGCGGATTCTGAGATAGTGGGAGAGGCTTCAATTGGAAGATGGGTTGCTATACCAAAGGGTGCAGCCACTACGCAAATGAGGGTCACTTGGCAAGTTGTGCTCCCGGAAAAATTGATTAACATGGTGGCTACGGAGGCTCATGAGAGGGGACTCATTTCGGTCCGGAGAAGACATTTCAGGGGCTACAGAAGTTGGTGTATCACCCACGATTGATGGCTGAAGTAGAGGAGACCTTCCGAAAATGTCGGAACTATGAGCTAGCTAAACCCCCAGTACAGAGGGCCCCGACTCAGTCCATCATGACTTCTGCCCCTTGGAGATATTGATGGTTGACTACTTAGCTGTAGGCCCGGAACATCACAGATATGAATATTGTCTGATGATGACTGACCATTTCATCAAGTTTGCTGTAGTGACTCAGACTCGGGATCACACTGCCGAATCAGCTGCACAAGCCATTTGCCAAGACTTCATCTGGGTGTATGGTTGCCTGAAGAGAATCCACTCCTATCAGGGTGCCTGCTTCCAAGGTTGAATGATGGAAGAGTTGCATCGTTTATACCGGATTGAGAAGTCAAGGACTACTCCTTATCATCCTCAGTGGAATGGAGCTTGTGAATGCTTTAATTGGACACTGATCCAGATGCTCCGAACATTAGAAGAAGATTGGAAGATACGTTGGCTTGAGTTCGTAGCTGAATTGGTGTGGTTGTACAACATAGAGTGCACAGTACGACGGGGTTCACTCCATATACCTGGCTGTTCAGGCGAAAGGGGCGAGAGATCACAGAGCTGGAGTTGGACCCAGAAGAGGACTACCCGCAGACTGGGGTGTCTTCATGGGTTTGAGAACACCAACATCAACTGCCGACTCTCCGCCAGCTGGTGCAGATGAAGTTTCGAGAGCTCCAGCACCATGAAGTGGCGCCTATTCGAGGGACAGCTCTGAGATCAGGAGACCGGGTGTTGATCATGAACAAACGGCCATGAGGAAAGCTGGAATATCGATGGGAGAGGACTCCGCATCGAGTGACACGCCAAGTCAGTTCTGAGGGGCTGGTGTATGAAGTCCAGCATGAGCGGGCAGAAGAGGCACGTACCCGGGTAGTTCACCGTAGGATGAAAAAGAAGCACCGAAAGTCATCAATGCGCCCACTTCAACGGTTCCTGACTTTGATGAAGAAGATATGCCAAGAGATGCCGGCCTCACCCCTGACCTTAGCAGTTCACCATCTACCGCTCCCAGGGAAGTGAGTTCTGAGGTGCCAATGCTTGAAGCAACAGGCGCAGTAGACTCGACGGATCAAGGTAGCTCCTCGCCTCCCATCAGTCAACCTGCATTGCGCCGATCTGAGCGAACAACAGCTGAAGTGGCCCCCACCCATTACAAACCAGATCAGTTCATCTGGCAACGAATTGTTCAAAGAGTGGAAGAATGTGAACGTCTGGTAAAAGAGCTCTCAACCGTGGAATAGCGAGTTAAAGGAGAATGGGGGTGTAAGCAAGAAGACCGGGATGTGGCTGCTGACAGACCACCGGGTCCGGAAATGCTGGGGCCCCGTCACTTGTTGCAAGGGGAAGGAAATTTATGAAGGAGAGAACCCATAACCTGGTGAGAGGGGCGTGCTAAGCGAGAGGGAGACTGGAGTTTTTGCGCGGAAAGACAGAGAGTTCCCGCCGGAGAAGTGAGAAGGCAGGGACCTGCAGTGCATCATGGGGAGAGTTAGTCCGCACTCTGGTGAGAGGGAACGAGTGCGAGCAGGACCGAGCAGGAGAGTGTTGTGCGGAAGTCCCGATTGCAGAGCACGTTGTGTGGGAGAGTGTTGTGTGGGACTCCCGATTGCAGAGCATGCCGGATGGGAGATTGTGGTGAAAGACTCCCAACTACAGAGAAGTGTGATGGACTAGGGGCTCAACTGGTCAGACCAGAGACTCCCGGTTCCTCCCAGAAGAATGCATACCGTTCTGTTGGGCGGGGAAGCCTGAAGATTGCAACACCGGTATCAGCCGACTGCCTACTTTCATCTCTGGAGAAGTGAACAATCACGGACTCACGGTAAGTGAAACAGTTAAATGCCTAGACTGTGGCTTTAGGTTAATCTGGTCTCTGCATTCATTAGCCTAAAATCTGTTTTAACTCCTTCTGCTCCCAGTGATAAGAAACCTCCCTGTGTTAAGTAAACCAAACCCCTGTTAACCCTTGCTCTGCGCCTCTGCTGCATCCAATTTACCTGCATTACACATGACTATCATTTCTCTGCTGTTCTTTGCACGTACATCACAGGGAACGCCTATCACATGTTGGAAAAATATTTAGAGTTGAGAGTCCTCAGTGGTTGATACCTTTTAATGGCTAACTGAAAAGATGAGGACTCTCAACTCTAAATATTTTTCTATCTACTGGCTAACACGTTACAAAGATATACATCTTTACTGTATCACATGTTGGGAAGTATTTTCAAGAATTCAAGTAAAGCTGTTTTGAATTTTTAAAACAGTTGTTGGCCTCCCTGATTTGTCACAAAAATGTAAGGTTCCCATTCCATTGTACCACTTGTGGCCTGAAAAGGGGTAGGCTACAAGCCCTTACAAAGCACACGCACACTCAAGGGTACCATAGCAGAGTGTATGGGGACACAGAAGTAACCAGAAGCCAGTCCCGTCCCTTACAAGACCAATCTAATTTGTGTCATTCAGCACACAGCTGAGCCTTATCCTACCATGCCTAAAATAGTTGTACTATATTGAAAAACATGAAAAGAAGAAAATATGATTCCATAGAGGCTCCAATGACACAGAATCTACCCTCTGAGGCTCTGCTAGATCACATTACATTGTAAGACGCTATTCAAGACCACTTACTGGCTTTATTTCTTCTGCATTAAAGCCTGCATGTAGCAGAGAGCGGGAAACCCTGTCGCAAGGTGAGTGCAAGTAATTCATATTTGATTAGTCACTTACAGTCAGTCCAATGCATGAATTACAATTATGGGTTTCCTGCGAACAATCTACTTTTACATTGCATTAATAAATCCCAGAAGGATGCCTGTGACAACTGATCACAAATCACTGCTAAACTATACAATGAATGCAGTAATTCCATTGTTTGCACTGACATTGATCTATAGACAAAGCTATAGATGCATAGTTTGCATGGACAGACTTTACCACGGCATCAGGAAATGTTCGGTTGTTTGAAGTGCAAGTTGCATTTAATTTCCAATTCAGAATATATAGCAGAATTACTTTCTCGCTTCTGCTACAGGAGCCATCCAGCAATGACATGCAGAACTGCCAGAGAATGTATATTTTACCGGCATGCTGTATACTGTAGCTCGTCTTTTTTTCAAATGCATGCAGCAGGCTATAAATATTATAGGTAGCAGCCCCCATAACCTTATACTAGTGGCATTATCAGTTCAGATATTTGTGATATATCGTTGGTTGGATATTTACTGCCTTGTGTGACTTTTTGAGTAAATGGGGTCAGTGTGTACTGTTTGTAGGCTCTACTAAAGTTTCTAAAATTCACTTAGTGCAGATTCGCTCAATTCAGAAAGAAAATTCTGTTTGAACCAAATAGATTTAATTTGATGTGAATTAGCCAGGAACTGATTAAAAAAAATCTTATACTCATCTCTCTTCATCCCTTCTGTCCCTTCGGCACTGAAAAAAAGATCAGCACTTATGTCTTTTATTTTCTATCTTCCTTTTGGCCAGGTCTTCCAGTTCTCTAGGCCTAACATCAGTGGTGGACACAGACAGAACATGACCCATGTGCAAGAACGTCAAATGGGCCCCTCTTTGTGTCCGTGACAGGACCTGTGTGCTGATTTTAACGTGAAAATGCACCCCCTTACCTGTTAGTTCCCTGTGCGTGCTGCACTAGTTGCACTAATGATATGTCCACACCTGCCCCACGTAGTCACAAGGTTCACATCATTATCTTGTATCGCACCCCTCACGATGGCATGAAGACTAGCGAAAGAAAGCACCAAATATAGAAGAGAGAAGATCAAAGAACCAATAGGAAAATTGGTAAAGGAGATGGAGTGCTCCGCAAGGCCGTGGGGTACTTGGTACCGGGCCGGTCCTTCAGGGAATGTCGCAGCAGCAGTGACCCTCTCCGTGGCCCTGGGAGTCCAATAAAATAAATCGGTAGGAAAGTCTGTAGGGTATTAATTTGTGACGCCGCCAGTTGTGTTCGGCAATATGGGGATTACTGACACTGCCTAAGGAGACTGCTGGGGCCCTTGGTGATACAGCAGAGTTGTTACAGCTCTCCACTGGTAGAGCTAGGCCCGAGGGCAGTTATAGTTCTTAAAAAGGATAGTGACGTTGGGGTGCAGGACTGAGGGAATAATGAATAACTGCAGACACATGAACTGTAGTTTTCTTTACTTTTACTTGATGATTTGAAGTGCAGCCCGGAGCACTGCTAGCAGATTGAAATGGAGATCCGGACAGCCTGGAGGCAATTGAGGATTCCTTAAGCCAGATGGTATTGGAGGCCTCCTTACTGCGCTGTCCTCTGAGGTCCTTGCTGCTTAAAGCTATGCTTGAGCCTCTGTTCCTTTTTGTCCTAGTACTTGCCCGTACAGCAGGCAGCTTGAGCCTATTGCAGGTGTCGCTCAATTGTGGCTGCTGTGCCTCGAGTGTTTGATGGGGCAAGAGACTTGCAGTTACTTGCCTTCCGGATTTAGCTGCTGCGACTGTAGTACCCATGCAACCACGGACTCCGGTGTCCGGTTCTTTTGTGCTCTGCCCTGGGGTTAGCTTGGTCACAGCTCCACTCCCCAGGTTTTCCTAGACTTCCCTCTTCCTCTCTAACTCTTCTCTGACTCAGACTGCAACTCTAGTCTGGGGACGAGCTCCTCACTCTTCCAGTCCCCAGTACTGACTGACTAACCCCACCTCCAGGCCAGAACTAATAGGGAAGCTCCCCCTAAAACCATGTTTTGAGCTCCCCCTTCTGGGCAGGAGTCAGGAAAAGTGTTGAATGCTGGTGTTACTTGATCAAGGAACTCCTCCTTGCTTCCAAGCATGATATCACCTCCTTTGAGGGAGGCAATGCCACTGTGGCAACCAGACTCCTGGGGTGCCACATGCCCCCCTTGTGAAATTCAGTACTCCCGGACTGAGAAAACATAACATGTTAACAAGTGAACAATCATAACTGTTACAAGATTTAAAAAAATGAAAAATTACAAAAACCCAAAGCTCAAAAATAGTCCTGGTGACGATTAGTCCATGCGTCGTTGTCCATTGTTCATTCCTGAGCCAGGTTGGTAACTATTTACAAGTATTGTCCTGGTCACAATGAATCCAGTGACCCAATCATCCATTAAATCAAGTAAAAATACTGTAGGATTGCTCAAAAGTTCTTACAGAGTCTCTGTAGGCTTATATGCTTAACGGTTATGTACTTACATGACATTTTTTTATATAACTTATTTACATTATCAACAACATTACATTTTAGTCCCTATACCGGGCTGGGATCTGACCTCTGGTACTACGGGTGGATTCACGCAGTACAGGTATCTCTAATGATCTAGCTTGGTCTGGTGTGTTTGTGGTTGGTGTTGGATCACTAGTGTCTATGTTACTGGTAGGCCTGCAGTTAACTGGTAAACTGGGTAGTCTCTGCGATTTCTTAGACTCATCATGGGTCTGACAGATTCACCGCTAGCAGGGGGCAGATTTTCGCGTTCCACTGCAATTGTGGCATCTGTTGCTTGATCCCGCTGGACTTCAGGCTGGTCTTGAGTTGCATCTCTTTCTGGCATTACTAGCTGGGGAATGGTCAGGACAGACACTACGATGGCTTGATTCACCTGCATCTAAGAACGGGGGAAGTCTCCAAGAATGGTATGGATTTTCTCTTCCATGAGCTGAGGAATGTCTGGGTCTCCAATCCTTTCCTTTAGTTGGGCAGGGCATGGTTTTAGATGATCTCTTGATACTGCCTCTGAGGTTTCTCCTCTGTCTTTACTGATGAGACACACCTTGGTGTTATCAAAGTCTGAAGGTAAAAAGGTACATGGCTCAGCCTCCCACTGGTCATCTAGTTTGTGAACTTGTCTCATCCTTTTGAGTACCTGTTCTCCAGGTGACAAGGGAACTGCAGGGGTGTGCTGATTATAATTTCTTTCCTGCCTCTGTCTTGCCTGGGACAAACTTTTCTCTACACATTCTTGCACTTTACGCTATTGTTGCGGCCGCTCTGTATCCCAGTCTGCATCTGGTGCTCGTCTCAGGTGTTAAAACTCTCATGTCCAAGTCAATGGGTAACTTGCCAGGTCTTGCCCTCATCAGGTAGGCCGGTGTACAGTTGGTGGAGTTCACTGGGATGTGATTGTGGTTGCATCTTCTCTGGCCACAGGTTTCGCTCTTCCAGAGGCAAGGTCTTCAAAAGGTCAATAAACATCTGGTTCATTTTCTCACACATGCCATTTGTCTACTGATGGTACAGCGTCGTCTTGATTTTCTTGCAGCCGTACAGGTTACCGAACTCTTGGAACACTTCTGCCTCAAAGGATGGGCCTTGGTCGGTGAGCATTTGTTCAGGGTAACCGTGCGGTTGACAAAAGTGTTCTTGAAATGCTTTAGCTGCAATCTTCGCTGTTTGGTCTTTGACAGGCACGACTACCGAGAGCCTCGAGTAATAATCAACGATGGTCAGAGCGTAGGTGTAGCCAGTCCTACTCGGAGTCAACTTCACATGATTCAAAGCTAATAGTTCAAGCGGCTGCTTCGTGATGATCGGCTGTAATGGGCTCGCTAACTGTTACGGTCATTCCTTCGCAGGTTGCATGGGCCACATTCACGGCAACACTTCTCAATGGCTCTCCTCATGCAACCCAGTAGAATCTCTCACGAAGTAGGACCTCCAAATTCTTCCACCCGAAGTGTCCTGCTCCATCGTAGTATGCCTGCGAGACCATTGGCGCATCCCGCTTCGGGACTACCACCTGCCAGACCAATTTGTGTGTGCGCAAATTGATGTTCCTCCGACACAGCTTACCCTCATAGATGAACAGCTTGCCTTTCTCCTTCCACAACTGCTGTGTTTCCTGTGGAGCATCTGGACCAGGGAATGAGTCAGCTTGTGTCAGCAACTCCTTTACCAGGTGGACTGCGGGGTCACTATCCTGCATCTCTGCCCACTCATGGTGGGGTAACGGCTTAAATGTGGCCTCTTGCATGATGTAGCACTTGCTCCTCACTCCCTGCGAGCGCTGGGCTGCAACTGGGCGGTGGAAGGCTGGTAAGTCGATTTCTTTGAGTTCTTCCAGATCTTCTCCCCCGGCTGGTGAATTGGGCATTCTGGACAATGCATCAGCATTAGCGTTCATAGGTCCCACTTGGTACTTGATGGTAAACTCGTAGTTGGACAGTCAGGCCATCCATCGCTGCTCCAGTGCACCTAGCTTTGCCGTTTCAAGGTGGGTTAGCAGATTGTTGTCCGTATAGATGGTAAACTTCGCTGAAGCCAGGTAGTGCTTGAAGCACTCTGTTACCACCCAGACTATGGCAAGAAACTCCAGTTTAAAGGAACTATAGTTGCCCGGTTCCTTTCAGTGGGACGAAGCTTCCTGCTGGCGTTGGCAACCACTCTCTTTCTTCCTTTCTGCACTTGCGACAGCACTGTTCCTAATCCCACGTTGCTGGCATCTGTGTAAAGTACAAATGGTTGGTCATAGTCAGCGTAGGCCAGGACTTCATCTCCCGTGAAAAAAAAAACCGTGTGCACAACCAAGAAGGTGCCAGAGTAGGTTCCCACACCGTATCTAATAGAAAATGAACTCGGCACTCAACTTTAGTATAGTGAGAATAAAGATTTTTATTCACAGTAGTAACACGAAACGTTTCGGTCCTATATCATGGACCTTCATCAGTCACAGATACTACTGGGAAGGGGGTTGATCCACATAGGGAAGAAAGAAAGGGCTGGATATAGCCTGTATTGGTGGGGTGAGATGAGGAAGAGGACAATGCCTCTATTGCACTAGTAACCTGTTGTGAAGGAGTCCGGCGGTGAGGATAGGTCTCTGCATTGGACGCGGTGTCCACCGCTAGTCTGAGTGCCAGACACTGGCATGGCACTCAGACTAGCGGTGGACACATATATATCCAGCCCTTTCTTTCTTCCCTATGTGGATCAACCCCCTTCCCAGTAGTATCTGTGACTGATGAAGGTTCCTAATACCAACGTTGCGGCACTGTGAATAAAAATCTTTATGTCATATACAAAGGTCGGCCTAAGGACTTCATCTCCCGTCAGAGCCAGCTTCAACCGAGTGAAGTATTCTTCCAGTCTGTTCCACTCGAATGGAGGTCTCTTGTTCTTGGCCTTCTTGGGTTGGCCCACTAGAAGGTCTTGCAGGGGTGTGGCTATTTCTGTGAAGCCCTTGATGAATCTCCGGTAGTAGCCCACCAACCGAAGGAACTGCCGCACTTCATGAATGGTGTTGGGTCTTTGCCAGTCCCGGATAACGGTGACTTTGTCAGGGTCTGGCACCACAACTTCCACGCTTACCATATGACCTAGGTACTGCACCTTGGGCTTCAAAAGATGAAATTTGAACAGCTTCACTTTTAGGCCAAAGTTGCACAGGGCTTCGAACGCCTCGGCCAGGTGCTTCAAGTGGTCTTCATAGGTTTTGGAGAAGACAATGATGTCATACAGGTACAGCAGAACGGTTTAGAAGCTTTTATGTTCTAGGCAGCATTCCATTAACCGCTGGAACGTCCCCGGTGTACTGCAAAGCCCGAATGGCATGTACAGTACAGACCAAAAAGACCAAAAGTTTGGACACACCTCATTTAAAGATTTTTCTGTATTTTCATGACTATGAAAATTGTACATTCACACTGAAGGCATCAAAACTATGAATTAACACATATGGAATTATATACTGTATATACAGAAAACTGGGAAAACTTATTGACTCGTGTATAAGCCGGGTGTATAAACTGCCCTCCTGCTCGGTGCTGCCCCCGTCCTGCTCCTTGCTCCCCCATCCAGCTCTGTGCTCCCCATTCTCCTCTGTACTCCCCCCCTCCTGCTCTGTCCTCGCTGTGCTCCCCCATTCCTTCTCCGTCCTCCTGTGCCCCCCCGTCCTGCTCCGTGCTCCTCTGTGCCCTCCATCCTCCCCCCATCCTGCTCAGTGCTCATTGTCCTCCTCCATGCTTCCCCCGTCCTCCATTCTCCCCCCGTCCTCCTCCATGCTTTCCCCGTCCTCCCCCGTCCTGCTCCATGCTTACCCCGTCCTCCTCCATGCTTCCCCCGTCCTCCGTTCTCCTCCCGTCCTCCATGCTTCCCCCGTCCACCGTTCTATCCCCAGTCCAGCTCTGTGCTCCTTGTCCTCTCCTCCATCATACTCACCCCTCCCCGTGCCATCGCTGAGCGTCCCTGCAATCCTGCGTTCTCCCCAGCTTCCTGCAGCTCTCCAGCACTGAGCGGTGATGTAATACCGCTCATTAAGGCCTTGAATATGGAGGCCACGCCCATGGGAGTGGCGTCGCGTCCATATTACATGACCTTAATGAGCGGTATTACATCACCGCTCAGTGCTGGAGAGCTGCAGGAAGCCGGGGAGAACGCAGGATTGCAGGGACCCTCAGCGATGGCACGGGGAGGGGTGAGTATGATCCCAGCCACCGGCTCCTGCCGCGGCATCCCCTCCCCCGCTGGTTTCTGCCCTATGACTCGTGTATAAGCCGAGGGGGCATTTTCAGCACGAAAAAAGGTGCTGAAAATCTCGGCTTATACACGAGTATATACGGTACGTAACAAAAAAGTGTGAAACAACTGAAAATATGTCTTATATTCTAGGTTCTTCAAAGTAGCCACCTTTTGCTTTGATGACTGCTTTGCACACTCTTGGCATTCTCTTGATGAGCTTCAAGAGGTAGTCACCGGAAATGCTCTTCCAACAATCTTGAAGGAGTTCCCAGAGATGCTTAGCACTTTTTGGCCCTTTTGCCTTCACTATGCGGTCCAGCTTGCCCCAAACCATCTCGATTGGGTTCAGGTCTGGTGACTGTGGAGGCCAGGTCATCTGGCGTAGCCCTTACACAGCCTGGAGGTGTGTTTGGGGTCATTGTCCTGTTGAAAAATAAATGATGGTCCAACAAAACGCAAACCAGATGGAATAACATGCCGCTGCAAGATGCTGTGGTAGCCATGCTGGTTCAGTATGCCTTCAATTTTGAATAAATCCCCAACAGTGTTACCAGCAAAGCACTCCCACACCATCACACCTCCTCCTCCATGCTTCACGGTGGGATCCAGGCATGTAGAGTCCATCCGTTCACCTTTTCTGCGTCGCACAAAGACACGGTGGTTGGAACCAAAGATCTCAAATTTGGACTCATCAGACCAAAGCACAGATTTCCACTGGTCTAATGTCCATTCCTTGTGTTCTTTAGCCCAAACAAGTCTCTTCTTTTGTTCCTGTCCTTAGCAATGGTTTCCTAGCAGCTATTTTACCATGAAGGCTTGCTGCACAAAGTCTCCTCTTAACAGTTGTTGTAGAGATGTGTCTGCTGCTAGAACTGTTATGGTTTGGTAGCTGAGGAGAGCAGGCAAAAAGGCAATACACCAGAGAGGTTGGAATCTATTGGATTGCAGTACCCTGACTAACCACCACAACTAAAGGCAGCCGTGGAGCGTTCCTACGTTGGTCCTAGACGCCTCTTCACAGCCTGAGAGATTAACTACACCTAAAGATAGAAAGAGGAAAGCTATCTGCCCCGGAGCAGATCCCCAAAGAACATAGGAAGCCCCAAACATGTAATGGCGGTTAGACAAGAGGACATACAGACACAGACAGAAAATAGTATGAGCAAACGCTGGGGTCCAATCTGCCTAGACAGAAAAGGATAGAAAGGATACTCACTGCAATTCAAAAAAACCCTAAAAAATGCCAACGCTACTGATTGCAAAAACACCTGAGATCACACGACCTCTACCACCTAAATCAGTTCTCTGGTGTAACAAAACTAAGCCGCAGCCACTGAAAAAACTGGAAAAGGCAAATGAACAAATAACAGTGGCTCCAGCGGAACTGATAGGAGCCCTAGCCCCCCGGGGGGGACCTGGCTAACCTCACAGAAATGCAGAGAAATATGCAAATGGAAAGCACAAAAACAAAAACATCTTATCTGAAAGCAGAAGAAGAGGCAAGACTCAGCAAGCTTCCAAGTGAACCAGGAACCACAGTTGAGACAAGAACAATTGATCACCGGCAACCATGATGGGAGGGAACCTCCCTTATATCAAGCCAGTCTGTGACTCCTGATTGCCAATCCTCATTGAATGGTTCAGTACTGTTTGTAACCACCAGAGGGACCTTCTGCTCAGAATTCATTTCCAAAACATTCACAACATAGAACTCTGTGTGGCATTGACCTGGTCTCTAATCAGAGCTGCTGTAAACCTGTGATTTCTGAGGCTGGTGACTCGGATAAACTTATCCTCAGAAGCAAGAGGTGACTCTTGGTCTTCCTTTCCTGGGGCGGTCCTCATGTGAGACAGTTTCTTTGTAGCGCTTGATGGTTTTTTGCAACTGCACTTGGGGACACTTTCAAAGTTTTCACAATTTTTTGGATTGACTGATCTTCATTTCTTAAAGTAGGACTATCAGCTGTGTATCCACCAGACTCCTGCACAACACAACTGATGGTCCCAACCCCATTTATAAGCAAGAAATCCCACTTATTAAAACTGACAGGTCACACCTGTGAAGTGAAAACCATTCCCGGTGACTACCTCTTGAAGCTCATCAAGAGAATGCCGAGTGTGCAAAGCAGTCATCACAGCAAAAGGTGGCTACTTTGAAGAACCTAGAATATAAGACATAATTTCAGTAGTTTCACACTTTTTTGTTAAGTATATAATTCCACATGTGTTAATTCATAGTTTTGATGCCTTCAGTGTGAATGTACAATTTTCAGAGTCATGAAAATACAGAAAAATCTTTAAATGAGAAGGTGTGTCCAAACTGTTGGTCTCTACTGTATATATTTATAGTTCATACACTTCTACATAGTATAATAGCCGCTAATGCAACTGCCGGCTTCTGTAAAATCGTTACAGAACCCGACATGAAATGACACATGGTTTACATACTGTAAACCATGTCATTTCATGTAGTTTGATATATGGTTTTGATTAGCAATTACATGAGTGTATGTGTGCAAAATTTCATACATGTAGGTATTAATTAAATGTGTAAATTCATTGAAAAAAATGTGTGGGCTCCCGCAGTATTTTCTCCACCAGACAGGGAAAGCCAGTGAGTGAGGGCAGATAATCATAGCCGAGGGAGGGAGCATTTTTTGTGCCCCCCCGGCTACTAACATCTGCCCCCAGCCACCCCAGAAAAGGCACATCTATTATTAGCCCGTCTATTCCCATTGCCCTGTAGCGGTGGCTAATGGTTAATAATGGGTTAAGGCCACCTTGCTATTGGAAGGTGACATTAAGCCGGGTTAATAATGGAGAGTTGTCAATTAGACAACTCTCCATTATTAATCCTATTGTATGAATTGGATTTTAAAATTATTTTAATGAAATAAATACACAGTTTTTGACCAGATTTTATTGTACTGGTAATCCTTCTGAATCCCTTGTTCTCCTGTAATAAAAATAAAATAATAAAGCAAACATATTCTTACCTCTCCGGCGTTCAGTCAGGTCCCACGCTGCAATCCATCTGAAAGGGTTACCAGGTTTACCGCAGGGACCGCTGCTAATGCTGACAGCCCAGCTGTAAACCCGCGAATGAATGATTCATCTCCCCGGCTCACAGGAGATGAACTGATTAGTGTGGGAAGCTTAATTGATTGATTCCCACGCTGTTCAGTTCACTTCAGGTCAGCTGGGGACTCCCTCTGGCATCACTGATGCTGTGCGGAGTCCCCGGCTGACCTGAAGTGAACTGATTAGTAGTAATGGCGGCGATGTTAGAATTCAGCAAAGTCTCTGGAACACAGTACCCGATAATGCCGGGCTATGAAATCCTGTTTGTGATGCCAAAATGGAGCACTTCGCAGGGCCATGGGATACTCGTACCGGGCCAGTCCTTCAGGGAATGTCTCGGCAGCAGTGACCCGGTCCGTGGCCCTGGGCGTCCAAAAAAATAAATCAGAAGGAAAGTCTATAGGGTATTAATTCGTTTGGCAATATGGCGATGGCTGATGCTGCCTAAGGAGACCGCTGGGGCCGTTGGTGATGCAGCAGAGTTGTTACAGCTCCTCGGGTAGAGCTAGGCCCCAGGGCAGTTATAGTTCTTATAAAGGACTAGCTGAACAGCCCGGCGTTGCCTGGGCATAGTAACTAACTGTGGTTAGTTGTGAGCCCCGTCACCTTGCAGTGTGAAACTCCCTGTGCATTGTGAGCCCTCCCTGTGCAGCGTGAGACTAGCTTGAGCGCTGGCCATGACAGGGCTGTGACAGGCTGAGGGCAGCGGAGTCATATGGGGACACTGGGGAGTGTGCTGGGTGAGAGCGGGAGGACACGTTGTGAGACCCCCTTGTGTATTGTTAAATACTGACCAAATGCTGAACGTGTGAATGTGGCTTTATACACAGCATCCACCTGTAGCGCCTCACTCTTCTATATACACAGCCTCATACTGCAGAAGCACCTCACTTCTCTCGTTTTCCCCTTCACATCTCTCATTTTCATCGTCGCCTTATACACAGCCTCCACCAGCAGCGCCTCACTGTTCTATATACACAGCCTCATACTGAAGCAGCACCTCACTTCTCTAATTTTTCCTCTCACATCTCTCATTGTCCTCGTCGCCTTATACACAGCCTCTACCTGCAGCGCCTTAATATTCTATATACACAGCCTCATACTGCAGAAGCACCTCACTTCTCTCATTTTCCCCATCACATCTCTCATTGTCCCCGTCACCTTATACACAGCCTCCACATGCAGCGCCTCACTCTTCTCTATACACAGCCTCATACTGAAGCAGCACCTCACTTCTCTCATTTTCCCTCTCACATCTCTCATTGTCCCCACCTTATACACAGCCTCCACCGGCAGCGCCTCACTCTTCTATATACACAGACTCATACTGCAGCAGCACCTCACTTCTCTCATTTTCCCTCTCACATCTCTCATTGTCCCCGTCGCCTTATACACAGCGTCCACCTGCAGTGCCTCACTCTTCTATATACACAGCCTCATACTGAAGCAGCACCTCACTTCTCTCATTTTCCCCACATCTCTCATTGTCTCTGTCACCTTAAACACAGCCTCCACCTGCAGCGCCTCACTTCTCTATACACAGCCTCATACTGCAGTAGCACCTCTCTTCTCCATTTCCCT